>OX451738.1:960177344-960592409 GCA_948472305.1 Vicia faba | reverse complement strand
TTCCAGAATTTCCTTTGAAATTTGATGATGCTAAAACTCTTACAATCAAAGGATTTGTAAGAACAACAACAAAATGATTTAAACTTTCAAAGAATATTCTAACCTAATCAATTTGCACAATCAAGAGTGTAATAAATTGCTAACAAAAAATAAAAGAGATAAAGCGAGATATATATATATATATAATATATATATATATATATATATATATATATATATATATATATATAGAGAGAGAGAGAGAGAGAGAGAGAGAGAGAGAGAGAGAGAGAGAGAGGAGAGAGAGAGAGAGAGAGAGAGAGAGAGAGAGAGAGGAGAGAGAGAGAGAGAGAGAGAGAGAGAGAGAGAGAGAGAGAGAGAGAGAGAGAGAGAGAGAGAGAGAGAGGGAGAGAGAAGAGAGAGAGAGAGAGAGAGAGAGAGGAGAGAGGAGAGAGGAGAGAGAGAGAGAGAGAGGAGAGAGAGAGAGAGAGAGAGAGAGAGAGAGAGAGATAGAAATAACACAAGGATTTGTTAAGGCATTTCACCGCGAGAGAGAGAGAGAGAGAGAGACGAGAGCGAGAGGAGAGAGAGAATCGCACCAGGATTTGTTAAGGAATTTCACCAATAGTCCTTGCCATGGCTACATCTCCCCCCAATTTCATTTTGGAAACTGAGACCAATTTTTTAATATTTGCAAAAGTATCTTTACAAGATGATGATCCAACAGAATTCCCTTTGGCTTGATGGAATTAGATCAAGCCCCCAACAACTCTAGTTGATCCACCGTCTCACACTACTAAGTTAAAGGAAAATTGTCTTCATTGTTCACTCGGCCGAATCCAATTGCAAGCTTGTTGTTACCCAAAATTACCCATGATTCACTGTCTCATGCTAATAGGCTTGCAAGAACCACCCCATTCTTCAAGGTCTTCACTCGGTCAAATCCAATATCGGCACAATCTTATTAAAAACCCTCAAATCTCCACACAATCTGTAAGGGGTAGAAAAATTCTCGTAGTTTTTCCGAATGAAACACCCTTGATTCTCAACCTACTCTTAGGTTACAACCAACCTAAATTGAACATTGTCAACTGAGTCTAGATGGCACCCAAACAATGAATGATTATGTGTACATTATTTATGTGTATGCATAGGGTCAAGGTCGAAGATGAAGAGCAATCAAGTAAATGTTTATAGTTTCATCAAAATGAAAATGATGCATGTATGAGATATATATATAGGTATGAGACTTGGAGGCAAAAGAAAGACCTAGAAACATAAAAGAAAGCTGATTTGTGAAGTTTGGTACATGATGTGTCGACACAAGTAACTTATGTGTCCACACCTGTATGAAAGAATTTGACACATGTGTCGACCTGTAGTAGGTCATGAGTCGACACGTACTTTCAGAGACTTACAGGCTTTAAAACAATAGCACATGAGTCGACATGAAACTCGTATGTGTTGATACATAAAGTAGTTTAGAGGCAAGTGTCGACACGAAGAACAAGATGATTTGACACATACTTACAAAGGCTTATATGCTTTAAACCAACAACACATGTGTCAACACAAAACTCAATTGTGTCGACACATGAACATGAATTTTATGCAAAAACTGATTTTTTCACTTATGAGACCAATGGATAACCCAAAAAAAACTTGTTTTATATGCTTCTTAAGGTTCCCAATGACTTCTAATGCAAGGGTGCACACAAATACTCAGAGATATTGTTCAATGTATAGAAAAGCTAAATCAATTCCTAGTTTTGACATTATGCAAAACATCTAAAATAGAAATGCATCTACATGCTCCCCATTTTTTATGATGGCAAAACTCAAGTCTTTTTATGATACTTTTCGTGTCTTCAATGACAAATCCCTCTGAATATGTGAATCCGTCTTCTTTCTTTATGCCTTTCCCCCCTTGACAATATCAAAAAGAGAAAAAACACACTATGAAAAGTATCAAAATTCACACAAATACAAATATATCACACAAAGGCATTTTGCAAAAGTAAGAGTGTAAACATACATGTTCCCATACACACGATATTACATAAAACTAATAAACAAATAACAGGCCAGAAAAAACAAAACAATATGATGATAACAAACATTGATATTAATTGTCTGAGTTAGGGAAAGATAGATAATTAACAATACAAGCATTTCAACTACATATTGTTTTAATACATAAACACACATGAAATAAACAAAGTTATGATATGTGATATGCACCATGGAAATATAAAATTCATGCACAACAACTAGAAAAACTCCAAGCCAGTGATACACAAAGCTTTCATCGTTAACGACCCCTATAATTATCTCGACGATATGGTCTTTCACGATTTTCCATTTGGTTATGCATATCATTGTAGAATTGCACACTTTCATCATGATTGGATGAACTGAGATTCATGATACTACTCAATTTATTGTCCATGGTTGTGAAGAAGGTGGGCATGCCTCACTGAATTAACGACATTTGTGCAGTAGTAGATGACCCAAAGAGATCAAAGTTAGAATCTTGTGATTCTAGATGATCATGAACTTGTTTGTATCTTTCATCCTCAACAGCTTGAATATTTTCTCTCGAAAGCACTTCTTCTTCATACCTTTTATCTTGTTTGGAATCCATATTTTGAGAAGAGTTATCAAACTTGAATCATTATTTGGTGCATTCCAAAAGTTACTTTATGAAACAGATCCATATTTTTAGTACCTACCCTCACTTTGTTATGGCCAACTATCTTTTTGTCTTCTTTCTTAATTAGAAGTGGCTCTCATCCACGCCTTATCTTCTGCATAGTCCCCATTGGCCATATTTATGTCTTCTTCACCGTTTCCACCAATGGGTTGCGCCTATATCACATGAGCGTCGATATTATCTTCAAGGGAAGTCGGATCATCAACGTTGAAGATTTTTGGTGTTGCCTACACGGAGCTAATACACATTCTCTTTAATATCCCAAGTATACCCCATGTGACTTAGAGAACTTAGATCAAACTATTGAGAAAGTCCCTGATAGGTTAGAGGTAAGTTTGGAACACCAATGTTGAATGAGTTAAGGATCTTAGCAATCATGGAGGGATAACAAAAAGAGTTTCCTTTGTTTCCCTTCTTAATAGTAAAGAGACGAGAGACAAAGTAATTTGTCCAATTTATCTTAATTTTTTGAAGTAGCACGTAGACAAGGTGTACCTCCATTAGATCCACTCTTGAATGCCCTACATTCTTAGAACATAGGACATGAGAAAAAATCCAGTGGAATATGCGAGGGAGTTGTTTCAATTGACCAGTTGGTATTCCTTCATTATTTCCTTCATCTCGCGAAACCTTTAGCTTTTCATTTGAGTGCTCTCTCCAACGGAAAAGGTCATGAATGTTGTCATCCGGTGTATTCGGCAGTGCAACGTCACCATTGGTTATAAAAATGCCAAAAAGTTATCTCTACATATCATTTATGAATTTGAATTCATTACCTCCCATTCTAAAAATGAACTCACTTCATTTGAGTTTGTGAAGTCCTGCATCGAAGACCCAAACGAGATCTTTATTTTAATCTTCAAACAAATGCAAGAAGTAATTAATTTTCTAATGTTCCATACGATCAACCACATCAGGAATGTTGAGCTCATCAACCACAATTGGGTTGTAGAAATGTTAATTTATAACCCCCTATTTTTGTAATTGTCATCAAAGAAATCATGATCATTATTGTCAACCAAATCAAATACATTTCAAGGTTCATTTGTCACTTGATGAGCCTTACTTTTACCCTTGGTAACCCCTTTCTTTCTTGCCATTCTTGGAGGCATGGTTAAATGAAGAACATGTCTTGCACAGAAGGTGTTTGTTGAAAGTTCTGAGAGAGACAACTTGTTTATATGAATGGATTTTGATTACCCACAAAGCCCAATTGCTAACATGTAATGCACTCTTAGGGAAAAATGATATTGCAACACAGATAGATGAAGATGTGTACGATTTATTATGTGGGTATGAGTGGTGGTGAGAAAGAACAAGGATTTGTTGGTCAATATGGTGCTAGAAGGTTTTAAGATAGGGTGTTTTTGAATTTTTAGTGTGTGGATTGAACAAACTTTGATTCAACTTGTGTTTTTATGAAACAAAGAAATTTGTGCAAGAGGGATACTCAAAGAGGAAAACAAAGGACTAAAGACAAAACCAATAGAAATGCTTCAATATATTCAGGCGGATGCCTTTCTAGAAATTATGTGTCAACACATGCGTCCCATGTGTTGGCACATACTGAACTGAAAAAGAATGTTATAATGAAACATTGACACATGTGTCGACACATACGACACATGTGTCGACTCATACTAAACCAACAAGCACTTATTTGAAATAATGACTTATGTGTCGACTCATGACATATAAAGAACATAATTTTCTTGAGAAATAATTTTTTTTGTGGTTTTGAAGTGACACAACCTTGACTTACGCATGAATTAATATGAAATACAATGAAGATGTTTATGTTTCACGGTTTCATATAGATAGACAATATACATAGATAGCACACAAAGAATACAACAATATACATGTGATGAATTTTTGAATGACGTCACTGTAAACTTGTAAATTGTAAACACATAGTTTATCAATTAGAAATTTTTGGAAATGAACACTCATATCATATATCATTTATCAAGTATATCATATAACTTTGACCAATAAAAGGAATAAAAGAAAGAACTTACATACAAGGCAAAAATAGAAACGATACCACCTCACCATTCAACAAGATAGAGAATTCACCATGTGTTTCACGAAGAACCTTCGAACTAAGGTTGAAACAAATGGAATGATGTGCCATAAGATCTTTTAGACATCAACACTTTCACCACTTTTCTCTTGTTGAAGATCATGATTCTATCATCATACTTAGGATGACTTATAGACACTTTCATGAAACAACATTCTTTTCCATTTTACACCAAGTCAACATGATTTAAATGTTGTCACCTATAATGTGCCTTGATATTCTATAAAGGGGTCGCATAATCTCTTTATAGGCCAAGACATATTTCCTGCATAATCAACAAGATGAACTAGGTATCCAATTTCCATTGGATCCTTGAGGGTAAGTAACACCATGGTTATGTTTTGGTAACCATTGATAAATTCCGTTAGGAACTAGAAACTTCCTAATTTTGCACTTAGCCATGGTATGACTGATCGATAAAATAGCAAGTGTACTATTTTTACCAATGTAGTAACAAAAGGAAGTTATCCCGTGTATCGATCTCGAGGAATGCGTTAGAATTAACAGTGTTGAAAGTGATTCAATTAGACAAAAAGGGCATTGGTGTGGTTGGAAGAAAGGTAATAAAATCTTCTCTGTGAATCTTAAAACAAAAAGTAAAGAGTGATAACACAAAATGATGAAGCATGCTAGGGATAAGATGTATGAATTGCTCTGTAATGAACTGAACCTCTATTTATACTATCTATGCTTATGTAATCCAATACCGATTCTCAAGAGTTACTTCCCCTAATTCCTTAGCAGGAAACCATTGACATAAAATTTTAAATTCTAATTCCTTAGTTATTCAAACATATGTCAAGTACATGTAATAAAATCAAGAATTTACGGTCATCACTATTAGATCCTTATTCCTAAGAGAAATTAGCGACGATATTATACAATTAGCGATAAAGTGATCGGTCAAACCTACTTTACCCATAGATCAATACCATATTTTCCAAAATGATAAGCAGTGAGAAATTGCATAATACAGTGAATACATAAAAACATAGATATTATAAAAGTATAGCAATTCGGTTCATCACAAAAGCAATTCAGGGACACCCCCTAGCATTGGGGGTTTAGCTTCTCATAATATTCAAAGAAAATACTAAATCAAAGTTAAACATTACAAAATAATGGAATTTCTCTGAACTTCAATTGCTTCCGCTCTTGTTGATCTTCATTATCCAAACCCTTGATTGTTCTTCTCCTCTTTTCTGATCCCCCCAAAAAATGTCTTTGTACTCTCAAAAACTAGGTCTAAATAGTGTCAGATCACCCCACAGCTAAGCAGAAAGTCTGAAATATCCTCCAAGAATTCAAATAAAGTGGTTTCAAAAAATCACTTTTCTATCCCGCACCTGCCAACACGGGCTGTGTAAGGTGACACGTGCGCCCGTGTTGGGTACTGAACTTCTCATTTACAATCAGCTTGCCAGGCATTCTGACACGGGCTGTGTCATGTGACACATGCGCCCGTGTCAGCTACTGTAGTCCTCCTCTATTCTCGTCCGTGCTAGAATTTTCTGACACGGGCCGTGTCAGGTGACACGGGCGCCCGTGTCAGCTACTGTATTTCTGGAGGAAACACTTCAGAACTTGTCACCTTCACCTCTATTCTTGTGCAATTTCGTCCGGACCTGAAAATACAAAAACCACCAGACCAAGACTTCAAAAGTATCTTATTTAATCAAAATTTGAACTAACTTAATGCAAATAAACAAAAATGTGAAAATTAAAATACCTGACGAAAACAGTAGAGAAACTAAGCAAGGTGTTACCAAAGATGCAGTTTCGTGCCAGAAAATAGATAGACAACCAGACAAAAATGTGACCGATCACAACCCCAAACTTATCTCATTGCTTGTCCTCAAGCAAAGCTTAAGTCCGCGATATAGGTTACCTCCGAATTTCAACAAACCACGTACCACTGAGATTATTCGCAATTCCCTTACTTTCTTCTAGGCCTTCCATTCTTACCTGACATATTGCAATCAACTACACTTTCACAATTCAACACCTCTTCGTCTGTCAGTTTTTCACACTCTCTCCAGATCTCTCGGGTTTAAGTGTTTATACTCTCATTGTCAAGGTATGCACCATCATCTACTGAGCTTGCACAACATCTGTAAACATAACACAAACACACAAAACATGCACTATACGAGGACTTTATAGGTTGTAACGGGGCTAAGGGACAAGGTGGGATACACACAAAAAAAGAAAACAAAGGGTTAAATGGCTCAGATTCGGTGTTATCTATCTCATAGTTGTGTACTTGTTATTCTGCAACTCAAAGGGTAGGACACATGATATTCGATATCTTTCAGTTTCTTCTCCCCAAATGGATACTGGAGGAACTATGATACGCTCTCTTTTTTTTATTCGGAATCTTGGTGACGAGTGCATTATCGCAACATTTTTTTTTTAAGATTTTGTAATCCTCTCTATATAGTTTTCTCCATTTTTTTGCAATCTCTTTGATATTTTTTTGAATGCACTCATTCACTCTTCTTGCAAGTGTCACGACCCCAAACTTAGAGTATTTACACAAACCACAAAATTTCTAACACCTATCTGAGCAAGGTAGGGAAGTGTTTGGGCTAAAGGTTTTTTAAAATTCAGTTAAAAAAAATCAAGAACGGGGATAAAGCTCAAACTGGGGTAACAAAGGATAATGCATAGGGGTAGGCTCAACAGGCTCAGGGCTAAAAAAAAAAAAAAAAAGTGCCTCCGTGCATGTGTGTGTGAAGTATATATTCCACAAATAAATTATGCAAACAAAAAGAGACTAAGTACATACTCGACACTCTCTTGGTGCATTTGTGTTTGGCTATTTCTGATCCTCAGCATGTTGGGTATACTGACAGTTTCAAAGGTGCCTTTTGTGTCATGTGGCGTCATGTATCTTTGGGTATGTTATATTCCAGTCTAGTTCCATTGTTAGGAATTGCGTCCAATTTTCTTTTCAGTCGTACCAACTTTCGGAGGTTTCCTAGAGTTCAATGTCGGGATTGATCGCTCTCATCCACTTCTCTCAGGTTGTCCACTATTTCGGCATAGTCACCACACATCTGAAACACACAAAACATAAAGAAACAAAAGATTTAAACTGAAATAACAAGCAATAAATAAAAACACACAAAATACTAAGCGATAAAAGAACCCCCCCCCCCACACACACACACACACTTGGACCAAACATTAACCTCAATGTTTCATAACCAAGGATGCGAGGAGGGACTTACAAAGCTCACTGTGGTGGAGGAGGGGGAGGAAACTGCAACATCAAATGCTACATCATTCGGTGTATGTTAGCCAACATCTCCCCTTACTGAGCCTGTTCGTTTCCTTGACGGAACAACTCGACTCCTTGACGTGTTTGTTCAGCTCGGAGATCTGCACACTCTGCCTGCAGCCAAACCCACTCCTCTTGAGTGAACGATGAGGACCGGCCATCCATTTGAGTAGGCATTTTAGAGGGATTTTCTACCATCTCTCCAGCATCATCATCCATGAGGTGTTCCTCAACAGGATTGTTCCTTTCATTCTCAACCTGAAAAGCATCATTAAAAATACCATATTCCCAATTTTGATGATTCAAAATTGAGATTTTTTCTGGGTCAGGGAGCACTATAATAATCCGCTTTGAAACAATATAACTGAAACGATTACCCTGTACCTGAATCATACCTTGATTAATTAAGGCATTCATATCTATTTTATTCATACCTGTCAAGGGTGCATGATTCATTTCCACAGGGTCGTAACCAAAATAAATGGCTATTTGGGTAATCATCCCGCAAACAAAAATATCACCCGAAGTTTCCCGTCCCACTTTTCTCAAGTGGTTTGCTGCGAAGGCAGCAACATTGATCGGGGTTGCATTGGCCATAGCATGAAGCAGAAAGAGTTATGCTTGCGATGCGACTCCTGTACTATCCCCTCTACCTAACAAAGAGTAAGCCAAACATTTTTGAGCATACCTGAAGCATGGGTTTTGAATCCGAGATGCCTTGGCACTCTTCGCCTTAAAACCACCACAGCCAGTGATTTCTCCCCAAAATCCCACTGGATTGAAAGTTTCTGGAATCGCTCCCGGTCCAAAAACGGGAAGATGGAGAATCCCACCCAATTCCTCTAGGGCCAGCTGACGTTCCATATTGAACAGTCTGAAAGTTAAAGTACCTGTGTGTATTTGAGTGCTCCCATCCCAAGTTGGCTTCTTCTTACACTCAACAGAGCTCAAAAATTCGAGTGTTATGCGCTCAAAAGTGGGTGTTTCATGATACATAAATTCTAGTATTCCCAAAACATGTAACATTCTATTTATTTCATCAGATAAACCCAGTTGAGACAAAGTTTGGGAACACATGTACCTTGTGGGCGTCAACTTACACCGAATATGATGCGAGTAACGCCCCTCATGAGTAGGACCATCAAAGAAGATGTCATTAGCATTAGGTTCCACCATTTGATCGCGGCTGCTCCTTGGTCTCGACCTCGATGGTTCACCTGCTGGATGCTTACCTCTTGCATTACGCTTTGGGGGAATTTTTGGTAAACCTGAAAAATCACACCAAAATGAAACAGAGAGTTAGAGGAAAAAGCTATCGTAGAAAGGTAGAGGGCATAATTTGGAACAATTTTTATGAGGGCGACAAGGTGGGAGCACGAGATCTATGGAGAAAGAAAGGATCTTTATGGAGAGAGTGCTATGGAGTTTTAGAGAGAGAGAGAGAGGTAGAAGAAGAGAAAACAAAAGGTCAAATGAATGACTAGGTTTTTGATGAATAATGACTAATGTGAGTGGGGGAGAGGTTATAAGATGGTGGGAACCTTGAAAAAAATAAAAACTCCCAAAATTAAATAAGAAACTGAAACGCCTGACACAACTATGTCACATGACACGGGCAACCGTGTCAGGGCCTATCCAAGGTCCGGCTTTCATGTTCCAGGTTTTCTGACACGGGCGTGTCACATGACACGGGAACCCGTATCAGAGGCTGATAAAAAAATATTACATTCATTTGGATGACACGGCCGTGTCACTTAACATGGGCGACCGTGTCATCCCCTATATTTACCAATTTCATCTTTCATATTTTCTCAAGTTATCTTTCGTCGCCCCGCTCAAAACACCATTCATCAATCTCCTCTGCATAAGAGACCCTGTAAGAAAACATTTAAGCAAAACAAAAGAAATCATAAGAAATAAAACACGTGGGTTGCCTCCCACGTAGTGCTTCATTTTACATCGCATGGCTCGACGATTGTTCATCTCACCCTGTAAGACGAACAACATGAATTTGACCACCTTCTTGCCCTGCATAATAGGGTTTTATCCTTTTCCCATTCACTTTAAAAATTTCACCATTAGCTTGATTTTTCAATTCAATCGCCCAATGAGAAAACACTTTGTGCACTACGAAAGGTCCTGACCATTTCGATCTCAGTTTTCCAGGAAATAGCTTCAGCCTGGAATTGTACAGAGGACCAGTTGTCCTTCATGAAACTTTTTCCTCACAATCCTTTTATCATGCCACTTCTTCGTTTGGTCTTTGTAAACCTTTGCATTTTCATAGGCGCGGTTCCAGAATTCCTCCAACTCATGAAGTTGAAGGATCCGTGAACTACCTGACTTAGAAAGATCCATATTCAAAAGTTTTGATGCCCATAATGCCTTGTGCTCCAACTCCAAAGGCAAATGGCATGCTTTTCCATAAACTAGTTGGTATGGCGACATACCGATTGGCATTTTGAAAGCCGTTCGGTAAGCCCATAAAGCATCATCCAACTTAGCCGCCCAATCTTTCCGAGAAGAACTTACTATTTTCTCAAGAATTTGTTTGAGTTGCCTGTTTGAAACTTCTACGTGGCCACTAGTTTGAGGGTGATACGAAGTGTCAACCTTATGCTTAACATTGTACTTCTGGAGTAACCTTTCCATGAGGTGATTCAGAAAATGTGTTCCTTCATCACTTATGAGTGCTCTCGGTACTCCAAATCTGGAAAAAATGTTTTCTCTCAAGAATTTCACCACCACTTTCACATCATTAGTTGGTAAAGCCACAACTTCAACCCATTTCGACACATAATCAACTGCCACTAGGATGTAGTTCTTCCCAAATGATGGTGGAAAAGGTCCCATGAAATATATTCCCCAAACATCAAATAACTCGACCACCAACATAGAATTCTGAGGCATCTGGTTTCTCTTGGAGATATTCCCAGTTCTTTGACATTTGTCACACTCTTTTACCATCTCTTGGGCATCCTTAAACAACGATGGCCAATACAAACCTGATTGGAGGACCTTAGCTACAGTTCTATCACCACTAAAATGTCCTCCATATTCTGAGGCATGTCATGATTTCAATATGTCTTCCTGCTCTTGCTCAGGCACACATCTTCTTATAAGTCCATCCACTCCTCTTTTGTATAAAAAGGGATCACCCCACAAGTAAAACCTGCAATCATGAACAAAATTTTTTCCTGTTAGAATCAAAGTCATCAGGGATGATACCTCCTACTATATAGTTTGCATAATCTGCAAACCATGGTACACCAATAACAGTAAGGATATGTTCATCGGCAAACTTGTCCTTTATTGGTCTCTTAACCTCTGTTTCTTCAATAGGTGACATACGAGAGAGGTAATCAGTAATAATGTTTTCACAACCTCTCTTATCACAAATCTCCACATCAAACTCCTGAAGGAGTAAAATCCATCTCAGAAGTCTTGGCTTAGAATCCTGTTTAGAGAGTAAATACTTCAAAGCAGAATGGTCAGTATAAACAATGACTTTAGAACCCAAGAAATATTTCCTGAATTTATCAAAGGCGTAAACCACAACTAACAACTCCTTTTTAGTAGTTGCATAGTTCATCTGTGCAGGGTTCAACACATGACTCACATAGTAAATGACATGTAGTAGTTTTTCTCTACGTTGTCCCAGAACTTCCCCTACTGGAATATCACTAGCATCACACATGATCTCGAAATGGAGAGACCAATCAGGGGCTACTACAATTGGTGCCGACACCAATTCACTCTTTATGGTTTCAAAATCCATGACACACTCTTTATCAAACGCAAAAGCGCTATCCTTAACCAAAAGGGTCGTTAAGGGTTTTGCTATTTTAGAAAAATATCTTATGAATCTACGGTAAAAACCCGCATGCCCTAAGAAATTCTAATACCTTTTTCATTCGTCGGTGGGTGAAGCTTTGATATTACTTCAATCTTTGCTTGGTCCATTTCTATTCCCTTGTAGGAAATTTTGTGACCCTAGACTATGTCTTCGCGCACCATGAAGTGACATTTCTCCTAGTTAAGGATTAGATTGGTCTGCTGGCATCTTTCTAAGACAAGAGCAAGGTTATTTAAACAATTATCAAAAGACTTACCAAAAACTGAGAAGTCATCCATGAAGACTTCCACATATTTTTCAAGCATATCCGCAAAAATCGATTGCATGCATCTTTGAAAGGTAGCAGGTGCATTGCATAACCTAAATGGCATCCTTCTGTAGGCAAAGATACCAAAAGGGCATGTAAATGCTGTCTTCTCTTGATCTTCTGGTACAACAACTATCTGATTATACCCCGAGTAACCATCGTGGAAACAATAGTACTCATGACCGGCCAACCTCTCCAACATCTGGTCAATGAATGGTAACGGAAAGTGATCCTTTCTCGTAGCGAGGTTCAATCTTCTATAATTGATACAGACTCGCCATCCGGTAACTGTCCTTGTAGGGATCAACTCATCTTCTCATTCTTTATCACATTCATTCCTCCTTTCTTTGGCACGACATGTATAGGACTTACCCAAGAACTGTCAGATATAGGATAAATTATCCCAGCATCTAACAGTTTCACCACTTCTCTTCTGACTACCTCTTTCATTGCGGGATTTAGTCTTCTTTGGGGTTGGACAACCGGTTTATGATCATCTTCCATAAGAATTTTGTGCATGAAAACCGTAGGACTAATCCCCTTCAAATCATCAACCGACCATCCAATATCACTTTTGTGTTTTTTTAGAACTTTGACGAGCTTATCCTCTTGGAGAGCTTCAAGATTGGAACTTATTATTGCCGAGAATATATTATCGGTGTCGAGGAAAACATACTTGAGGTTCTCGGGTAATTGTTTCAATTCCGCCCTGTTGTACCCCAAAATTTTCCCTATAATATTTCTCCAAACATTGCAAGAAAAATCTCCAAGTGGCTCAAGATTGCTCAAGAGTTGGACAGTCAAGCTATCTCCTAAGGCAGTCAATCTCAAATTAGGGTTTTGTGTTGCATCAAGATCCTTGAGTCCAAATGACCTCAAGTGCTCCCCAATGTCCTAATATGCTCTCAAGGCCATCCATGTCAAATTTCAATCCTTGCAGAGGAAGTTTGCTCAGTCAATTGCTCAAAGGGTCCAAAAATCGACTGTGCTAGGGCAAAAGTCAAATGTGACCTACAAACAGTCAAACTTCAAGATTTTTTGCCAAAATTATCATTTTGAAGGATATTTAATCATTTGATTAAGGGTTGATCCTGATTCATCAAGGATTGCTCAAAATTCATCAAGACTCAAAAGTTGCTAAATTAGGGTTTTGTAGGAAAAGTCAAACCAACTTTGACCAAGCATAACTTTCTCATACTTTATGAGAAATGACCCATCCAAATCTCATTTTGAATAGGATGCGATTTCCTACAATCCATCTTCATACCCCAAGATCATAAAATGCACTCACAAGAAGTTATAAATTTGTACATTATAGGTCCTTTTTGAAAGTAAACAAAAACACCTTTTTTCCAAAGCTTATAACTTGAGAATGGAATATAAAAATGATATGAGACCAAATGGTTTGGTTATAGGACATCTCAAGATTTATAAAAAGACCAAGAACACTTCCAAAAGTTCAAAATTGAAGAAGTTATGCATTGTTGAAGTTGGGAATTTTTGCAAAATTACCAAAAGTCAACTATCCCCAAAACTTCAAATTTTGTCAAATGGGCCCATTCTTTTCCACTTGATTTGAGCTTGCATAATTGTCCACGTGTTCTAGCTTTAGCCTTGTGTCCATTTATCAATTTTATTATTTTATTTGGTTTTTTATTGAATTATTTCATTTTAAATCAAATAAAATCAAATAAAATCCAAATATTGATTACTTGATATCTTTTTGGCTATTTCAGGACTGAATCATCATCATCAAGGGTATCAAACTCGTATCAAGCATTGCATGTGCAAAAAGATTGAGTTTTGACAATTTTGGAAGGATTAGTAATGGTGAATCAAATCAAATCTCATGGCATTGATGTGGAAAGATTCAAAGCACAATTGTTAACCTAATGTATTCCACATTACATAAGGAGGCTAGAGGGCACGAAAACAAGGGTAGAGGCTGCAAGAACCAACCAAACAAAACTTGAAAAAAGTGGTAAAAAGTGCAAAAATCAAAATCACACTTGGAGGCGTTTTCAGAAGCAAAGCTTGACACCAATCAATTGCTAGAGGTTCACTGAGTCAGAACCAATCCCTAGCAAGCCTCCATACACGCTCAAACTCATTGTAAGTGTCACAGAAAACCGCTCTGCATTTGAATTTGTATATCTTTATTTCTGCACCTTTTGTACAAACTATTGGCATATTCATAATCTTCATCAAATTTCCAAGCTTTCTGTATTACTCAGTTTTGTTTATCTGACCTGTAAAGCCAAGTATCGTATCTAGGGTTTTGTGGTTTGTTTTTGGGAGTAACTCTTACAGGTAAAATTAGCCCCAATGATGGCCATGGACATGACCGGAAGAGAAAGACGAACGCAACCATGGTCTTGGGAGGAGTTTATATGGCCTGAGATGAGTTTTAGGAATGACCTACGCATTTAGCTGTAGATCTAAATCCGCAGGTAAAGTTACAGGGCTGGAGGTTAGAGATGGAGACATGTCATTCCCCCTGTGGCTGATTCAAACACGCGCGCCCTTTTTTATTTTTGCTGGCATATTAATCCATTTTCTCATATTATTATTACTTTGTATATACTTAACAACTGAAACGCAGTAGCCTAGTGGAAGCAAGCGCTGGCAATGACCAACTGGACCTGGGTTCGAGTCCCAGGTCCCCCATATGCTTTGTTATATTTTTTCTTAAGATAATCAGGTACAAATCAATGCTTGCTCTTACCATATGCCTTCACAAATCAAAGCGCCAGATGGCCCAAAGCCAGATCTGGTGGTCCAGGATGAGAGTCTACCATGGGACCAAGTCAAAAGGCGCATAGGGAATCCAGAAAGTCAATACAAGGCCAGCTCGTTTGGGCCACAAAATTACTGATCAAACCCCCAAAACAGGCCCAAACCCTCTCTTCTCTATATTTTATTTTATTCTTGTTTTATTTAATTTAATTATTTTCATTATTTTCTAACCAATCAATTTTTTCCTTTAATAAAATTAAAACCAAAAAATATTTTCTTTATTAAATTAAATTTCAATATTTTATTTTTTATTAACAAATATTAATTTAATTAATTTAGGCCATTAATTAGGAATAACTTTAATATATTTTTCAATAAATAAAATTAACTTAGACATAATTAGGTTTTTATTAACATTGATCAATTTTATTTTCCTTTCTTAAAATATCAAAAACCCAAAAATATTTATTTTTATTAATTAATTAATTTATTAATTTAATAATTAACTTAGATTAATTTCTTTCTTAATTTAAAAACAACAAAAAAGATACTTTCTCTCAAAGGGTCAAAACCCTACTTGCGCTCGATTTAATTTCCCGCTCGCAATCTATTTATTCAATATTGTATTTGTTCTCGGAATGTAATAGATAATTAGGACCATTTATTTATCGCTTTATTTATCTTTCCGCATTTAAATTTCAAAGGGTTTGTCTTTGGCGATGTAAATACCCGACGCCTTGTAATTTAATTTCAGCAATTTATTTTTCGCAAAATATAACTGTTAGATGTTTGATAATAGGTATGCATGATAAGACTGAATGTTTTAACCTAAAATCAACATAGATCACCATTAACATGTACAAAGATAAAATTAACTGAAAACGACGCACTCGCACATGCGCACTCTTAGGGTACACCCCACTTGGTTGCCTTCGTACGCGGTCATTAAGTATAGGTCACTTTAGAGGTCGCCCTCTTGTCCAAAGATCATAGTCGCCTCGAAATGGTTGCCTCGGATATTGTTTCCTCAAAACAAATGATCTAAGACATTAGGGTTACCGCTAAGGCATCCTAACATTGCTTTGGTGACCGTAAGTCCCACATTCGAATTGACCCTTAGACTCCAATGACGGTGCTACCTACTCATCAATAGTAGGATAACATTGTCTAAAGGAAGATAGCATAGAACAATTCATTTTTCGAGTAGGTAGATGGTTCTTAGATACTTGCTCTTTCAAAAACAAAAACTTTTCACACTTACACCTTTCGAATAAAGTTTTCAAAACACTTCATTACACTCTTGAGGACAGAAGCAAGAGTTAAATCAAAGTTTTCAAACAAAAACTTTTTTAAACCCATAAGCACAAAGAAAACCATTTTGAAAACAATATGAGCAAGTACCTAAGAGCCCGTGGATAACCACGGATAGAAAGGGTGCTAACACCTTCCCTTTCTATAATCTACCCCCCGAACCCGAGAAATATCTCGAAAAAGGAATTTTTCTGTGCTTTTTTCCTTTCCTTGTTGGATTAAATAAAAGTCGGTGGCGACTCTTGATTACCGCGAAATTTTGCAAAAACAAACGCAAAACGCAAACCAGCATTCCAAAAAACAGTCAGTTCTTTCCCACCGTATCACAGAACTGGCGACTCTGCTGGGGATGCTTAATAAGTGGGGTGTACCTTAGGAATAGTTCATATTGTTTTCAATTGATTGACTTGTGTGCTTTATATTTGTGGGCTCGCATCGAAGTTACTATAGATCCTACCCCGAATATGGGGGATACCCTTTAGGTAAGTAGCAATAAACTGTGAGGGAACTGTACGACGTAGACCGATACGGTTGAAGCAGTAGCTACGTTGGTGTGGAACTTTAGTATGTACCGATATCCCTTGTGGCGCAACAAGGAGAATATGGGTCTGCTAAGGGGTCATTAAGCACCAACTGACCTTAGAATCTTTAAATTGACCAACTTGGCCATAGAACAGTAGCAATATGCTACACTCATTGAGACTAAACTCTCGCGATGATTCCGGCCGTAAGAAAAGGTTGCTAAACTGGAATTACGACCGATTGACGGTAGTCAGTGATATTGAGATCCTCTATAACCCGATTACTATTTTTAGGACAGGTTTGAACCAACTAAATTGAAAGAGGGTAGTACCTAAGCTCCTTGCCAGCCTGAAATCTAAGGGCTCTCTGTGTGACTTGTGTGCCTTTACCATGTTTGCTATTTGTGGATACTTGTGGTGTGCTTTCTATCATGACATCATGACATCATAACATTGCATACATCTTGCATTGGACTAACCTATTTCAAAGACATGAGGGATTCATCTTTGTTCTGTTTTGTAGGTCATGGCACCTATGCGTTGGAATACCATCCGAATAAACTTTGTCCAGGTTCCCACTCTGCTTAAAGATTTGGTTGCAAAGATGCCAGATAACACCTCCTTCATCAGAAGGCATGGGCATCTTCTTAGTTTGGTCACCTCCAAATTGGACGAACAAATGATGAGTGTCTTAGTCCAGTTCTTTGATCCACTGTACCATTGCTTTACTTTTCAGGACTACCAGTTGGTCCCTACCTTGGAAGAGTTCTCTGATCTATTGGGTATCTCTATTCTGGAGCATACCCCATTTACAGGTTGGGAGAAGATCCTTAGGACGGAAGAGATTGCTTCATCCCTTCATCTGACAAAGGATGAGGTAATGGCTAATTGGGAGACTAGAAGTGGAGTAAAGGGCTTTTAGACTATGTTTTTGGTTGGTAAGGCTAATCATTTCTGGGATAGTCTAGACTTCCAAGCATTCGAAGATATTCTGGCTCTTCTGATATATGGCTTGGTATTGTTTCCTAACTCTGACTCCTTTGTTGATGTAAATGCGGTAAAAATATTCATCTCTGGTAATCCTGTACCCACTTTCTTGGGTGACATTCTTCATCAGCTTTATGCCCGTACTGCTCGGAAGCGAGGAACCTTGATATGCTGTGCTCCATTGTTGGCGAGGTGGTTTATTTCTCACCTCCCCAAATCAGTTATGAAGAACAAAGAAGGCATGGGCTGGGCCTACCGGATTATGTCTCTCTCTCACAATGACATCATTTGGACTATTAAGGGTATGGACGAGGTGGCCATTATTGATCGCCGTGGGGAATAACCTAATGTTCCACTGATAGGGACCAATAGAGGGATTACTTACAATCCATGCTTGGCCTTACGTCAGTTTGGGCGAGCCAGAAGGGAAGGACCTCATGAGTTGCTAATGCCCAGTATTGTCTTTGATTTCCAAGGGGATAGCGACGAGCAAAGCCGCAGATTCATAAGAGCTTGGGATAGAATACACAGATCTGATCCACACGATCTAGGTGCAAAGACTTCTCTACCAATGGAACCATATCTCAGATGGGTTCGCATACGTTCCCAAAAGTTGGGAATTCCCTATGAAGCCGTCTTGCCTATCATTGTTGAAGTTGCTAATGAGGAAGGGGTTCCTCCTACCATCCTACACCCTTACATGCCTATTGACATTGGGGCATTGAAGAGGTCCTGGATGCAGCTGAGGGAAGAACGAGATACTTACCGAGAAAAGTATCACGAACAAGAGCAGAAGATTCAGAAGTTGACAAGACAGCTAGAGAACGAGCGGGTTCTCAACGACTATGTCAGCACTAAAGGCAAACGACCATGGGAGCGCTGATGTCCTTTGATTATTTCCAATTTTTATTTTCTTTTCAGTATTTCCTTTCTTGTAACGCCTTAAGGGAAATTTGTGGAACAATTGAATTTCAAGTTTATCTAATAAAAGTGTGCTTCATTTCTTGTTTACGAATTTGAATCTCTCGACGTCTTTGAAATCATAGCATACGCATTTCATTCCATGTACCTCATAACAGGTACCCTTATAGGTTTTCTCATCTTCTTCGCTGTTTTTTCAGCATCATGTCTTCTGAACCATCAACTGAACAAGCAATCAAGGCTCTACAGGCTCAAAACGCCCAATTCCAGGAGTTGTTCATGAATCTAGCTAAGGGTCAGCAAGATCTGAAGGCCCTCATCTTGAAAGAAAAGAAGAAGAAGAAGAAGCAGTAGACAGTCCTGTTTAACATGGGCCATAGGTTTGGAAACATGCTACGAGATGAAGTTGATTTGACCACCTCATCTGGAGGGAAAGATAGTCAGGAAGAAAGGAGGGCTCCTAGCCCTGTGGTTTCAGACAACGAGACAGACTTCGACGAAGACCAATATCCTCTGGCTGAGGATAGATACAAGCAATTGGAAGACCGGTTGAGTGCAATGGAAGTACAGAAAGTGCTTGGTCTAGACTTTGGTGATTTAGGTCTATCATCTGGGGTGGTGATTCCCCACAAATTTAAGGCACCAACCTTTGCTAAGTACGACGGGGTTTCTTGCCCGAAACTGCACCTCCAGTCGTATGTAAGGAAGATTCAGCCGTACACCCCTGACAAGAATCTATGGATCCACTTCTTTCAAGATAGTCTCTCAAGGACTCAGCTTGAATGGTTTTACCAGCTAGAAGGAGCCAGTATCCGTAGTTGGGAAGATTTGGCTGCTGCTTTCTACAGGAAGTACCAATACAATGCCGACCTCGCTCCCGCGCGTACTCAACTCCATGGTATGTCAATGGGTGCGGGCGAAGGTTTCAAAGATTATGCTCAGAAGTGGAGGGACCTCGCTGGAAGAGTGCAACCACCCTTGGATGATAGAGAGTTAGTTGATATGTTTCTGGGGACCTTATCTGGTCCGTATTTCAACCATCTGATTGGGAGTTCGTCGTCCGGGTTTACAGAGCTGATCGTGACCGGGGAAAGGATTGAGGCTGGTATCAAATCCGGTAAAATACAGAAGGGTGCTTCATCAGGTACCAAGAAGAAACCTTTTAAGAAGGAGTCCAGTGCTGTTTACAGTTCAAAAAGCCAGAATAGACCTGAACGCTGCCAAGCTGTTAATGCGGTTGTTATTTCAAGACCTGCTGGTGCTCCTCAGCACAACAATCAGCCAAAGGCCGAGAGACCACAAAGATAATTCACTCAGCTCAACATGACTTTATCCCAGATTCTACCGCAGTTTTTAAAGACCAACCTGGTGACTCCGAGGGAGGCCCCACAGAATCCAAATACAACATCACCAAAGTACAACCCTAATGCCCGCTGTGCTTTTCACTCGGATAGCCCGGGGTATGATATGGATGATTGTTGGGTTTTGAAGAACAAGGTGCAAGACCTGATTGATGTTAAGGAGATCAAGTTTGGAGCACTAGAAAAGCCTAAACAAGACGCAGGAGTGAATGCTATCGCGGATGACGATGATGAAGAGTTTGATATTGACAACTGGATATACCCAACTGCCGATGGTAGATTAAGCAACTGGATAACGAAGGATTCTATGCCCGTTTCTGTTATTACCCAGTAATGAGACTTTTCGTTTTGTATCTGTAACAGACAATGTTTTAAACTTTACAGCCCGGTGTCTTGCCCGGGGCACCGTGGTTTCGTTTGTGAGGGCTTTATGTGTGTCATCTACATATATCATTAATAAAAGCATTGGACGTTTCTTGCATTTCAAATTTTGCGCTCCTTGTTTTTCTTTTATACATATTGCAAAGCAGCTATTTTACACACACTCACATATACAGGTCCACATCCACTCTGGATCTCACTGATAACGACTCTACTACTGCCGGTTATGACTTCGAAAGTCCGATCAACTTAGCCGAAGACGAAGGTGAAGATGATTGCGAAGTGCCTAGTGAACTTTCTAGACCGTTACTTCAGGAAGAGAGGGCTATACAGCCGCATGAAGAGCCATTGGAAACAGTAAATCTGGGTACAGAGGTGGACAAGAAAGAGGTCAAGATTGGTGCCGATCTGGAAGCTAGTGTTAAACGACGGTTGATTCAGATGCTGCGTGACTACGTTGAGATCTTTGCCTGGTCTTATGAAGATATGCCTGGGTTGGATACCGATATTGTGGTTCACCGATTGCCTACCAAGGAAGACTGTCCTCCAGTGAAACAGAAGGTCCGCCAAATGCGCCCAGATATGTCTGAGAAAATCAAGTCTGAGGTTATGAAACAGTTTGACGCCGGTTTTCTAGTAGTTACTTCTTACCCGCAGTGGGTTGCCAATGTGGTTCCTGTGCCGAAGAAGGATGGTAAGGTTCGAATGTGTGTCGACTATAGGGATCTGAATAGGGCAAGTCCCAAGGATGATTTCCCTCTGCCTCATATCGACGTTCTGGTTGACAACACCGCACAACATAAGGTATTCTCCTTTATGGACGGTTTCTCCATCTATAATCAGATTAAAATGGCTCCCGAAGACATGGAGAAGATAACTTTTGTTACTCAATGGGGTACCTTTTGCTACAAGGTCATGCCTTTTGGATTGAAGAACACTAGGGCAACGTATCAGCGCGCCATGGTTTCTTTGTTTCATGACATGATCCATCACGAGATTGAGGTATACGTCGACGACATGATTGCAAGATCTCAGACTGAAGAAGAGCATCTTGACCACCTTTAGAAGTTATTTGACAGGTTGAAATTATACAAGTTGAGGTTAAACCCGAACAAGTGCACCTTCGGGGTGAGGTCTAGTAAGATGCTGGGTTTCATCGTAAGCGATAAGGGTATTCAAGTGGATCCTGCAAAGGTGAAAGCTATACAGGAAATGCCAATTCCTCAAACAGAGAAAGAAGTCAGAGGCTTTCTGGGACGTCTGAACTACATTGCCCGATTCATCTCACACCTGACTGCTACTTGTGAGCTAATCTTCAATTTGTTGAAGAGAGATCAAGTGGTAAGATGGAACGATGAATGTCGGGCCTCTTTCGAAAGAATCAAAGAGTATCTCTAAGAGCCACCTATTGTAATGCCGCCAGTTGAAGGGAGACTTCTGATCTTATACTTGACAGTACTCGATAATTCAATGGGGTGTGTGCTGGGTCAACATGACGAATCTGGCCAAAAAGAGCATGTTATTTATTACCTTAGCAAAAAGTTTACCGACTGCAAGACCCGATACTCGTTGCTCGAGAAAACTTGCTGCACTTTGGCATGGGCTACTCGCCGGCTGAGACAGTATATGCTGACTCACACTACTCTATTGATATCAAAAATGGATCCAATCAAATATATCTTCGAGAAGCCTGCCTTATCCGGAAGAGTAACAAGATGGCAGATGATCTTGACTGAGTATGACATCCAATATACGACCCAAAAGGCAATCAAGGGAAGTGTATTGGAAAACCATTTGGCACATCAGGCAGTGGATGATTACCAGTCTATGAACTTTGAATTTCCGGATGAGAATATCATGTTGGTAACCGACTGTGAGGAACCTGGACCGGATGAAGGACCTGAGGAAGGATCCCTATGGTCTATGTACTTTGATGGAGCTTCAAACGCTTTGGGTAATGGCATTGGCGCCGTGATCATATCTCCTAAAGTCTCTCATACTCCGTTCACTGCCCGACTATGTTTCAACTGCACCAATAATATGGCGGAGTATGAAGCATGCATCATGGGTCTTCGAGCATCAATAGACCTAAGGATTAAGTTCTTAAGTGTTTTCGGAGATTCCACTCTCGTGATCAGTCAGATAAAAGACGAGTGGGATACGAAACACCCTAATCTTATTCCTTACAAGGAGTATGTGTTGACATTGCATCCCCACTTCAAGGAGATAACCTTTGAACACTTCCCTAGAGAGGAGAATCAGTTGGCGGACGCGCTGGCTATGATGTCTTCTATGTTCAAAGTCAATTGGGACAATGAAGCTCCCCGGATTATTATTGAAAGATTGGATGAACCTGCACATTGCTGTGACATTGAGACTGAAGAGGTAGCAGATAAACCCTGGTTTCATGAGGTGAAAAGATACCTTGAGGCTCAGGAATACCCCGAGGGTGTATCTGTTAATGATAAAAAGTTTCTGAGGAGGTTCGCGGCGAAGTTCTTCATCAGCAATGGCATCCTTTACAAGCATAGCCATGATTCAACCTTACTGCGTTGTGTGGATAAGAATGAGGCAGAAAGGATCATGGCAGATTTACATGAAGGTACTTTCGGAACTCATTCCAGTGGACATACCATGGCAAAGAAAATCCTTCAGGCAGGATATTGTTGGTCCATAATGGAAGCCGACTGTTATCAGCATTCTCGAACCTGTCACAAGTGCCAAGTCTATGCTGATAAAGTGCACATACCTCCGGTTCCTCTGAACGTCTTGACGGCACCTTGGCCTTTTGCAATGTGGGGCATTAATATGATCGGCGAGATCAGACCTACGGCATCCAACGAGCATCGTTTCATCCTGGTAGCAATTGATTACTTCACAAAGTGGGTTGAAGTAGCTTCCTTTGCTACCGTAACCAAGAACGTCATAGCACGGTTCATTCGGCACAATCTGATCTGTCGATATGGGGTACCAGAGAGGATCATTACAGATAATGGTACAAATCTCAACAACAAGATGATCACCGAGCTCTTCAAGCAATTCAAGATACAGCATCACAACTCTTCTCCCTACCGGCCGAAGATGAATGGGGCCGTGGAAGCGGCTAATAAGAACATTAAGAAGATTGTGCAGAAGATGACAGTGACATACAAAGACTGGCACGAGATGTTACCATTTGCTCTTCATGGGTACCGTACCTCAGCACAGACGTCAACAGGGGCAACCCCCTATTCCTTGGTATATGGCATGGAGGCAGTCTTGCCCATTGAAGTTCAGATACCCTATCTTCAGACCATGAAGGATGCAGGTTTGAGTGAAGATGACTGGATTCAGACCCGGCTTGATCAGCTGAACTTAATCAACGAAAAAAGACTTACTGCTATTTGTCATGGTCAGACGTATCAAAAACGGATGATCAAGGCATTTAACAAGAAAGTTAGATGACAAGAGTATCAAGTTAGGGACCTGGTTATCAAGCGCATCATACTACCTCAAGGTGATCCCAAGGGCAAATGGACCCCTACCTACGAAGGGCCATTTGTGGTTAAGAACATTTTCTCAGGAGGAGCTATGATTCTAACCACCATGGATGGTGACGACCTTGCTCACCCCGTCAATGCATACATAGTGAAAAGATACTACGCATAATCAAAGACCCGCTAGGTTGACTGGCCTAGGCAAAAATAAGGGCTTCCCGGCGAACCAAAAGGGTTCGGGCAAAAATAAGGGATGAAAATGAAAAAATCTGTACACCCGGCAAGTTGAAAACCCGAAAGGGTGACTTGGGCAAAAAAGGGTATCCCGATGGACTGAAAACCCGAAAGGGCGGTCCAGGGAAAAATTAGGGATCAAAGCGTAACACTATGTCTCATTGGATCTCCTTGCATCCAGACTTCGGTATCGACTATCAAGCTCGAACGACACTAATCAATCTAATCTACCTTCAACCAAGTAGAAAAGTGATGAGATGCTCGAGGACATAAGGGCAATAGCAGAGTTGGAACCCAGTGGGATTATTCACATAGCTGTTTTGTTTAACTTTCCACAAATTGTGTAAATTATATTTGTTCGGCGACGTTCTCTTACTAGGACGTCAGCCTCTTGTACAAAAACGCCTATTTATAGGCCAACCTTCAAAATCAATACAATTCATTTTCAAAGAAATTTCAAGCTATTTTTCCTTTATCTGTTTTGTTTTGCAAAGAACGTCCAATGTTCATTTTTGATATATGCACTTGACATTAATTGCTGCTCATAAATATTTGCATGCGAAGCAAAGGACGATTACTGGTAATATCAGAAACAGGGGCAATGAGAATTGTCCAAACTGTACAGTTGCTATGTCCACCAGGTACAAGGTAAATTCAGTTGAAGAATATGGCTAAGGAACTTTCACTCCCCGCAGAGTAAGACAATAAAGACAACTCTCCCCAGCTGAGACTTGCAACTGTGAATGAATGAATCGGTAATATTCTTCCCCCAAGCAGAGTTTTATCTACCATCAGCACCGAAAAGGCTTAATATCCCCGACAGTCTTAATATTCTCCAATGGAGTATAAGAATATTCCCCGGCAGGATACAGGATATCCCCAGTGGATTTAAAATTTTCCCAGCGTAGTCTGAAAAAGCTTCCCCAGTGGAGTTGAATCACCCCCAGTAGACTCTGGAAGTTCATCCCCGGCGGAGTATAAAAATAAATATCCCCAGCCGAATTCAAAGGAAGATTGTCCCCAGCAAAGCTCAAAGGATTATCCCCATTAGAGCCTAAAAGGTTATCCACAGTGAATCCGCAACTGAAAGATCATCCCCAGCGAAGTTCTTTCCTTTCACAAACAGGAATTCAACCCCCAACAGGATTCAGTATCACCAGTAACGGTAATTCATCCCCAACGAAATTTATCAGCAGAATCCTCAGCAGAACATCTCTTCCCCACAGAGTAATCTCCTCATCAGTTTATTCCCCAACAGAGTAATCTCCTCATCAGTTTATTCCCCAACAGAGTTATCCTCTCCTGCAGGTTTATTCTTGCAATCGCCTTCGTTTGCCATCCCCAGCGGAAACAATCAACTTTATTCTCCAGCAGCTATCCGAGATTTACTTTCCCTAGCTAAAAGCATTTACATTTCCATACATCACGATACATGCATATACGCGTCATACAACATAATCTCATTTATTTTGAGAACATTATTGCTTGATATATATCATGCATTGCATACAACTGACCTTTACCTTTCAGGAAAGATGCAGTTAAAGTTCTCTACTATGTCGAAGACCTGAGCGGTTCTTAAATCCCAACTGAATTATCCTTGGTTGAATTTCAGATAAGGTTCTCAATCTCGACAGTTTTCCTCCGTCATAGTGTGGACGAGTTCTATAATCTCAACGGTATACTACGTTGAAGACCAGACAGTTCCCAGATCTTGATGAAGATATTTCCCTCCGTCATAGTATGGACGAGTTTTATAATCTCAACGATATACTACGTTGAAGACTAGACAGTTCCTAGATCTTGATGAAGATGTTTCCCTACGTCATAGTGTGGACGAGTTCTATAATCTCAACGGTATACTACGTTGAAGACTAGACAGTTCCTAGATCTTGATGTTTTCCTCCGTCATAGTGTGGACGAGTTCTACAATCTCAACGGTATACTATGTTGAAGACCAAACAGTTCCTAGATCTTGATGAAGATGTTTCCCTATGTCATAGTATGGACGAGTTCTATAATCTCAACGGTATACTACGTTGAAGACCAGACAATTCCTAGATCTTGATGTTTTCCTCCGTCATAGTGTGGACGAGTTCTGTAATTTCAACGGTATACTACGTTGAAGACCAGACAGTTCCTAGATCTTGATGTTTTCCTCCGTCATAGTGTGGACGAGTTCTATAATCTCAACGGTATACTACGTTGAAGACCAAACAATTCCTAGATCTTGATGAAGATGTTTCCCTACGTCATAGTGTGGACAAGTTCTATAATCTCAACGGTATGCTACGTTGAAGACTAGACAATTCCTAGATTTTGATGTTTTCCTCCGTCATAGTGTGGACGAGTTCTATAATCTGAACGTTATACCACGTTGAAGACTAGACAGTTCCTAGATCTTGATGAAGATGTTTCCCCCCAGTTGAATTATGGACAGGTTCTTAAGACTCAGCCGAGGCATTCTCTCAGTTGAAGTACAGGCAAGTTCCCAAATCTCAACAAAGTTAGACTTCCCCAGCAAAATCTTCTATAAACAACAGGTATGCAAGTTCTTGCTAAGGAATCTCTTATGCGATCGACGCTCCTGCAGATGGCATCTGTAAGCTCATCCTCCTACCAACAATCTCCAAATGGCATCTGTAAGCCCATTCCCGACATCACAATGTTGATACCACTTTATGCGAGTGCAAATTTATGGGCACTCTAGTGTTCAATCATCTTCCACCTTCGGATCACGAAAGGCACTAAAGCCAATCTATATCCTCAGGTTTAAGAAGATTGAACAGGGGCAGTTGTTGTACCCCAAAATTTGCCCTCTCATATTTCTCCAAACATTGCAAGAAAAATCTCCAAGTGGCTCAAGATTGCTCAAGAGTTGGACAGTCAAGCTATCTCCTAAGGCAGTCAATCTCAAATTAGGGTTTTGTGTTGCATAAAGATCCTTGAGTCCAAATGACCTCAAGTGCTCCCCAATGTCCTAATATGCTCTCAAGGCCATCCATGTCAAATTTCAAGCCTTGCAGAGGAAGTTTGCTCAACAATTGCTCAAAGGGTCCAAAAATCGATTGTGCTAGGGCAAAAGTCAAATGTGACCTACAAACAGTTAAACTTCAAGATTTTTTGCCAACATTCTCATTTTGAAGGATATTTCATCATTTGATCAAGGGTTGATCCTGATTCATCAAGGATTGCTCAAAATTCATAAAGACTCAAAAGTTGCTAAATTAGGGTTTTGCAGGAAAAGTCAAACCAACATTGACCAAACATAACTTTCTCATACTTTATGAGAAATGACCCATCCAAAGCTCATTTTGAAGAGGATGAAATTTCCTACAATACATATTCATACCCCAAGATCAGAAAATGCACTCACAAGAAGTTATAAATTTGGACATTATAGGTCATTTTTGAAAGTCAACAAAAACACCTTTTTTTTCCAAAGATTATAACTTGAGCATGGAATATCAAAATGAGATGAGACCAAAAGGGTTGGTTAGAGGATATATCAAGATTTCTAAAAATACCAAGAAAACGTCCAAAAGTTCAAAATTGAAGAAGTTATGCATTGTTGAAGTTGGGCATTTTTGCAAAATTGCCAAAAGTCAACTATCCCCAAAACTTCAAATTTTGTCAAATGGGCCCATTCTTTTCCACTTGATTTGAGCTTGCATCATTGTCCACGTGTCCTAGCTTTAGCCTTGTGTCCATTTATCAATTTTATTATTTTATTTGGTTTTTTATTGAATTATTTCATTTTATTTGACAATTTTGGAAGGATTAGTAATGGTGAATCAAATCAAATCTCATGGCATTGATGTGGAAAGATTCAAAGCACAATTGTTAATCTAATGCATTCCACATTACATAAGGAGGCTAGAGGGAACGAAAACAAGGGTAGAGGCTGCAAGAACCAACCAAACAAAACTTGAAAAAAGTGGTAAAAAGTGCAAAAACCAAAATCACACTTGGAGGAATTTTCAGAAGCAAAGATTGACACCAATCGATTGCTGGAGGTTCACTGAGTCAGAACCAATCCCTAGCAAGCCTCCATACACGCTCAAACTCATTGTAAGTGTCATAGAAAACCGCTCTACATTTGAATTCGTATATCTTTATTTCTGCACCTTTTGTACAAACTATTGGCATATTCATAATCTTCATCAAATTTCCAAGCTTTCTGTATTACCCAATTTTGTTTATCTGACCTGTAAAGCCAAGTATCGTATCTAGGGTTTTATGGTTTGTTTTTGGGCGTTTCTCTTACAGGTAAAATTAGCCCCAATGATGGCCATGGACATGACCGGAAGAGAAAGACGAACGCAACCATGGTCTTGGGAGGAGTTTATATGGCCTGAGATGAGTTTTAGGAATGACCTACGCATTTAGCTGCAGATCTAAATCCAGAGGTAAAGTTACAGGGCTGGAGGTTAGGGATGGAGACGTGTCATTCCCCCTGTGGCTGATTCAAACACGCACGCCCTTTTTTTATTTTTGCTGGCATATTAATCCATTTTCTCATATTATTATTACTTTGTATATACTTAACAACTGAAACGCAGTAGCCTAGTGGAAGCAAGCGTTGGAAATGAACAATTGGACCTGGGTTCGAATCCCAGGTCCCCCATATGCTTTGTTATATTTTTTCTTAAGGTAATCAGGTACAAATCAATGCTTGCTCTTACGATATGCCTTCACAAATCAAAGCGCCAGATGGTCCAAGGCCAGATCTGGTGGTCCGGGATGAGAGTCTACCATGGGACCAAGTCAAAAGGCGCATAGGGAATCTAGAAATTCAATACAAGGCCAGCTCGTTTGGGCCACAAAATTGCTGATCAAACCCCCAAAACAGGCCCAAACCCTCTCTTTTCTATATTTTATTTTATTCTTGTTTTATTTAATTTAATTATTTTCATTATTTTCTAACCAATCAATTTTTTCCTTTAATATATTTTAAAACCAAAAAATATTTTCTTTATTAAATTAAATTTCAATATTTTATTTTTTATTAACAAATATTAATTTAATTAATTTAGGCCATTAATTAGGAATAACTTTAATATATTTTTCAATAATTAAAATTAACTTAGACATAATTAGGTTTTTATTAACATTGATCAATTTTATTTTCCTTTCTTAAAATATCAAAAACCCAAAAATATTTATTTTTATTAATTTATTTATTTATTAATTTAATAATTAACTTAGATTAATTTCTTTCTTAATTTAAAAACAACAAAAAAGATACTTTCTCTCAAAGGGTCAAAACCCCACTTGCGCTCGATTTAATTTCCCGCACGCGATCTATTTATTCAATATTGTATTTGTTCCCGGAATGTAATAGATAATTAGGACCATTTATTTATCGCTTTATTTATCTTTCTGCATTTAAATTTCAAAGGGTTTGTCTTTGGCGATGTAAATACCCGACGCCTTGTAATTTAATTTCCGCAATTTATTTTCCGCAAAATATAACTGTTAGATGTTTGATAATAGGTATGCATGACAAGACTGGATATTTTAACCTAAAATCAACAAATCACCATTAACATGTACAAAGATAAAATTAACTGAAAACGATGCACTCGCACATGCGCACTCTTAGGGTACACCCCACTTGGTTGCCTTCGTACGCGGTCATTAAGTATAGGTCACTTTAGAGGTCGCCATCTTGTCCAAAGATCATAGTCGCCTCGAAACGGTTACCTCAAAACAAATGATCTAAGACATTAGGGTTACCGCTAAGGTATCCTAACATTGCTTTGGTGACTGTAAGTCCCGCATTCGAATTGACCCTTAGACTCCAATGACGGTTCTACCTACTCATCAATAGTAGGATAACATTGTCTAAAGGAAGATATCATATAACGATTCCTTTTTCAAGTAGGTAGTTGGTTCTTAGATACTTGCTCTTTCAAAAACAAAAACTTTTCACACTTACACCTTTTGAACAAAGTTTTCAAAACACTTCATTACACTCTTGAGGACAGAAGCAAGAGTTAAATCGAAGTTTTCAAACAAAAACTTTTTCAAACCCACAAGCACAAATAAAACCATTTTGAAAACAATATAAGCAAGTACCTAAGAGCCCGTGGATAACCACAGATAGAAAGGGTGCTAACACCTTCCCTTTCTATAATCTACCCCCCGAACCCGAGAAATATCTCGAAAAAGGAATTTTTCTGTGCTTTTTTCCTTTCCTTGTTGGATAAAATAAAAGTCGGTGGCGAATCTTGCTTACCGCGACATTTTGCAAAAACAAACGCAAAACGCAAACCAGCATTCCAAAAAACAGTCAATTCTTTCCCACCGTATCACACGCCCCTTTCTTAGATTCATCTTTCTTCTCCCCCGTTGAAGGTTGCCTTAAATCCTCCCACCGGTTTGGTCGAGTCCCCTTGAAAGATGGAATTGCATCCATCATAGCTAATGCTTCCATCTCTTTTTCATCCACCTCTTCAGATTCTTTAAAAATTGATAAGCTTAACACTTTTTCCAAAGGTAGTTGTTGTGTCTTCTAAGAATTCTCATCAGCAACCACTTGATCAATTACCTTAATATGTTGACTTGTGGAAATATCATCCTTATACTTTATAGTTTCCCGAACATCAATTTTCAACTCTTCATCATAGACTTTTAGAGTCATGGTACCCTCTTCTATGTCTATCAAACACCTCCCGGTCTACCAAGAATAAGAGGAATCTCCTCATCTTCCGGCATCTCAAGAACAACAAAATCAACCGGGACTACGAACTTGTCAATTTTCACCAGGACATCTTTCACTATTCCATAATGTCTTTTCACCGAATGATCGACAAACTGAAGTGTCATCCTTGTGTTTTTCACATTACCAATCCCTAATTTCTTGTAGATAGAAAATGGCATGAGACTAACACTTTCTCCCAAATTAATAAGAGCCTTTTTAAAATATTTATCCCCAATAGTGCAAGGGATAGTAACAGAACCTCGATCCTTCTTCTTTACTGGAATCTTCATACCCTTCAAAATAGCACTACAGGTTTCAGTTAGAATAATAGGATCGACATCGATGGTTTTTTTCTTTGATATGATATCTTTCATGAATTTGGCATAAGTAGGCATTTGCTCGACTGCCTCCAAGACAGGAATGTTGAGTTCAAGATTTTTGAACATCTCTAAAAAAATTTCAAAGTTTTTCTCATAATGCCCCTTCTTCTTGTTTCTTGTGGGGAAAGGGAAGTTAATTGTTGGTTTCGGTTCAATGACTTTTTCTTGTGGTTTTTCTTTGACCACACTTTCAAGTATAGTGACTTATTCACTTTCAACCTCATTTTCTTTAATCTCTAAATCAACTTCAAGCAATAGGTCTTCTTCTTCAGAATTTTTCTCACGCACATCTTTTGACTTACCGCTCCTAGTGATAAGAGCATTCACGTGATGATTGTCCTTGGATTAGTAATTGTGGCACTTGGCAAAGCGCCTTGTGGTTGCGAACCCGAAAGTTGTTGTGCGATCTGACTCATCTGTATTTCCAGATTCTTAATGGAAGCACCCGTTTTCTTTAGATTACTTCAGGTCTCTTCTTGAAATTGAGAACTTTGAGCGGCCATATTTTCAATGGCAATCTCCCAATTAGCTTTCCTTGTCCCATGTTGTTGAAATTGTTGCTGAGGTTGGTTGTATGGTTGTTGCTGCTGTGGTCGGTTTTGGGAATTTCCTTGTTGATTCTTCCACGAGAAATTAGGATTATTTTTCCAACCCGGATTATAAGTATTTGAATAAGGGTTGTTCTGCCTTAGAATTTTTATCTCCTCAATTTGTTGTGCAGTAGCAACGCAATGTACAGTAAGATGAGGTCCTCTACAAATTTCACAATTGCTCGCTTGCGTAGGTTAAACCAGTTGGACTTGAGCTACAGTTTGTGTATCAATAGCCATCTTCTTCAGTATTCTCTCTACTTCAGCTGTAATTTAGTCTTCCATCTTAACAACTTGATTATCTAATTTCAAATCAATTATTCCTTCAGGTTGGGACACACTCTGGTCATACAACTCTAAATGCTCATTTGCTGCAATAGCTTCAATTATCTTTTTAATACCAGTGGTTGTCGTAAAGTTAGTTGAGCCACCGGCAGCTGTGTTGATGAGTTGCTTTGTCTTCATCCTTAGGCCATTTACAAAATTTTGCATTTGTTCAGTTGCATACATGATGTGAGTGGGACATGCAACCAAAAATCGTTTAAACCTCTTATACGCATCTCCCAATGATTCTCCTTCCTTCTGTTTAAAGTTCACTATGTCATATCTCTTATGGATGTACATAGAAGTAGGAAAATATTCGTTGAGAAAGGTAGTCTCCATCTGTTGCCAAGTTGTAATGCTTCCATCCGGTAAAGAGTAAAACCATTCTTCAGCATCCTCTGACAATGTAAAAGGGAACATTACTAATTTTTTAGCTTCTTCAGAATTCCCCTCAATTTTCAGTGATGTGGTCATGGTGAGAAACCTCTGCAGATGTTTATTTGCATCTTCATTAATCTTTCCAGAAAACGGTCTCCTTTCAAGTTGCCTGATTGTTAAGGGGTGCAACTGAAAGTGATTGACATTTACTGGTTGATTAACGATCGTCATCCGGCCCAGAGGGGCATTTGCTCCTCCATAGTCTCCTAGAAGTCTTTCCACAGGAGGTGGATCAGCAGCCATCACTTTAGAATTTGAATCTAATTGCTCAAAAGGAATTGATTGTGCTCCTTCTCTTCTCTTCCGACTTTCTTGCCTAGATTTTTGGATTCTCTCTCTTAGTGATCTTTCTGGTTCTGCGTTAATAGGTAATAAAATCTGCTCTGTGAATCTTAAAACAAAAATTAAAGAGTGATAACACAAAATGATGAAGCATGCTAGGGATAAGATGTATGAATTTCTCTGTAATGAACTGAACCTCTATTTATACTATCTATGCTTATGTAATCCAATACTGATTCTCAAGAGTTACTTCCCCTAATTCCTTAGCCGGAAACCATTGACATAAAATTTTAAATTCTAATTCCTTAGTTATTCAAACATATGTCAAGTACATGTAATAAAATCAATAATTTACGGTCATCACTATTAGATCCTTATTCCTAAGAGAAATTAGCGACGGTATTATACAATTAGAGATAAAGTGATCAGTCAAACCTACTTTACCCATATATCAATACCGTATTTTCCAAAAGGATAAGCAATGAGAAATTGCATAATACAGTGAATACATAAAAACATAGATATTATAAAAGTATAGCAATTTGGTTCATCACAAAAGCAATTCAGGGACACCCCTCTAGCATTGGGGGGTTTAGCTTCTCATAATATTCAAAGAAAATACTAAATCAAAGTTAAACATTACAAAAGAATGGAATTTCTCCGATCTTCAATTGCTTCCGCTCTTGTTGATCTTCGTTATCCAAACCCTTGATCGTTCTTCTCCTCTTTTCCGATCCCCCAAAAAAATGTCTTTGTACTCTCAAAAACTAGGTTTAAATAGTCTCATATCACCCCATAACTAAGCAGAAAGTCTGAAATATCCTCCAAGAATTCAAATAAAGTGATTTCAAAAAATCACTTTTTTGTCCCGACCTGCCAACACGGGCCGTGTCAGGTGACACGGGAACCCGTGTTGGGTATTAAACTTCTCATACACAATCAACTTGCCAGGCATTCTGACACAGGCCGTGTCATGTGACACGGGCGCCCGTGTCAGCTACTGTAGTCCTCCTCTATTCTCATTCGTGCTATCATTTTCTGACACGGGCCGTGTCAGGTGACACGGGCGCCCTTGTCAGCTACTGTATTTCCGGAGGAAACGCTTTGGAACTTTTCAGCTTCACCTCTATTCTTGTGAAATTTCGTCCGAACCTGAAAATACAAAAACCACCAGACCAAGACTTCAAAAGTATCTTATTTAAACAAAATTTGAACTAACTTAATGCAAATAAACAAAAATGTGAAAATTAAAATACGTGACGAAAACAGTAGAGAAACTAAGCAAGGTGTTACCAAAGATGCGGTTTCGTGCCAGATAATAGATAGACAACCAGACATAAATGTGACCGATCAATGACCTTTTACACAATAATACTAACAAGTCAAGTTAGGATGCGATGAACTCTTACCCTTTGATACCTTCTCAACAAATTCATACCTCCTATAAGGATTATGAGTAGGTAATTTGTGTTTTTAAGTATCAATGGAAAAGGTTACCTTTAGTTTTAGAGCCTTGTCAAGTTTGACCTTTAGAGAACTAACCTATTTTTGCCAAATATAGCAAGTATCACAACCAAAGAAGTTAAACCAAGAGAGTTTTTCATCTTCATCTTTTGCTTTTTGAATATCTATCATAGAATGCTTTAGAGATTACATTTTATTTTCAGTGTCATCAACCTTAGCTTCCAAATAAGAAATGATCTTTTTATTTGAAGCAAGCTTTTTGAAAGATTATATAGCTTCTTTATGTAGATTTTAAAAATTATTCAATAAATTGGAATGAGACAAATTATTATTAGGAACATGTTTAGAAGGACTTACAACCTTTTTCTTTTCTTCGGGGTAATGAGCCAAGAGACATACTTCATTGCACTTTTAGGGCTTAGCTTTATTTTTCTTCTTTTCATGATAGTGAGGAGAGAGGCAAACTTCATCATACTTGGATGGTTTGATCTCTTCGCACTTCTTTTTATTGTACCAAGCTGATACACAAACATTCATTGTTTATTCATTATCACTAGATTCTTCATCACTTGAGAACTCACAATCACTATTCCAAGCCACATAAGATCTCCTAGGATTTCTAGAATTTGTATTTTTTTCCTTTCTCCTTGTCTCTTTTCAAGAGATGGACACTCCAACCTATAATGTCCCGACTTTCCACAATTGTAGCATATAACTTTAGAACTTCTTTTGTTGTTGTATCCTTCCTTTGAAGATGAGGATTGTCTCTTGATAGGAAAAATAACAAGTGTATTATTTTGCCTCTTTTAATACCAGGGAGATTCCTTGAATGTCAATCTCAAGGACTGCATGCAATTATCGAGTTCGATTAATGTTCAATTAAACAAAAACATAGTTGGGGTTTTTGTTTATGAATTGTCACTTAGCAGAAATAAAAAAATAAGCGGAATGTAAATTAGGTTTTTTCACAGATATGAGGAGCATGCTAAGATACAGTGTATAATTTACCTTGTAACAACCTTGAATCCTGATTTCTTCAACATGTTCATACCCTTAAATTACTGACCCTTTAGATTATCTTCCCCTAAGTCCTTAGTTGGAAAACCTTTAACCATCCATCCTAAATCCTAAGTCCTTAGAGATATCTGATGGAGTCAAGCCTTTATTTTATCAAAGGTTAAATCCGATAACTAAAGGGATATCCCTAGTCCTAGGTGATATCTACTATAGTTTAATTATACAAAAACCTTAACAATTGTGGTCCAACTGGTTGTTAACTGTAAATAAATCCTAATTTATCCGATCAGGAAGGCATTAAAACATTATACAATTAAATCGAATAAAGAAGGCATTATTAAAGAACTCAGGAATTCATAATCACTATAGATTCAAATCAAGGACACCCCCTAACATTGGGGGGTTTAGCTACTCATATTGTTCAAAATAATCACAAGACAAAATATAGACATTACAAGGATTGGGATAAACTTTGATCTTCAATTGCTTCTGCACATGAAAATCTCCCGCTCTCCGAAAACCTTGACTTCTCCAATCTCCAGTCGTATAAACTATTCTTCGCTGCCAAAAATTCCTCTTATTCCTTGTGAAAACTCATTTAAATAGTCACCATTCATCCAGGTCGGTTGGAAGTACCCAAAACGCCCTCACAACTTAACATATGGAAAAATTATGAAAAAAATAGGAAATCAGCGTCATAGGCCAACACAGCCCGTGTCAGGAAACACAACCGCCCGTGTTGGCCCTCAAACTCCCAAATCTTCTTTTAAGGTCCCAGGGGTTGTAACACGGCCCGTTTCAGGCAACACGATTGCCCGTGTTGCACCCCTGACTTCCATCTTTCTTCATTCTTTCATCCTGACACGGCCCCTGTTAGGCGACATTGTGGCCGTGTCAGGCCTCTTGTAGGTGGATTTTTGACTTTCTCTGAAACTCTGAGTTTTGCAGTTTTTCGTCATGAGTTATCCTGTTTTATTCCTCTGACCCTGAAAACACTAAAATACACAACCAAAGCATAAAATGCGATAAAATGAAATAAAAAACTCGGCAATAAAAGAAAAGATAACTAAAATAACTGCTAAATATCTGTGTAAAAACCACTGATCAAACTCCCCCAAACTTAAACTGTTGCGTGACCTCAAGCGACCATTAAAAGAACTCAGGAAAATCACAGCATACCGGTACTCATACGTGAGACATCCATTCCAATTGATCAAAAAGCAGTTCATCCGATGCTCACATGATGCAAAGAGTTTGTGTAAGAACCTTTTAACCTGAGCTTACTCTTCGAATATCTCTCTAACTATGCTTTGGACTTAAGTATTTTTTTGATTTTCCTCCTTTTTCATTCGGATAGTCAAATTAAGGCAATGAGAATTATGATGATCATCACATGCACAAGACTAATCAATAATTTTTATTTAGGCACCAAATAGTAGCATTGGCTACTTTTAATTACCAATGAAATTTTCAAACTTTGCAGTTATATATTATCCTTTTGGATGATGTTTGGGGATCAACCCCCTTTGAGCTGAATAACCGGGTGAGGGCTACCCAACTTAGCGATCCAATTGCCTTTTACCGCCTTTTCGTCATTTGGTGAGAAATTTATTTATTTCTCCATCAATCATACATGCATGTGAATCTATATCATGCCAGATTGTAAGGATAAACTACTTCAGGAGTACTTCTCAGGATTCAAGCAATATGGTACAAACCTAAATGTTAGACTCGTATCATTGTCACATTATTTCAAACTTCTTACCTCCTAACAATCATCCCTTTGTCTCTATTACTATTCCCGAACTCTATGAGAAACAAGTTCTTGAACAAAACAAAAAAATTTGGTAAAATTTGGGAAGGACTTCAACTCGTGGATTTACACAGCAATTAGCATAAAACCAACAACAAAACAAACAGAAAAGCAGGAAAAGAAAATAAATAACCCCCCCCCCCCAAACTTGAACTAAACATTGGCCCCAATGTTTCATAACAAGCTCAAGGAAGGTGACTTATAGAGGGAAATGCAACACCAGTTGCTGCCTCCTAGCTTTCACCAATAAGTTCCCTTTTTATTACCTGTAGACAAAATGAAACAAATACAAAAAGAAACTAATATTTTTAAAATCACGATTTTCCTCCCACCAAGCACTTCATTTAACGTTGCATGGATCATTGATTATTCCCCTTATGGGGGGGGGGGGGGTACTTCCTCTTCCACACCTTGTTGTTTGTCTTTTCCGCAACCTAAAACTCATTCAGATCAAAAGCATTGACCACTTTGTACTTCCAGTCCCTTCCAAATTCCGTCTTCTCACCTTTGAGTTTCCTTTTATTTCTCTTCTTAACTTATGGACTGAACTTAGAAGTTTTTGTTGATGCAATCTAAGAGCTTATGCTGGTGAATTTTTCTGGGGGTGATTTTAAACTACTGTTGTCTCCTGCTAATTTGATCATACTAGCTGAAGCTTGATTATTTTCACATGCACCCTACTTTTTGATCTCCAACACCTTCAAAGTTATCTCCTCATCAAAAGATTTTAGTGTCAGATTACCTGTCTTGATATCAAAATTTCATCGAATAGTTAGCATAAATGGTCGGCCAAGAATGATAGGAGTCTCTTCATCTTGAGTTATGTCCATGATATGAAAATTAATAGGGAAACCAAAATTGTCAATTTCTACTAATACATCTTCATCTATCCTATATGACTGCTTGATGGTGTGATCCGCAAATTTCAATTTTGTCCCACTCCCGCTTAACTTCTCATTATCGAGCTTCTTGAAAATTGATAATGGAATTAAACTCACACTAGAGCCAGAATCAACCATAACCCTTTTGAAAGTTCTGTCTTTTATGGTGCATGGTAATGCAACTGAACCTAGATCCTTCTGCTTGACAGGTATTTTCCTCTCAGGTGCAATTACACACAATTTCCCATCACAGGGTACTGATCCATCTCATGCCGATCTCTTCTTTGATAATACCTTCTTCATGAATTTCTGATACAAAGGAATTTTCTCGAGTGCTTCAAAGAATACTATATTGATATCTAGATTTTTGAATAGCTGGACAAATTTATCAAACTTTTTCTCTTTTGTGTCCTTCTTTGCAACCCGAGATGGATACATAAACTTGATTTCTAGTTTAGTTTTCTCTTCAATTGGCTTCACAAGTGATACCACTTCTTCCTGTTTTTTCTTGTTCTCTCTCACTTCCAGCTATACTTCTATGATACTGTCATCAAACTTCACCTCACCTTTCTTCTCCTCAACAACTTTCTCGTTCCTTGTTGTGATAACATCAACACTCTCATAATTTTTATGATTTCCTTGTACTTGCAATGCTACCTGTTGTGCAATCTGTCCCAATTGAACTTCCAAATTTTTAATTGCAGATGTGGTATTCCTATAATTACTCTTTGTCTCTTCTTGAAATTGAGAGGTGTGGGAAACCATCTTTTCAATATCCACCTCTCACTCTGCCTTTTGAGGAGCTTGTTGCTGCTGATCTTTCCAGAAGAAGTTAGGATGATTCTTCCACCCAGGATTATAGGTGTTAGAATATGGGTTATTTTGCCTTAAAAATTGTATCCCCTCAATTTGTTATGGATTTGCAAGACATTGCATAATAAGGTGCGGTCCACTATAAATTTCACCAGTAACCTTCTGTACCTATTGAACTTAAGCTACTTGTTGAGTACCCATGTTCATTGCTTTCAACTTTTTCTCCACTTCTGCAGCAATAGCCTCTTTAATTTTTAGTTGCTTATTCAATTCGAACTTCAAATCAATCACTCCCTATGGTTTTCTTACAACTCTGTCATATAGCTCCAAATGCTCATTTGCAGCAATGGCTTCAATAATCTTCTTCACACTAGTGGCGGTTGTAAAGTTGGATGATCCACCAGCAGCTTTATCAATAAGCTACTTTGTCTTCATCCTGAGGCCACTTAAAAACATTTGCATTTGCTCAGTTTGACCCATGTTGTGAGTGGGAAAGGCTACTAATAACCTCTTGAACATCTTATAAGCATCACCTGGAGACTGTCATTCCTTCTATTTATAATTCATAATATCATATCTTTTGCAAATGTAAACAGAAGCAGGAAAGTATTCATCAAGAAAAGTCTTCTCCATTTGTTCCCAAGTGGTGATACTTCCAGCAGACAATGAATAAAGCCATTCTTCAGCATCTTTAGAAGCGCGAATGTGAACATCCTAATTTCGTGGCTTCATCAGCGTGCCCCTCAATCTTCAAAGTAGTACTCATGGTGAGGAATCTATGCAAATGCTTATTGGCATCTTCATTGATCTTTACGGTGAAAGATCTATTCTCGAGCTGGTGGATGGTTGAAGGATGCAGTTGAAAATTTGTAACATTGATCGGTTGATTCACAATAGTCAACCGACCTGCTGAAGCATTTTCTCCTCTGTAATCCCCAAGAAGTCTCTCTGGTGGTGGTGGGTTTTCACCCATAGTTTCGTGTTATGATTCTGAACTTGAGTCTGTATATCAAAAGGAAATTAAGTTGAGGGTTTTCCTCGCTTGCAAAGGTTAGGAAAAATCAGTAATAACAAAAATATAAAAATTAAAGAAAAGAAATGTTAGTTGAAGAGCAACAAAATTTTAATTGAACTCAAATCACACTCAATAACCAGGTAGTCCCTGACAACGGCGCTAAAAACTTGATAGGAAAAATAACAAGTGTACTATTTTCCTCTTGTATCAACAGGGAGATTCCCCGAATGTTGATCTCAAGGACTTCATGCTATTATCGAGTTCAATTCCCATTCAATTAAATAAAACCTTAGTTGGGGCTTTTGTTTAGGAATTATCACTTAGCATAAATAAAAAAATAAGCAGAATGTAAATTAGGGTTTTTTCACAGATATAAGGAGCATGCTAGGGTATGGTGTATAATTTACCCTGTAACAACCTTGAATCCTGATTTCTTTAACAAGTTCATACCCTTCAATTACCGACCCTTTAGATTATCTTCCCCTAATTCTTTAGTGGGAAAACCTTTAACCATCCATCCTAAATCCTAAGTCCTTAGAGATATCTGATGGAGTCAAGCCTTTATTTTATCAAGGTTTAAATCTGATAACTATAGGGTATCCCTAGTCCTAGGTGATATCTACTATAGTCTAATTATATAAAAACCTTAACAACCATGGTATAGTTGGTTGTTAACCGTAAATCAATCCTAATTTGTCCGATCAGGAAGGCATAAAAAAATTGTACAATTAAATCAAATAGAGAAGACTTTATTAAAGAACTCAAGAATTCATTATCATTATAGATTCAAATCAGGGACATCCCTTAACATTGGGAGGTTTAGCTACTCATATTGTTCAAAATAATCACAAGACAAAATATAGACATTACAAGGATTGGGATGAACATTGATCTTCAATTTCTTCCGCACATGAAAATCTCCCGCTCTTGGAAAACCTTGACTTCTCCAATCTTCAATCGTGTAAATTATTCTTCGCTGCCAAAAAGTCCCCTTATTCCTTATGAAAACTCATTTAAATAGTCACCATTCATCCAAGTCGGTTGGATGTATCCAAAATACCCTCACAACTTAAATTATGGAAATATTATGAAAAAAATCAGGAAATCAGTGTCACAAGCCAATACTGCCCGTGTCAGGAAACATGGCCGCCCATGTTGGCCCCATAACTCCCAAATCTTCTACTAAGGTCCCAGGGATTGCATCACAGCCTGTGTCAGGCAACACGGCCGCCCGTGTTTCACCCCTGACTTCCATATTTCTTCATTCTCCCATCCCAACAAGGCCCGTGTCAGGCGACACGGGTGGCCGTGTCAAGCCTCTTGTAGGTGGATTTTTTACTTTCTCCGAAACTCCGAGTTTTTGCACTTTTTCTCCCTAAATTGTCCTGGTTTATTCCTCTGACCTTGAAAACACTAAAACACACAATCAAAGCATAAAATGCGGTAAAATAAAATAAAATACTCGGCAATAAAATAAAATATAACTAAAATAACTGCAAAATATATGTGTAAAAACCAATGATCATCTTCTATACCTTGTGAGATTTTGTCGGAGAGACTTACTTCATTTTTTCCCATGTATATATTCTACTTTTTCATGAATAATCTAATTTCTTCTTCATCATCCGAATTTTCATTATCACTATCGTCAATGTCACTTTGCTTGTTTGTTGAGAACTTAGAACAAGAAGTCTTTAGAGCAATGGACTTCTTTTCAATCTCCTTTTATTTTCCTTTTTCTTTCTTCGGATTCTTCTCATTTTTCTTCTCATATTTTTCTAAACAAGTGAGTTCTTTCTTAGGTTCTTTAATCCTACCAAAAAATATCATGGGGTCAAGGGTAGTAAGATTGTTGGCTTCCTTAATCGCGGTGACTTTTGGTTGACAATCCCTAGTAAGATATCTCAAAAATATGTTAGTAGAAATTTCATTGGGATCCGATTTCCCAAGTGTATTCAAATGATTAATGAGATGAGAAAATCTCTGTTGCATATCCACAATGGTTTTACCATGATTTATGCGAAAGAGCTCAAACTCTTCATTTAATGTATTTAGTCTAGCTTGTTTAACTTCATTGGTTCCCTCATGGGCAAATTCCAATGCGTTCCACATAGATTTTGTGGTTTCACAATGCGATACACGATAATAGTTATCCACTCCAAGGGAGGGCATGAGAATTGAAATTATGGTAGTTAGATCTCAGATATCCTAAAAGATGTAGAGACACTAATCTCTGAACAAAACACAATGAACATAATAAAACACAGTTAATAGTGCAGAAAGTAAACAACACGCATAATTTTAAACCTAGTTCGGTGTACAACAACACCTACTCTAGGGGCTACCAAGCCAGGGATGAAGTCAACTAGATAATATCAATTTGTTGATCCACATCAAACTTTCACATAGTTTACAATCTACTCACTTAATCACTACCCGTGCTTAACTTCTACCTAAGACTCACCTAGGTATGAGAATCTTCTCAAATCCCTACCAATCACAATAAGTGATTGATCAAAACTAAATAATTATGAGTTATTTTAGAAGACACACTTCAAAGACACACAATCATTCACTGCTTAAAAGCTTTAGAATGACTGACATAACTTAGAAATTAAAAATAATAGTCTTACTCTTTTATCAAGATGATATTAGAGAGGCTCACAAATAACATACAAACCCTAACAAAATACAATGTAAGTTCCACACTAAGACTAGGTTAGTGACAATCTATTTAAACCAATCTTCTGGAATGGATTGTGCTTCACAAGCGCATCAAATTAGCTGCTACAAATCAGCAGAAACTTCTACACAAAAATAGGAATTTAATCATTAGTTTCCTAAGTTATCTTTATAATTAGAAACTAAGAATGTTCCTTCAATCAACATTGAATCTCTTAATCCTTAAACTTAGCGCCACATAAGATATTATAATATTCCCAAAATATTTTGCATCTGTAAAATCTAAAAGAATCCAACAGTCCAGTTGCACACGGGAGAAATGTTAAATGATCCTGCATAGGACATTTTATTTAACATGTTTCTCCAGTTGCTAGAACATCTTCTTTCAACATGTTTACATTAAGTTAGTTTTACCAAACATAATGCAAATCACAAAAATAGAGAATTAACAATCTCCTCCTTTGGCTTATTTTGGATAAAACAACTTAATATTTCTTCCACACACAAACATAAAAAATAGCCCAGGTTTGGAAATAAATCAAGTACAAATATTAGAGGCGCAACAACCAACACAAACAACCGAAAGTTAGCAGCAGAAAAACAATTTTATCAGATTAAAATGGAAGATACTCATTATAGAAACAAGTAAAAAAACAAACTCTTCCCAATATGTCAGTACATCTTGTCTAATAACTCTTCATAACCAATCCAAACCAGAGCCAAACTTCCCTTCCAAAACTCTTTGGCATATTTTCCAAAACATTCTCAAAACACAATAGAGAATTAGTAGATTCTCCCCCTCAACAATAGTAACACATATTCAATAGAGAGGCAAGATTCATCACCCCTTTGTCAATCTTTTGTCAAACTTTTGACTCAAACATCTACACCTTTTCCACAAAAATACTGAGGAGGGAGACACAACACCAGGTGATGTACATGAGGAAGAGGTTGACCTACATCTTCAAGAAAAACAAAGTTCGCCTCCCTGAAACGCACAACTAATTCTTGTCACCAAGCCTCAGGAGAATTTTCATGTTGTCTCAAGAAACCAGAAGTTACTCTAACTTGACTAATCCAAGTTAGAAGACCATGTGACAGAAGTAACACATATTAGAAGATCATGTGACAGAAGCAACAAGTACACACCACACCAAACAGGATGTTAAAACATCTGATACGACATCTTGTATACACCCACAACATAAGTACCATCAGATGAATAAATAGAAAAGCCCCATGACAATCCTTATGACAGGTGGTCATACTCCCCCTAAATTGTCGCATGCAATCCCAACAACAATAAACAAGACTCAACTATGCAATCCCAACAACCTTAAACAAGACTCAAATATCTCCCCCATTTTAGACAAAAGAAGACAAAGACCGAGTTTGAGACTGAAAGAAAAGAGGTCACAACCAGAACCTGAATGAAAGACTCAACAAATGACACTGAAGAGAATTCAAAAATAAGACAAAAGGACGAACAACCAAAAAACTTGAGTGGGAAGAACAAGTAAGGGGTATTTATATACAAGGAAGGTTACCATGGTTTATAATGATGCCTTGTTTGTAACGACACTACCAATCAAAGCATGCATTTTCGAAGAAGATAGAATCATCCTTGTTTACTATGCACCACTCATTTTGGGAGAGAGACATGGATTTGTTCAGTTTCTTTCTTTCATAGCATTGACCACTGACATGTTCTAACATTAGGTGTGATATTCTCCATACAAAAGTGTTTTTCACGTGTCTCTAGACGAAGAGACAATGTAGGCACATCGTCCACTAAAGCCTGCACTCTTGCCTTTCATACCTCTTGTCATGCTACGCACACAGTCATCCTTGGGATTTTTAGACCAAGCTCTCCATAATACAATGTCATAAAATTTAGTTGAACATTTCATTCTTTAAACATCCAAAAGTATTAAGAGTTGAGATTTCTTTAACCTTCACCATAGTCTTTGAAAAAGATCCGAAAATACGGATAACCACAACTGAGCGAAGAAAGATTATCCATAGACATTGACTCCATCAGACTTGGACAAAGAAAAAAAATTTCTCAAACACATCACCAAAAGCTAACTCCCAATCCAGTGGAAACCCAAACAAAGAGCTCTCTTAGATTCACATCTCTGAACACAGACAATAAGCAATGATGATTAGAGAGTCTTCAGATAAACATCCTCCAAACTCCTGGAGTCTCAATATGTTGAGATGATGTCACAACAGTAGCTTGGACATAGTATATATCACAATGATCACACCACTGGACTTACTTTTGAGGATACTGGCTAAAAACACCCAACACACATGGATGACCAAAACAATTCATGATGAACCACATATAGCAATTGTCTTCTTCATAGTAGTGATAAACCATTCTCTCTTGTTTTAGACAATTATTTCTCCCCCTTAAGAGGAAAACCCAAGTAACAACAGGAAATATGTCATAACATATGGTAGGATATCATCCACACACACATACCACTATCAGCAGTAGCAGCAGAAGCACACTATAATGTTGGTCACAGAAATTTTGATCATCTTCAGGTGGTCTTCCACCTCTTGCCCCTATCAAATAACCTCATTCATTTCTTGAATTTGTCACATGTTTTAGGATTGTTACCAGTGACCTCAATTGTCATCACCTCATGAAAAAATCATCTTCAAACCAGCCCTTTGCAGAGATCTTTTGTTCCATCCTTTGACAATTTTAACCACAACATGGAGGAAGGATAGAGAATCGGTTGCATTCCTCCCCATCTGTAATTGATATAAATCGTTAAAAATTTCAATTCCATTTGATTTTTCTTTGTTAAAGTTCCTTCAGGAAGATTTTGAAAAATCATCAGCAACCATACTGTGATACGGTGGGAGAACTGACTTGGGATTTTGCGTTTGTGTTTGCAAATGTTTCGGTTTAGCAAGAGTCGCCACCGACTTTTTATTTTATCCTAAGGAAAGGTAAAAAAGCACAGGAAAGACCTTTGAGATGTTTTCCTGGGTTCGGGGAGTAGAATATAGAAAGGGAAGGTATTAGCACCCTTTCTATCCATGGTTATCCACGGGCTCTTAGTTACTTGTTTAGATCACTTGATTTGCTTTTCAATTGTTTGAAATGGTGCTTTTCAATTGTTTGAAATGGTGCTTTGTGTGTGATTTGGAAAGATGTTTTGAAAAGAGGCCATCGTTGTGGAAACCTTTGTAATGATTCTTGTTTGAATGTATACAAAGGTGTTTTTGTCTTTTGAAAAAGTTTTCAATTTTTGAAAGTAGGGTCTTGAAATTGTGTGGTGAAGTGTGTTTTGAAGATAGCAAGGATGTTTTTTGCAAGCTTTGATCAAGTAACTAAGAGTTATCTACCCTATTTTACTCAAAGAGCTTTCTTATGTTTTTAACCCTTTTAACAGTGTTGTTTCACCATTGCTTTTGGTGAATAACCTTGTGTTAGGATGTTAAACGAGACAGGCGCGGGTCATCGTATCTACCATGATAGCAATTGTGTCAAGTATTTTTGGCAATTTCCTTGAGGGACTTGATCATTTTGTTTAGGCAACTCAGATAGCGTCATCGAGGGACTATGATCTTTGTTTTGTTTTTGTTTTGCCAAAGTACTTGACATGCATACCATGACCCATTTTTGAAGGCAACAAGTGGATTGTAACCCTATGGGTGTAAGTGTGCATTGTGTTTGTTTTTCATGCATTTTTGTCTTTGATTAGGTCAAACTATTTGTTGGTTTTGATTTTGCATACAAACCCTAATTCTAATCATGGCATAATTGAAAGCTTAAAGGTGCGAGAATTTAAATTCTACACTATTACAACATGATATAGGAAGGGGGGGGGGGGGTACAAATTTGAATAGGGGATTATTTTGACAAGAAATTAAACCCTAAATTATTACAACCAAATTGAATTTGCAAGGCATAATATTTAAATGTACAATATTTAAATAAAATACAATAAACAAATATTAGATAAAATGTATTATGCAAAAAAGGTTTTTTCATGTATGTAAAGTATTTTCAATGGGAAGAAATATAAAGAAATAAATAGAAAAAGTAAATTTTATTTGTTTTTTAGGGTAAACCCTAATTCCTTAAAGAAATGGTATTATTTATTATTTATGTACAAAAATGTATTAATATGTACAAAAAATAAAAGTATATTAAAAAAAGTATTTTTTAGTATAAAATATCAATAAAAATAAAATGTATTATTTTTTTGTTTTTATTCTAATTATTTAATAAAATATATTAAGTGTGTAAAAAAATAAAATAAATTATTTACAAAAATGCAATATATTCAAGAAAATATTTTTGGTGTAAATAAAAAAAGAAATGAAAATAATAGTATTATTTGCATTATTTTCAAGTTTAAATAAAATAATATATGTATTTAAATTGTTGTTTATATTAGGAAAAATTAAAATAAAATATCTAATAAACGAAAAAAATTGTGAAAATATTTTTAGAATATTTTTTATATTTGAAAATAAAATATTAAAGTCAGAAAAGAAATAAAAATACAAAAATGATGAAAATACAAAGAAATGGGCCAGGGGGTGCTGAAAGTAAGCTGGGAGGTGTCAAAAGCAAAGAAATCCAGGCCCAACCCAGACATCATCTTCAACCTCCAGATGTTTGAAAAAACGCGCGCATGCCTGTACAAACTTGTATCTCCTGTATTTGTGATCCTTTGACAAAACTCAAAACATGAAACTTGTAGAGCATCAAATCACGAATCTAACCATATAAAAAACTTAAGCTAACTCTCAAAGACCAGAGAGAATTTCTCTGGCCCTAATTTCTAACCTAGTTTTTTCAGAAAGTTCATGGATGAAATTCTCCTAGCACGATTAGTATAAATGAAAACTAAGCACACGTATGGTTTCAGGGAAATGAGTACAACATCTTTCATTCACAAACCTAAGTCTAAATGTTCCTAAATAGAGAGATAGAAGTTCATGAAATACCTGTTTTAGTTGAGTTCGATCTGGATAATGCAACAACTTTCAATGGGACCTGAGGTTCTTTTGAGCTTGCTTGATGTCCCCTGCACCTTTCCCAATGCTTAGTTTGTTTTGAAGTGACCTGAATCGTGCTACAGAACTCAACCTGCAAAGCTTCTAAACAAAAATGGTGATGTGTGTAAATGGAGTTACAGCAACTTGTGAATGGTCTGGACAGCTTAGGTATATTGTTTGGAATGTGTTTGAAGCGATTTTGGACAAAACGCACGAGGGGATTTGATTGTGGCTTGTGATTTGTAGAACTGGCCCTGTTTTACAAGAAAATGTGGTTTTTGAGTATGAGGAGGTTTGAGAGGTCAAGGGCTCGTGCTTCTGGCTTGCTAGGGTATGCAAAACTTGTTTGAAAACTTGGCTTGAGTTCAATATATCAGATGTGTGTGTTATGAGCTTTTGGCCATTTGACTTGTTTTGAAAGCAAAGATTGAAGTGAAATGAGATAGGCCTGTACAGGCTATCTCCAAGCATGCACCAACTTCTTGTACCTTTGCTTAAGTTTGTGGAACTTGTTTGCTGCAAAGAAAGAAGTTCAAAGCTCAAGAAAGACAACTTTGCAAAAGTTATGCTTTATGAAAATGGAAGTGTGATCTTTATGCCCAAAATGGAATTATTCAATGTATAATGCTCCCTTGATCAGGACAATGCCTATAACCAATGTATATGCATTCAATTTTTGAGTTTTGAAGGGTTTAGAGACCTGTAATTATGTACTAAGCTAGTTTGGTCAGATTTGCAACTTGGTATGAACATGTATTGGCCATGGTTACAAAGTGAGTTTTTGCCAACTTCAAGCATTCGATTCTCCCTAACCACAAATATGTTCGAGGAGTACTTGGACAATTTGTAAAGCTTGCAACATGTACTATAATCCATATTTAAAATGAAACTTGAAACTCCAAGTGGAACCATGTGAAAAATGGCCAAGAAGATGGGTCAAAATCCTGCCTAAACTAGGGCAAAATTTCTCTAAGTTAAAAGTTTTAGGTACCCTTGTTCCAAAAATCATAACTTGAGATCCAAGCTTCTTTTGAGAAAACTTTGTGAATAAAAGTTGTAGACTTTGTGATGGACTACAACTTTCATGTTTTAAGTTTTGTTTGAATCCATTTTCATCTTGGTTAAAAAATGGGACAAAGTTAGGAAAAAATAAGAAAATTTTATAACTTAGAGAATTTCTAAGTTATGAAATTTTCCATTTTAAACCCTAATTTGCAATTTTGGGTTTCTTGATGAACAAGTTTCATAATTTGACATGTCTTGATGAAAAATGACCCTTGGCACTTGATTTTGACCAAAAAGTCAATGTTTGACTTTTCAGTGTACAGTCAAATTTTGATCAGTTGACTGAAAAACTCATCTGTCAATCCTATGCATTTGAGATCTTTTGAACTTGTTGAATGGGTCAAGATAATGTAATTGAATTCTTGAGTCAATGGTTGAGCTTGATTTGCCATTGGTTAGGTTAAACAGTCAAAAATTTCCCTTGTGTAGTCAAAACCCTAAAAATGATCATTTTACCATTTTGGTGATCTGATCAAATTTCTTGTGGAATTGTGATCCAAACTTGATCAAATGGTTCATATGAGTTCATAATGTTGATTTGGGTCAAAATTCATGAGGTTTGACTGTCAATTGGCCACAATTGACTTTTTCCCGAATACAGCTGATTTCTAGGTCAACTGTCCAATTGACTGGGCAAAAATTTGATTCAAGGCTTGAAACTTGGTATGGACAAACTTGTGAGTCCAACATGAAGTATGAAAGTCACTTTGGGTATTGTAGGTCAAAACATCCATGTGCAAACTCAAACCCTAATTTAGGTCAACAATGCAAGGAGGTGTCTTGAGTAGAGCAAACCCTAGCTTGATCTTGAGTTCCAAGAGTCTTGTGATGAGAAATGTTGATGAAATGAGAGGGAAAATTTTGGGGTACAACAGTTGCCCCTGTTCAATCTTCTTGAATCTGAAGAGTTAGATTGGCAAGTTTGCCTTTCGCGACTCGAAGGTAAAAGAGGATTGGACACTAGAGTGCCCGTAAATTTGCACTCGTTAAAATATAGCTGAGGAAATGGGCTTAAAGATGCCATTTGGAGATGGTAGAATCTTGCTGGAGATGGGCTTAAAGATGCCATCCAAGAATGTTTGTTGAATTGCAATGTTGAATTGCAATGTTGTAGGTCAGAAGAATGAGCATCAAAATGGTATCTGTGTCTGGAATGCATTTGAAATGTATCTGGAGACCGAGTCTGTATGAGCAAAAGAATGGCGTCCGTGCCTGGAGCGTATCTGAGTTGTAACTGTATTTGAACTTTGGATGAATATCAGAATGACTGCCGTGTCTGGAGTATATCTGTATTGTATCTGAAGTTGAGATCTGTATGAGTAGCAGAATGACTTCCGTGTCTGGAGTGTATCTGAGACTGTAGCTGGGATCTAAATAAGTGACAGAATGACTTCCGTGGTGACTGCACTGGGGAGAATCAAACTTCTGGTGTAAGGGCCAGAATTGCATCCATGTTTGGAGCGTATCCGAACTTGTAGTTGATAGTTGAATCTGAATAAGAGGTAGAATGGCTGTCGTGTCTGGAGCGTATCTAGTCTGTATCGGATTACTGAAGTCTGAATGTGTAGTAGAATAACCTCCGTGTCTGGGGTGTATCCATACTGTATTTTGACTTGAAATTATGAATGATTAATAGAATGACCGCCGTATCTGGGGTGTATCCATACTATTTCGGAAAAAAATGTTAACGATAGCCTTTTAATCTTATCCTAAAAAGGGTAAAATGTTAGCTAAAACATAAAGTTATGTTGCATGATATGTATGATGCAATGAACTGTGTTTCATCAATGTTTATGATATATGAATGTAATGGATGGGCATGTAAGCTGAATGGCTATCTTGCTGAGGAAAATAAATCCTTGATAACTGGAGATAATGAAATCTTTGACTGCTGTCGGGGAAAATAAGTCCTTGACCAATGCTGAGGCTTCAAGAAAAACTTTGATTGCTGAAGATGAGAAATCCTTGCTGACTTCTTGGAAATTAAAGATCTCTGATTGTCTGAGAAGGAGAAATCCTGGGACCACTGTTGGAGATTGAAAATACTTGGCGATTTGTGGGGATTATCAAGGCCTTGACAACTTCTGCGGGGAATAAGAATCCTTCATGACTTTCCTGGGAAGTAAGGAAAACTCCGAAAATCTTTACTGGAAAGTTAAAAACCTGGGAGGCTTCTGCTTGGAGAAAAGAGACAGAGAATCTTCGATCTTGCTGGGAGATAACTCTGTGGGGCGAATGTTTACTCGGCCGGTGAAATCAAGAGCTTGGGTTGTACGCCAAACTACTGGGGAAGCATCCTAGTTGGGGATAAGCCAAGAAGTTAACTATCATCAGCTTGGTTCTCAGATTTAAGATAACCTGCTGGGGAAATTGGGGGAAGTTGAACGGTTCCCAGCGGGGGTTGATAGTTGGAAATTTGACTTCGCTGGGGAAGAAGGTTTATAATATTCTGGCTCCGCTGGGGATAAGTATTTCAGGGTTTTAGGGCACCGCTGGGGATCCTGAAGTTTAACTCCGCTAGGGACACATACTTTAAGACTTGAAGATCTGAACGATATACTATAAGGGATTTCTTCTGGCATGGCATAAAGATATCTTCCTACACCTTCAACCTATTGTTGGCTGAATATTTTGATATTGTGATTCGAAATTAAAGGATTGGGCTTTGTTCGAATAAAGCAAGTTTTATGGTTTGGAATGGAAGAGACTTTTTTTTCGAATGGAAATAATAAAGTTCAAGGTTTCGAATGATAGTTGTGGAGTGTAAGTCTAAAGAATGTTCGAAGTAATGATGAGATTATATTTGTGAAGGTTGTTTCGAAAATAACCTTTGAAACGAATTCGAAACGAAGGTTCCAAGGCGTTTGAAATTCAAACGTGAGCGGGATATTTGAAATTCAAATACATAAGCGTTGGAGCGTTCGAGGACGCGTGGAGGCTAGAGGGAAGTAATGCTCTGCATGCTTCGAACGTGGCAGATTCTGATAGCAAGACCGTTATGGTCGAAATAGTATAAATAGAGGTCTTAGTGTTAGGATTTTGGCGTGTCATATCTGTTGTACAAATTCAGTAAACATTCAAAATACCGCATGGATAGGGAAACGAATGCTCGAAAGATGTACGTATGATAACACCAACATTTACAATTCAATGAAAACTCTTTATATTTTCCAGTTTTGTTTTTCATTTCCATTTCATTTGTGCTTCAAACATTTTTACGTTCATGCCTTTACATTAGAGCTTCTACATTCAGAGTCATTTATTTCTTTCTGCATTTAAACGCTTTTCTTATGTTCGGATCCTTTAAACATTCAGCAACTTTTACATTCACTCACTTAATCCTGCAATTTACCCAATCTTAAGTCTTTTTACTTTTCTAATGAACATTCCTTATACCATATAGAAATTATCCTTCGAATCATTTAGTGTCGTAATCAAAGTGGATTGGATGTCTTTGAAACACTTTAATTAGAAGTCCTAAATATGAATACCAGTTTTACAATTAGACTTAGTCAAACAACTATGTCCCATAGGATCAATCTAGTCGATCCTGCAAGTTACCAGAGAAATTGAATAATAGTAATTAAGTTTATTCGATAGTTTGGAAGACTAGCGGTTGTTTACCAGAAATCACTGTGAAGAAATTGGCACACCCGGTGGGACGCGTTGTTAAGAAAGTCGAAAGTAAAGAGTTTTAGGATATAATCTCGCTGTGTAAGTTCTTTTCTGAGTATCAATTCCGCTGTTATATGAACCTTAGAAGTGGTAAAACAATTAATAGTAACCAACCCTTACCTAAAAGAAAACGTAGTAGTAGGATGTCTAATCCAAGCAATCAACAAGGGGAACAAAATGCCCCACATGGAACAGGCACCGATACGTCTGTTTCGACAGGGACGTCTAACGCGATCCCTACGAACGCACAGTTCGTTGCATCTTCTACAAGTAGTATGGCCACAAATGGAGCAAGTGGCACGACAACCAACAGTTCGACCCTAGGAAATACAGGGACCACTGGTTATCTTGCGGGATTTGTCCCACCATCAGGGACACAAACCCATTTCGCCACCCCACCACCAACTAGACCACCCGGTTTCGATGGCAATAGACTCAGAAATCCCTCTTATGGGATGCCAACATCTTTTATGGCGGGTTTGCACAATTCCACATCAAATTCGTCACTATAATGTGGGTCCGGATCTGGGGCCAACCAATTTATGACAAATACCCAAGGTTCAGTAGGTCATAATACACTGCCTATCTTAACCACAGAAAATCAGATGGATTTTAGACAATTAATGGATGATAGTAACCATAATATGATAGGAGTGTTAGCACAGACTACGCAAGAAATCTTTGCCCCAATAGTATAAAATGTAACTGTAACCAACAGAGAAAACACGGACAACATGAGTCGAATAGTAGATTTTTTCGCTCCGCCAGAAAGGCGTAGGCAGAATCAGGCGTTGGTTCGAGCAAACATACCCATCATAGAACAAATTGCTGACGACCCACCCTATAGACCAGCCAGAGAAGGGGTTAACTTGGGGGAAAGGGCACAAAGACAATAAGCCCCAGTGATTCGAGAGGAACCACAAAGGGGAGTTATAGAACCAGGGGCAAGGGTCGAAAGGTTAGAAGTCCCGGAGTTTCGAGAAGAACAACCTAGAGGAGTTGTCATGGTGGGTCGACACAAAGATGCTGATGAAGTCGTTCATAGAATTCGAAATGACAACATCTTGGCAGAAAATAATTTAACCACCATGATAGAAAGGATTATGGCTCAAAACGATCTCAATACAGGAATTAGAAGGCCAAACTATTCCTCTCCCATAGTAGATTATGTGATGCACACTGATTTACCAAGGGGATATAAGGTCCCTAAATTTACAAAGTTCACTGGAGACACTAATGAGTCAACAGTCGAACACATAGCCAGGTATCTGACCGAAGCAGGAGACATAGCAAATAATAAGAACCTTAGGATTAAATATTTCCCAAGTTCCCTAACTAAGAACGCTTTCACATGGTTCACCATATTGCCTCCTGGATCCATAGATACTTGGACTCTTTTGGAGAGATTATTTCATGAACAATTCTAAATGGGACAATCTAAAATAAGTCTGAAAGAGCTAGCCAGTGTCAAGAGGAAGTTTACTAAACCCATAGATGATTATCTGAATAGGTTCAGACTCTTGAAATCTAGATGTTTCACAGTAGTTCCTGAACATGAGTTAGTCGAAATGGCTGCTAGTGGCCTAGAGTACTCCATTCGAAAGAAATTAGATACACAATACTTGAGGGATATGGCCCAATTAGCGGACAGGGTTCGACAAGTCGAAAGACTAAAGGCCGAGAAAGCCAGGTTTTTTAGAAATAACAAGAAAGAAAGGGTTTCCTATGTCGAAACTGAGGAAGCAGAAGATTACCCTGAATTCGAAGAAGTCGAAATTGATCTCGCTGAATTGAAACAGGCTCCACCTTACTCTTGTAAATTAGTAGTCCCCACTAAAGGGAAAGAAATTATTGAAAATGAGAAAAGTGACAAGTTCCCAAAGAAGGTGTATACCTTCGACGTAACGAAATGTGATGAAATTTTTGATCTGCTTGTCAAAGATGGCCAACTAATAGTGCCATCGAATGTCAAATTACCACCTATAGATCAAAGAAAGAAAAGAGGGTTTTGTAAGTATCACAGTTTCTTAGGCCACAAAACCTCACAATGTTTTCTTTTCAGGGATCTGATTCAAAATGCAATCAAGGATGGTAGATTAAGGTTCGCTGACAAGCTAAAGATGAAAGTGGATGATGACCCTTTAGATGTTGCTGACACCAATTACTCTGAACCTGCATACATTGGAGAGATAAATATGGTTGGGGCAAATGAAGGTGACACCCCATCAGAAGAGGAAAACACTGAAGATGAAAACTACGTGTTAGTTGAAATCGAAAAGGAAGTTACTGAGGACTTCCATAAGGAACAAGAAGCTTTGATCAAAGCAGTTCCTTTGGTTGCTTCGAAAGAAATCCAGGCTACTGAAGGCCAGGAGAACCAAAAACAAAATTTGACACAGGCTACCGAAAGCCTGAGGCGAAAGTTAGAGAAAGTACAGATCACACTGCCAGTTCTTCCTCAAAAAGGAATACGGGATACCTTGGGGGAGCCCAGCGAAAAGTTCGATTACATGGTGAAGTATTCCGCCCCAGAAAGCGCAAAGATCCCAATTGAAGACATCAAACCTACAGGATGGGGAGATACTGATATCAAAGGAGAAGATGTGGATGTTAACATGGTAAATATGGAGCAACCTTGTTCCGAAATGAAGGAAATGGAAAGGTAATTAGAGAAAGAAAAATACAAGATGGAAGACAGTTATGCTAGGGATGCTAGTCTAAAGGACTACCTTATGCTATGCCACAAAGAGAATGCTGTAATGATGTTATGTCCCAGATCCAGCATCATTTGTAATCAGAGAATTGCTGCAGACTTTGAGAAAAGATAAAGGGCACGAACAGGCGTCAACTGGCACCAGGATAACCAGCTGTTCAGATGCTACCCTAAGGCTGGAGAAAGTCTTTTAGGGTTCTTAGTTCGTTGTCACAAGGGGGCAACCAAATGCCTAGTGTGTCCAAGATGTTCTGCAGTATATGATCAGAAAGTGGCCGAAACCTTCGAAACAGTCCCTTTCACCCCATGTTGGAACCACAGAGAAACTGGTCAGATGGGCCAATGTTTCGAGAACAACTACACCCAACAGAGGCCTGACATCCCTTATCCTAGAGGCGCTCGAAGGGTAACATTCAAAGTTCCTGATGAGGTACCAACGGACAAGTGGCTACAAGTTAGGGCTGACAAGGGGAAAGACAAGTGGAGGAATAATGAACGAAATGCACGCCATGCCATGGTGTACATAAGGCAGTTTAATATGGCGAAAAGGGAAGAAGTAAGGTTGGAAAACTACAAGGGAAAGAACCCTATGTCAAGGTCACAATGGCGCAGGAAACAAAGAGTTCGAAAAGCTGAGAGAGAAGCTATCTTAGACAAAGGAGTGGCTTCGAGCAAGGACAAAGAGGAATCGAGTACCAACAAACCTGCACCAAACAATCAACCTGGGGGCAAACCTCCAGTTAGCAGGAAACTTTTCTCTGAAACAAAGCAAAACGAATCAAAGGAATATACGCCAGGTCCAGAGGAGGATGAGGAGATGCTGACTGACAATTTCGAATCAGAAGGGGAATCTTCACTCAACATCAACTGCAATGTAGTATCTGTGTTGCCTTGCGAATTTGGGCAAGAGACAGAAGTCGGAGAGCACGAGGAGGATGATGCAATAGACCTGGCGAAACATAGGCCAGTATGCTATTATGTGATGGATAATGGGGCTGTCGAAGAGCATAATGCCTTCTTCGAGTACCCAGAACCAGCCATGCAAAATCACCTAAAGCCATTGTTCATTCGAGCCAAAGTTGGTACACATGGCGTAAACAAAGTCCTGGTGGATGGAGGTGCTGCAGTGAACTTGATACCTCATTTCATGTTGAAGAAGTTAGGGATACAGGATGCTGACATAAAACCACACAATATGGTACTATCAAACTATGAAGGTAAAGTAGGCCAGACATTGGGGGTGATCCAAGTGGATTTGATAGTGGGGTCAAGCTGCAGACCCACTATGTTCATGGTAATCGAAGCTAAAGCCAACTACAATTTGCTGTTGGGCATAGAATGGATCCATGGCGTTGGAGCAGTCCCCTCGTCGATGCATCAGAGGTTAGCATTATGGAGAGAGGATGGCATTTTTGAAAACATCGAAGCTGACCAAAGCTATTTCATGACAGCAGTCAACCTAGTTGATAAGAGAAACTATGACAAACACTTAGCCAAAATTGCTCCTTGTACCCCTAACAACGAGATCAATGAGACCAGGAATGTGCATTATTACATGACCCTTCGCCATGATGGAATGTATTGGGATCGAAGGATAATCAAGGGAGATGGAGAAGTCGAAGGCGCTTCATAAAGACGGCCAGCAGGCTGGGAATTCGATAGTCCTGCTCATGATTGAGTCCTCCTTCTTCGAAAAGATTTCGGCCTACATGGTTGAGAACGAATGGAAGGCGGCCTTAGAAGCTGAAGTAGATAGTATGGCTGCAGAAGTAAACAAAACAAGTGGGGATGGCTCAAAAGGCTCACCCTTTGAAGAACAAGAAATAGTTGAAATAGATCAAAGGCTAGATGCCATTTATGATAAAGAACCTTTAGGCTTCGAGAAGGACCCCACAGACTCAGGTGCTAAAATGTTAGCGCAGGATCCACTCGAAGAGGTGAACTTGGGAGATGAAAACACAAAAAGAATAACTTACGTGAGCACAAAACTCAATTCAAGCCTCAAGAAGAAAGTGATCGAAGTTCTTAGAAAAAACAAAGATTGTTTCGCGTGGGACTATGATGAAATGCCTGGTTTAAAGAGGGAGCTAGTGGAACACAGACTTCCAATCAAGGATGGCAAGAAGCCCATCAAGCAGACCCCTAGAAGGTTCGCACCAGCAGTTCTCACAAAGATTAAAGCTGAAATTGAAAGGTTGTTGCGCTGCAAATTCATCAGGACCACAAGGTATGTCGAATGGTTAGCAAATATAGTACCTGTTATTAAGAAGAATGGCTCTCTGAGAATTTGCATAGATTTTAGAGATTTAAATACTGCTACCCCCAAAGATGAGTATTCCATGCCTGTGGCAGAAATTTTAATAGATTCTGCTGCAGGATTTGAATATTTAAGTATGTTAGATGGATACTCTGGGTATAACCAGATCTTTATTGCTGAAGAAGATGTTTCTAAGACAGCATTTCATTGTCCAGGAGCCTTAGGCACCTACGAATGGGTAGTAATGCCTTTTGGTTTAAAAAATGCTGGAGCAACTTATCAAAGGGCAATGAATTCGATTTTTCATGATTTCATTGAGACTTTTATACAGGTGTACATTGATGATATAGTCATCAAATCAGTATCTGCAGAAACTCATTTGCATCATTTGAGCCAATCATTCGAAAGAATGAGAAAGCATGGCTTAAAAATGAACCCCCTTAAGTGTGCATTTTTCGTGCAGGCTGGAGATTTCCTTGGTTTTGTGGTTCATAAGAAAGGCATTGAAATCAACCAAAACAAGACCAAAGCCATTGTAGAAACGAAAGCACCTACATCAAAAAAGGAGTTGCAATCTTTGCTAGGTAAAATTAACTTTTTAAGAAGGTTCATTTCGAATTTAAATGGAAGAACCCAGGCTTTCTCTCCGTTACTTCGTTTGAAGCAAGGACAAGCTTTCGAATGGAACGAAGCACATCAGGAGGCGTTTGACAATATAAAAAGATATCTCACTCAGCCTCCTATCTTGTCTCCACCTTCATGGGGAAAACCCATGAGATTGTACATATCCGCCTCTGAAGTTACCATAGGTAGTATGTTAGCACAAGAAGATAGCAATGGCATCGAAAGAGCCGTATACTATTTAAGTAGGATGTTGAATGATGTGGAAACCAGATATAGCAACATAGAAAAGTTATGTCTCTGTTTGTATTTCTCTTGTATGAAACTTAAATATTATATAAATCCTGTTGATGTTCATGTTTCATCTCATTTCGATGTTATCAAACACATGCTTTCGAAACCAATAATGCATAGCAGAATTGGTAAATGGGCTTTGGCCTTGACAGAGTATTCTTTGACTTTCATGCCTTTAAGAGTTGTGAAAGGTCAAGTAATTTCTGATTTCATTATTGATCATTCACTGATCGAAGAGACTGTCATGGGTTACGTTGAAATGCAACCTTGGAAATTATACTTTGATGGTTCGACCCATAAAGATGGTAGTGGTGTTGGAGTTCTTATAATTTCTCCTGAAGGAATTCCAACAAAATTCAAGTATAAGTTAGATGGTCCTCGTTGCTCGAACAACGAAGCTGAGTACGAAGCGCTTATCGTTGGACTTGAAGCTTTGTTGGAATTGGGGGAAACTAGAGTCGAAATTAGAGGAGATTTGGAGCTAGTGGTCAAGCAAATAACAAAGGAATACAAATGCATAAAGGACAATTTGATTACGTATTTCGTCATGGTTAATAGGCTACTCAAAAAATTCGAATACATGGATATTAAACATATACCAAGAATAGAAAATCAAGAGGCAAATGACCTAGCACAGTTGGCTTCAGGGTATAAAGTTTCCACCAAATAATTTGAAGATTTGGTTGAATTAAGAGGGAGGGTTATGGCTACTAGACTCATACCATCAGACTTAGAAAATATAAAGTTAGGTTGTGCTAACAAGCAGGAATTTGAAGTATTAGCCATAGACACCTTTTCAGATGCAGATTGGCGAAGTCCAATTGTGAATTATTTAAAAAACCCAACATTGAATGTTGATAGGAAGATAAAATATAAGGCGTTATCATACATCCTCATGGGAAATGAATTGTTCAAGAAGTCCCAGGAAGGCGTATTACTGAAGTGCCTAGGAGAAGGTGAGGCATACTTAGCATTATCAGAGGTCCACAATGGAGTATGTGGGGAACATCAAGCAGGCCATAAAATGAAATGGTTGTTATTCCGATATGGCATGTATTGGCCCAGCATGCTCAAAGATTGTATAGATTTTGCTAAAGGGTGTGAAGAATGCCAGAAACATGCAGGAATTCAACATGCTCCTACGAGTGAGTTACATTCGATCATTAAACCATGGCCCTTTAGAGGATGGGCATTAGATTTAATAGGAGAGATCAATCCTGCTTCGTCTAAAGGACAGAAATATATCTTAGTAGGAATTGATTATTTTACCAAGTGGATCGAAGCAATACCATTAATAGTTGCTGATCAAGAGGCTATTATTGGTTTCATACAGAAACAGATAATTTATAGGTTCAGATTACCATAGAGTATAACCACAGAACAAGGTTCTGTGTTTATTGGTAGAATGATGCAGGAATTTACTCAGGAGATGGGTTTTAAATTATTAACATCAACACCATATTATGCTCAAGCAAATGGTTAGATCGAAGCAGCAAACAAAGTGATAATAGGGTTAATTAAAAAACATGTTGGTAAGAAGCCAAATAATTGTCATAAGACTTTGGACCAAATACTCTGGGCTTGTATAACATCTCCTAAAGAATCTACTAACACCACGCCTTTCCAACTAACATTTGGCTATGATGCAGTTTTACCAGTGGAAATTCATCTGCAATCAGTTCAAATTCAAAAGCAAAATGAGATCCCATCTGCATTATATTGGGAGATGATGATGAATGAGTTAGTTGAGTTAGACGAATTTAGATTGCATGCATTGGAAATCCTAATGAGGAAAAAGGAAAGGGTAGCCAGGGCATACAACAAAAGGGTGAAAGGTAAAACATTCACTGACAATGACTTAGTCTGGAAAGTCATATTTCCCATAGACAAGAAGAATAAAACATTAGGTAAATGGTCACCTCATTGGGAAGGACCCTTTCAAATACTAAAGAAATTCTCAAACAATACGTATGAAATCGAAGAGTTAACTGATGACAAACGAATCTTAAAGGTTAACGGAAAATATTTGAAAAAATATAGACCTCGCCTGCAGGAGATTCGAATAATAGCAACATAGTCGAAATATTATAAGGAGATGCCAAAATGGTGCCATACGTTGCCAAAATGGCGTTGTTCAAATATTACAAAACCGAGACTCAAATTAATTCAAATAAGCAAAGATTTAAAAATAAACGTTGTTTCTCAATCTTGCGAAGGTGCTTTTAAAGGACTCAAGTCTTTGATGGGTATAACGTCTCGCTCCTTCCAGAGTAGCTACTTCTCCTTTGATGCGCTCTGCTGCTTCTGTTTCAGAAAGGCCCCTGCTAAGAAGTTCTTCAAATTGGTTACTAACGGTGTCAGTTTCATAAGCCAGTTGCTGTTGTTGAGCTTCTTTGACCTTTTGCTTGAGCTCTTGAATTTGTCCTTCCCAAAAGAGAATAGACCGCGCTCGAACTTCATAGTCAGCCTTCGCCTGTTTAAAACACGTTGCTTGGTCTTCAGCCTCTTTAGAAAGTTTCGAAGCGCGCTCATAAGCAGCATCCATGGCGTTTCGTTTCTCCTGAACTTTAGCAACAGCTAATTCATCTTGTAGGAGACATCCAGTCACATCGTCCAATAATACTTGGAGGTCGAACGGTATAGTGCTGACTGGTAAGGAGCAAGTTGCGAAGTTAACTTGAGTGAGAAGTTCCTTCATGGTATAGCAAGCAGTGCTATCCTTTTTAAGAACTTCGAACAAGTCTACATCAAGGATTGTTTTCCTGACTTTGTTAAGAAGTATAGCTCTAGCATCTGGGGACAATGTGTTGTTAGTTGAACCAGTTCCAACCCTAGTGAAAGGGATGTCCTTTTGGGCCAATTTAGTTTTCATGTACCTAATTGGGTCATTGTGTTTTAAGAGAGCTAGTTCCTCTTCAGTCAGTCGAGGCTGGGAAGTTGGGGAAAGTTCCTTGTTCGAAGGAGTCACGTCCATTTCGACCTCCATAGGTTCTTTAGTTTTACCACCATTATCTTCATCCTTGCCTTGCTCATTACTTTCTCCTTCGTCGCACAGATCCACCACATCGACAATATTGGTCTCGCTGCTATTAGCATCAGACTTCATTTCATCAGCCAAACCACTTTGGGTTTCGTCTTCACCAAATCTTTCTTCTGCAGTTTCTTCACTCTCTTGAGGAGAATCAGTCTTGTCCTTTTCAGCATGAGTGATTTTTGGACTCTCTTGAAGAGTTCCAAGAGGTGATTTCAGAAGGGAAGTTTCTGGTGGATTTTCTTTAGACTTGTTGGGTGATTCTTCGTTTGCTTCTTTTAAAGGAGGTAAGGTGCCTTGATCGTCGTGTGTCTCCGAAGTCCCAATCAGGGCCACCATGTTGGAAGACCCTTTGTTTTGCACGAAGTTGCTGGAGTCCCCATGGAGAGAGGAAGTGATTGGAACAATGGTCCCTGGTGGAGGAGTTGAAGCAGTAGGATTCGTGTTCGAAGTATCCTGCATTGAACAAAGAAAGTTAAGAATATTTACCAAGGTATGAGTAACTATTTTTGTTGGGAATTTGAATTTGAATTACCTGTGGATTATCAGAAGAAATGTTACTGTCAATATGTTCCAATATTACATTGGAGGTCAAAGGTGAAATTTTGGATGTTGTTGAGGGAGCAACGTCTTTGGAATCAAGTCCAGGAACGTTAGTAGGCCCAGGGCCTTTGGAGCTTTCTTTATTTTGCGTCTTCTTAGAAGCTGTTGGAGAATTTTCACCAGTCTTGAGGTTCTTTTCAGTGGGGCCTTGTTTCCCCTTCTTAGGAGTAGTTGGTGGAAGTTTGCTAGTCTGAAAAGGTTTAAACATAAGTTAGATCTAAATCATAAACTTCAGTTTATTCGAAATAACAGGGTTAGTTGATTACCATTGGAATTGAAGTGTCTGCTGCTGCTGGTGTTGTTGTAGTAGTTGTTGTTGTTGGTATTGTTGGAGTTACATCATCGCTAACTTCAGTAGCTTGTTGAGAAGTGTTCCCTTCCTTGGGCTTCGAAGTAACGTTTTTTATCCTAATAGCTGAAAAGTGAAACAATTAAGGTAAAATGTTAAGGATAATGGAATTAGGATACAATGGGAATTTTCCCAAGCATTTGCACCTGTGCCTTGATTAGATGTAATTGAAATGGCAGGAAGGTCATAACGAAGATGTCCTGGGAAATTATGAAGCCAGTAACGAGCCCATGTCATAGTCTCAGATGGCTTTAGTTTCTTTCGAGATTGGTATTTGAACATTTCTTTGCAAGTAAACCACCAAGGGTATGGAGGAAACCAAGCCAGAGCCAGTTCTGAGGTAGGCAACCTAGGAAATTTAGGTGGATGCATTTCGAGTGCCAACCTATACCTATCCTCAGGTGACAACCCTGAAGGAAGTTTGAACTCAGAAATTTTTTCTTTAAATTTTTCCTTCAAGGTCTCGGCCGCTCGATGGACAGTGGTTCCCAAGTGTGTGGGATCATAAGTGGTTTCGAAATAATTTTGAAAAGCCCTAATTTCTTTGACATGAGTGAACATACCTTTCTTGGAGTGTACCTGCACATTAAACGCGCCAGTTAGCTTTTGTTGAATGGTGAGTGTGTCAAACATATATGTCTGGTAGAACTTAGTCCACCATTCAAGAAATCCTTTTGCTGTGAAGTATGTTGGCTCAAAAGGTAAAAGCTTGAACTGAGCAAAATCTTGATATTGCTCCTGTTGTAATTTGGCCTCTCTTGCTTTGAACGTTTTGCCTGAGGTTATGGCACTTTGTGTTTGGAACAAAGGTTCAGGAATTAATTGGCACAGGCCAAATTGTCGAGAAACGAAATTGGGTTGATAAGCCAGGAGGAAAATCTGATTCTTTGTTGGAGTAATTCTTGAGGAAATTAGCCTAGGAAGAAGAAAAGCTTTCCAAATGTCCTGCATCTCTCTTCTCTTGACAGCTTCTGAGAGAGACGTTGTGAACCATGATGGTCCACAAGTCCTTTGAGCAAAAGGTGCCATGGACTCTTCGAACTTGTGTCTTTTTGAAAAAATCATGATGTATTTAGAAAAATGGACTTTGAAATCATCCTTGTCATCATTTGGAGTAAGCTTTCGAAGCCTTGTGCCTTCGATGATCCTGTCAGCTATTTCTGGATCTTGTTCGATGATAGTATCAGCAGTTGATAAAGAAGATTCGAACATGGCGTTAAGCCATAGTTGAAGCAACCAAAAGGGTCCAGCCAGAAGAATGTTCTTTGGAGCATGGGATTTTAAACCAGAAACTGCTGACCTTAAGCTCTCATAAAGATCGACAAGTAGCAGTTCACTCAGGCAAACTTTCCTATTTTCATGGAAATCCCTGGCTAGGGGAATGAACCTACTCGCCACTTGCAAGGATCTACTGCAGAACACATATCGTGATAGCCACAAGGTAAGGAAAGCGATATGTTCTACGTCTGAGACATCATCCCCTTCAGTATGATAATGGCTGATGAATTTTTAAAAGCTAGCTAGTTTGACATTGAAGTCAATGATGCTAGAATGTTCTTCGTTATCAGGAATATAAGTTTCCCCCACTGGTGAGAGACCAGTGATGACAGCTATATCAAAGAAGGTGGGTGTTATCATTCCGCCCGGAAGGTGGAAAGTGTTATAAGTGTTGTCCCAGAAGTACAATGAAGCAAATAGTAATGGGTGACTGTAAGTAAAGCCTGGTTTCGACAGTTTAATTAAATTATAAATTCCTAATTCTTCCCATTGCTGGGATTTTTTGGATTCTACTTTAGTCAGCCAGTTTTGATATGCTACATTTGAAGTGGGGCAGGATCGAAATGGTTTGAAATTGCTTTTGATGTAATCTAAAATAAAAGGATCTTTTGGGGGTAAGACTGGAGTTTCAGTTGTTTTTGAATCAGATGATTCGCTTATATCTTAAGTTCCTGCCTTAGGGGCATCCATCTTGTTGAATAGGGGTTTGAATTTATAGCAAACGGGAAAACTTTTCCTAGTATCTTTCAGAATTTCAAAAACGGTTAAAGGACCCATTAGGGCAAACCTTTTTCCATCAACAATGGTAGGGATTAATACTTGAGAAGCATACATCATTTCTTTCTCTTTGGAGATCGCTTGAGGATTGAGCACAAATTGATTCTGACAAATACCCACCTTGCTCTCCATGATAGTTTTCGTGTTGTTGTTCTTGTTCTTCCTCTTTTATGATTTCTTCAATTGTGATGATGTTGATGAAGACATTGTTAAGATTGCTGGAAGTTTTAGGGTTTAGTGAAAAAAGAGGGGGGTTTCAGAATTTTGGAGAAAAAGAAGAAAAGACTAAACTGATGAGTTTTATAGAGAGTGTGGAAGAGTGAGTGTAAAACACCCACTAAATAAGACTAGGGGTACGTGGAAGTCGTTGGTTGGATTCAGAGAGAGGTGGCGTAAGATCTAGTGTTGGTAATGAGTGTGATTAATAGTAATCATTATTTTTAAAACCGCACCATGCTGTGGTAACTGGTCCAAGACGGTTAGGTACTCAAAGAGGCGTCTTGATTGACGTGGGTAAAGTCATGCACAGTAAATGTTATGATTCTTCAAAAGACCTATCAAAATCTTGTGAATCTATTTAAAATAAGTATTTCTCAAAGGGTTCGAAATACATATTTTAAAGGGGCATTTTGTTGGCTGAAGATTTTGATATTGTGATTCGAAATGAAAGGATTGGGCTTTGTTTGAATAAATCAAGTTTTATGGTTTGGAATGGAAGAGATTTTTTTTCCGAATGGAAATAATAAAGTTCAAGGTTTCGAATGATAGTTGTGGAGTGTAAGTCTAAAGAATGTTCGAAATAATGATGAGATTATATTTGTGAAGGTTGTTTCGAAAATAACCTTTGAAACGAATTCGAAACGAAGGTTCCAAGGCGTTTGAAATTCAAACGTGAGAGGGATATTTGAAATTCAAATACATAAGCGTTGGAGCGTTCGAGGACGCGTGGAGGCTAGAGGGAAGTAATGCTCTGCATGCTTCGAACGTGGTAGATTCTGATAGCAAGACCATTATGGTCGAAATAGTATAAATAGAGGTCTTAGTGTTAGGATTTCGGTGTGTCATATATGTTGTACAAATTCAGTAAACATTCAAAATACCGCATGGATAAGGAAACGAATGCTCGAAAGATGTACGTATGATAACACCAACATTTACAATTCAATGAAAACTCTTTATATTTTCCAGTTTTGTTTTTCATTTCCATTTCATTTGTGCTTCAAACATTTTTACGTTCATGCCTTTACATTAGAGCTTCTACATTCAGAGTCATTTATTTCTTTATGCATTTAAGCGCTTTTCTTATGTTCGAATCCTTTAAACATTCAGCAACTTTTACATTCACTCACTTAATCCTGCCATTTACCCAATCTTAAGTCTTTTTACTTTTCTAATGAACATTCCTTATACCATATAGAAATTATCCTTCGAATCATTTAGTGTAGTAATCGAAGTGGATTGGATGTCTTTGAAACACTTTAATTAGAAGTCCTAAATATGAATACCAGTTTTACAATTAGACTTAGCCAAACAACTATGTCCCATAGGATCAATCCAGTCGATCCTGCAAGTTACCAGAGAAATTGAATAACAATAATTAAGTTTATTCAATAGTTTGGAAGACTAGCGGTTGTTTACCAGAAATCACTGTGAACACCTATCAGTAATTATCCTTTCTCAATTTCGTTTTACTTGTAAGCGGTTATTATATTCAAATGCATATGCCTATTTATCAAAACTTTGGACGTCTTCAAATAAAACATAAGTGTAAAAAGAAAGAAAGGCAAGCAAATTTCTGCACTTTGAAGTATCTTTGTATTAACTTTCGTAAGTATCTTTGTACAAAAGGAGACAGACATCCTAGTAAGAGAATGTTGTCGTAAAAATTGAAAAATTTTATACAAAAGAAAGATGGCTATGTGTAATAATTCCATAGGATTCCCATTCTGCTATAGCCTTCACAACTTTGAGCATCTTGTCCATTCGCTGCTTCGTCCGCCGATGACTGGATTGATCAGAAGCTTGGAGCTTGTTGGTGAAGATATTATTCTTAAAGTGATCCGACGAGGCATATTCATACGCTTTAATTCCCTAACTTTTTCCTGGACCGCCCTTTCGGGTTTTCGATCCACCGGGAAACCCTTTTTTTCCCAAGTCGCCCTTTCGGGTTTTCAACTTGCCGGGTGTACAATTTTTTTTGTTTTATCCCTAATTTTTGCCTGAACCGCCCTTTCGGGTTTTCGGTTCACCGGGATGCCCATTTTTTCCCAAGTTTCCCTTTCGGGTTTTCAACTTGTCGGTCGTTTTATGCGTAGTATCTTTTGACTATGTCTGCATTCGCAGGGTGCGGCAAGTCGTCGCCGTCCATGGTGGTCAGAATCATTGCCCCACCAGAAAAGATGCTTTTGATCACAAATGGTCCTTCGTAAGTAGGAGTCCAGTTGCCCCTGGGATCACTTTGCGGCAAGATGATCCGCTTGATTACAAGATCTCCGACTTGATATACCTGACGCCTGACTTTCTTGTTGAAAGCCTTGATCATCCGTTTTTGATACGTCTGACCATGACAAACAACAGTAAGTCGCTTCTTGTCGATCAAGTTAAGTTGATCAAGCCGGGTCATAATCCAATCGTCTTCACTTAAACCGGCACCTTTCATAATCCTTAAGGAAGGAATCTGAACCTCCATAGGTAAAACGGCTTCCATGCCATATACCAAAGAAAATAGGGTTGCCCCTGTTGAAGTACGTGTCGTGGTAAGATATCCATGCAGAGCAAACGGTAACATCTCATGCCAGTCCTTGTAGGTGACTGTCATCTTTTGAATGATCTTCTTGATATTTTTGTTCGCGGCTTCAACAACACCGTTCATCTTCGGCCGGTAGGGAGATGAATTGTGATGATAAATCTTGAACTATTTGCATAGAGCGGTGATCATAGTGTTGTTCAAATTTGAACCGTTGTCTGTAATAATTCTGTTGGGGATACCATACCGGCATATGAGGTTCTGCTTGATGAAGCGGGCAACCACACTCTTTGTAACTGAGGCGTAGGAAGCTGCTTCGACCCACTTGGTGAAGTAATCAATAGCGACCAAGATGAAGCTATGCCCATTGGATGCCGTAGGATTGATCTCTCCAATTATGTCAATGCCCCACATTGCGAATGGCCAAGGAGCTGTCAGAACGTTGAGAGGAACATGAGGAATATGTACCTTGTCGGTGTAGACTTGGAATTTGTGGCAAGTACGGGAATGTTGATGACAATCAGCTTCCATAGTAGACCAGTAGTAGCCTGCCCTTAAAATCTTCTTAGCCATCGTATGTCCGCTCAAGTGGGTGCCAAATGTGCCACTATGTATATCAGTCATGATTAACTCTGCTTCAACCTTGTCCACACAACGAAGTAGGACACAATCATGGCTGCGCTTATAAAGGATGCCATTGCTTAGGAAGAACTTGGCAGTAAATCTCCTTAAGAACTTTTTGTCATTGACTGAAGCTCCATCAGGATATTCTCTAGTCTGGAGATACCTTTTGATTTCATGAAACCAGGGTTGTTCCACTATTTCTTCGGTGTTAATCTCGTGACAGTGCGCAGGTTCTTCCATTCACTCGATGGTAATTTGGGGAGCCTCGTTATCCCAGTTGAGTTTAAACATGGAAGACATTGTAGCCAGAGCATCGGCTAACTGGTTTTCTTCTCGCGGGAAATGCTCGAAGGTAATCTGCTCGAAGTAAGGCAACAATGTCAAGACATGTTCTTTGTATGGGATAAGATTAGGATGTTTGGTGTCCCACTCTCCTTTACTTGACTGATAACCAAAGCCGAGTCTTCAAATACGACCAAAGATTTGATTCCCAAGTCTATAGCAGCCTTGAGACCATAGATGCAAGCTTCATATTCAGCCATGTTGTTGGTACAACTGAAGCAAAGTCAGGCAGTGAATGGTGTATGGCAACCTTCCAGAGAAATGAGTACCGCACTGATACTGTTGCCAAGTGCATTTGAAGCACCATCAAAGTATAGGGTCCATCGGGATCCTTGTTCAGGTCCGTCATACGGTCCGTTACCTTCAATGTTATCCACTGTCATGATGTCCTCGTCAGGGAAGTCGAATCTCATAGATTGGTAATCTTCGACAGCTTGATGAGCTAGATGGTCAGCTAGTACACTCCCCTTTATAGCTTTTTGGGTAGTATATTGGATGTCATACTCAATCAGGATCATTTTCCATCTAGCGATTCTTCCAGATAAAGCAGGCTTCTCGAAGATATACTTGATCGGATCCATTTTAGAAATCAGCAAAGTGGTATGAGTCAACATATACTATCTTAGCCGGCGAGCAGCCCATACCAAAGCGCAACAAGTTTTCTCGAGCAGTGAGTAGCGAGTCTCACAGTCGGTAAACTTTTTGCTAAGGTAATAAGTGACATGCTCTTTTCGGCCAGACTCGTTATGTTGGCCCAGTACACACCCCATTGAGTTATCCAACACAGTCAGATACATGATTAACGGCCTTCCTTCGACGGGTGGCATCAAAATAGGAGGTTCTAGTAAATACTCCTTGGTCTTATCAAAATTCAACTTGACAATCATTGTTCCATTCAACTACCTGATCTTTCTTCAATAGTTTAAAAATTGGCTCACAGGTAGATGTCAGGTGAGAGATGAACCTCGCGATATAGTTTAAGCGTCCCAAGAATCCTCTAACCTCCTTTTCAGTGCGGGGGGCAGGCATTTCTTGTATAGCCTTTACTTTAGATGGATCAACCTCAATGCCTTTGTTGCTGACAATAGATCCCAAAAGTTTACCATACCTAACTCCAAAAGTACACTTGCTTGGGTTCAGTCTGAGCTTGTACTCCTTCAACTTGGAAAACAACTTTTGCAAATGATCAAGGTGTTCTTCTTTTGTCTGTGATCGAGCTATCATGTCGTCTACGTAGACTTCAATCTCATGATGTATCATATCATGAAATAAAGCTACCATGGCGCGTTGATAGGTTGCCCCTGCATTCTTCAGTCCGAATGGCATCACTTTGTAGCAGAAGGTACCCCATTGCGTGACAAAAGTAGTTTTCTCCATGTCCTCAGGGGCCATTTTGATCTGGTTATATCCCAAGAATCCATCCATGAAGGAAAATACCTTGTGTTGAGCTGTGTTGTCAACCAAGATGTCAATGTGTGGCAGTGGAAAATCGTGTTTAGGGCTAGCCCTGTTTAAATCCCGATAGTCCACACACATTCTGACCTTGCCGTCCTTTTTAGGCACGGGCACAATGTTAGAAACCCATTGTGGATAGGAAGTAACAGCTAGAAAGCCAGCGTTGAATTGCTTCATTACCTCAGCTTTGATCTTCTCAGACATGTCAGGCCTCATTCGGTGGACCTTTTGCTTGATCGGTGGACAATCTTCTCTTGTAGGGAGATGGTGAACCACGATATCTGTGTCTAATCCTGGCATATCTTCATAAGACCAGGCGAAGATTTCAACATATTCGTTCAATAACTGCACTAAGCGCTCTTTGACACTTGGTTCCAGGTTGGCACCCACTTTCACCTCTTTCTTGTCTTCCTCTGTCCACAAGTTGATGGTTTCTAGCAACTCTTCATGAGGCAGAATAGCCATCTCTTCTTGTTGCAAAAGTCTGGCTAACTCTCCCGGCACTTCACAGTCTTCGTCAACTTCGTACTCAACATGATTGACCAAGTCTTCAGAGTTACCGAAGGCTAAAGCAGAATAGTCACCCATGGAATCCAGAGTGGATGGGTACCTGCATTTATGAGTGTGGGTGTGTGTAAGGGATAGCCATCTTTAAACAAAACAAAATGCAAAAGGAAAAAAAATGAACACAACAATTTATAGATGAAGACGTCCAATGATTCATTAAAACATGGCATACGATAATGAAGAAAATCAAGCCCTTACAAATGGACCTACATGCCCCGAGCAAGGCATGAGGTGAAAATAGTGTACGAATTGTTTAGTTATTACATACCAAAAATAGGAAATTGTTCAAAGATAAACTTACGGGTTGATGAAGGTGATGGGAATAAAATCCTTTGCTTCCCAATTGCTTAAACCCCCTTCGACGTTTGGAAAGATCCAATCTGCAAAGTTTTTCTCTTCATCCTCCTCTTCTACAACATTAATTCCATGGTAGGTGATTTTGACGGGTGGTCCTCCAGCCTTGGAGCGACGCATAGCCTTCTGTCCTACAGCAGTAAACCCTAATCCAAACTTGTCCGTCTTATGGGGAAAATCAGGCAATTGCCCCCACACTGTGCTCTTTCCTTCTTTGACTACCGCCTTTGCGTCCTTGAGAGATGCCATCCTAGATACATGCTTGGGAATGATAGGAACCTCAACCATTGTCTTCGCAACTGCGACCTCAGGAGACACTTCCTCAAAATGTTAAAAAGGCGTTTCTATGAACTCGCCATCCAAATCCACATAGCGGAAGGAATTGAGATGACTTATCATGTACTCTTTCTCACCGTGCACCATTATAATCTTACCCTTAACAGGATATTTCAGCATTTGGTGCAAAGAGGAGGTAACTGCCCCAGCATAATGAATCCATAGTCTTCCCAACAAACACGAATATGAAGGACGAATATCCATCACATAAAAGGTGGAGTTGAAAACTTCTATGCCTACTTTGATAGGAATGTCAACCTCTCCGTGAACCATTCTTTTGGACCCATCAAAGGCCCTAACAACGATGTTACTAGGTTTGAGGGTCAATCCTTCGCAGTCCAAATGGTCCAACGCTTTCTTCGGCAGCACATTCAAGGAAGAACCAGTATCAACTAAGACATGGGCGAGGGTGGTTCCCCTGCATTCAACTGAGACATGTAGTGCATCTTTGTGTTTCCTTCCTTTGGGAGTCAAATCAGCATCGGAAAAACCCAAACCATTATCAACAGTAAGACTGGCCACGCACTCCTGAAACTGGTCAGCCGAAGTTTCTTGGGGCACGTGTGCCGCTTTCAAAAATTTGATTAAGGCCTTAGCATGGGCCTCAGAGCAGAGTAGAAGAGCTAACATGGAGATTTTAGAAGGGGTCTGCCATAGCTGTTCCATGACGTCGTAGTCGCTCCTTCTGATTATTTTTAAGATTTCCTCCATTTCTTTCTGGGTGGTTTCGGGGATAACCATAGTATGAGCCTTCATCCTGATAGGCGCTTCTAGTATCCCCTTACCCTTATCGGTATTATCAACAGACGGTCTTACTTCAGGAGTATCCAATTCTTCAATTATCGGGTCTTGCATAGATGGCCTATCAGGCACAGAAGCTTTCGAGGGTCCGAAAACTGCTCGAGGGGGAGCAATCTCCGGAGAAAAAATCCGTCCGCTGCGGGTTATCTTTCTTTCTCCCGTAATGTTCCCTATATCAGGGGTTTCCTCTTCAGAATTCTCTTGGACTGATTCAATCTGTTTGATACCATGATAGAAGATTTCTCCTCCGTAGTTCCATGGTATCGTTTTGCTAGATTGATACGGGACAGGCCCCAGCATGGTGATTTTTAAAGGTACAAATTCAAGATCAGGTGTAATCTTGACACGCCTTTTGCAAGCCTTGGGAAGATTGTCGGATATGGTTATTATTGTGATATCGTTGGTTGAAGTAGCAAAAGTAGCAGGCGTAACAAGAGTGAAGGTATCAACAGGGGTCTTTTGGAAGAGTATCTCTTGGGTATCCATAAGGCGTTGGATACCTGATTTCAACATTGGGTAGTCAGCTCGTATGTTTAAACAAAATTAGCAGTCTTTTCAACAACCTGGGAATATCCCGACTCTCATTAAATTCCCTTTAATCACTAGTAAGGGAGTCAAAAGGTCAGCAACATCGGTAACATGAAGGTCTTCCATAACGGCATGAACATTATGACTGTGCTTGGGCATCGGGGCCGAAATCACATTGGGCTTCTCAGGAGCATCAAATTCTACTTCCTTGGCGTCAATCAGGTCTTGGATTTTGTTCTTAAGCACCCAACAATTGTTGGTATCGTGCCCTGCACTGTCAGAGTGGTAAGCACACTTGGCATTGGAGTGGTAGTATGGAGAGGAGGTATTAGGGTTCTTTGGCGCTTCCTTCAAACTGGTAAGATTCAGCTTTAACAAATGAGGGAGTACTTGAGCTGGCGTCATGTTGATTCGGGTGAACTGCTGTTGTGGCCTTTCTACCCGTTGTTGATTAGGTCTTAACTGATTGTCGCGAGGTTGATCATTTGAAGAGTTTTGAATCATCACAACCCCTACAGTTGGCCGGCGCTCGGTTCTTCCTTGACTTTTCTGAGAATAAACAACAGAAGCTCCTTCTTAGCTGGGAAGGTTTTCTTAACAGCAGTGGACGCGGAGGTATCTTTCTGAATCTTACCACTTTTAATACCGGCCTCGACCCTTTCGCCGGTCAAAATTAGTTTGGTAAATCCCGCGGAGGAACTCCCAATTAAATGATTGAAGAAAGGACCAGACAGAGTCCCTTAAAACATGTCAACCAGCTCTCTATTTGACAATGGTGGTTGCACCCTTCCATCCAGATCACGCCACTTCTGGGCATACTCTTGAAATCCTTCATTGGAAGCCATCCCCATACTTTGTAGCTAAGTATGAGTGGGAGACAAATCAGCATTGTATTGGTATTGACGATAGAAAGCAGCAGCTAAGTCTTCCCAATTGTGAACCTCTAATCTCTCGAGCTGATAGAACCAGTCCAATTGTGTGCCTGACAAACTGTCTTGGAAAAAGTGTACCCAGAGGTCTTTGTCAGATGAGTGGGGTTGGATCTTTCTGACATAGGATCTCAGATGCATCTTTGGGCAGGACAGACCGTCATACTTAGAAAATGTTGTTACTTTGAACTTGGGAGGAATGACGATCCCAGCGACCAACCCTAGTTCTTCAAAATCTAAACCAGGTACCTTTTGCAACTCCATGGCTGCCAATCTATCCTCAAGATTTTTATATTTATCATCCGCCGGGGGATATTGCTGTTCGGAGTAGTCTTCGTCTTCTTCCTCTTCCTCCTCTTCAACTTCAGATTCAGAAGGTCCCGCAACTCCTTTTCCTTTACCATCCCCTTCATCAGACGCTGAGGGGAACTCGAGAACTTTTCTAGCATTGCTTTCAAACCTTCTTCCAAAAGTGGCTACTCCGGGCCTTTTCTTCTTTTTCTCTTTATTCTTCTCCAACAGTGCTTTAAGGTCCTCTTGACCCTTTGCTAAGGTCATGAGGAGTTGCTGGAATTGAGAATTATGTGCTTGCAGATCCTTAAGCGTCTGCTCTAAATCCATCTTGCTGAAATAAACAGCAGAAAGACAAGGAAACCTGGTGTGAAGACCTGTTTATGCATATGATGAATGGTATGTTATTCATGTAATGCATTCAAGGATTCAGAAATTCAAATTTGTTGAAAACAAAAAGAACACACGTCATATTAAGAAGAAATTTGTTAGTACATAAGTGCCCCATGGGCAAAATATTACAAAATTCTTAATGTAAAAAGACATTGCGCATCCTCTTTGGTGCGATGTAAGTGTTGAGAGTTTCCTCCTCATGAAGTCGGCGGGTAAGCTCCAAAACCTTCTTCTCACTGGCATAGAAGCTGGCTTCAAAAGTATTCCGTTCTTCCTTGAGTTGGATCCAACTCTTTTGTAATTCTTCCCATGATGTTGGCATGTCAGGATGTATGAGGGTGTATGGAATCTCTCCTTCCATAACAGGGTCTTTGATCAAAGGGAGAATGTGAGGGTATGGCATCATAAGATTCTGGGCGCAGGTTCGTACCCACTTGAGATAAGGCTCAAGGGGGATGGGATTATTGTGCCCTAGTGTCTTACTATCCACTTTGTTGGGCATCCTCCAAGCTCTGATGAACCTTTGTCAAAGTCCTTGCGCGTCGTTGTCGAAGTCAAAAACTAGGTCAGGAATCAGCATGTCATGAGGGCCATCCCTCCGAGCATATCCAAACTGTCTTAGAGCTAAATAGGGGTTGTAGGTAATGCCTCCCCTAATGCCAAGTAGTGGGACATTAGGGAATTCCCCATAACGATCAATGATGATGACATTTTCTCTGGACCGAGAACACCAATGTACATCAGAATGTGTGAGGGTCATCAACCGTTGTGACCACCTTAAACCCTGTTCATTCTTCAAAACTGATTGTGGAAGGTGAGAAATAAACCACCTTTCTAGGAGAGGAGTACAACACATGAGAACACCTCTTTTCCTTATTGTTCGTGTGTAAAATGAGTGTAGGATGTCCCCAAGCAATGTAGGCACAGGATTCCGAGATATAAAAATCTTGACAACATTCACATCTATAAGTTGATCAGGGTTTGGGAACAAGACCAACCTATAGATGAAGAGTGCCACAATCTCTTCAAAGGCTTGTAGATCTAGAGAATTCCAGCAGTCTTGTGCCTTCTCAAACAGAAACTTTTACAACAAACCCTTGACACCACTTCTGGTTTCCCAATGTCCCTTGATGTCGGATGGGTGCAAGTGTAATGCTTGAGAAACATCTTCAGGCTTTGGTTCTTTTTCCGTACCGTTGTAGGGTAGTTGATGAAGAATAGGAATTCTCAGGAGTTGAGATAACTCCTCCAAAGTAGGTACTAGTTGGTAATCAGGAAATGTGAAACAGTGGTGTAGGGGGTCAAAGAACTGGAAGAGAACTTTCACCATGTCTTCTTCAATGTTGGAGTTGACCAAGTTGAGAAGCCTACCATGTCTTTCACTTAAGAGAGAATTCTCTGGAATCCTGGAAGTGAGCTCCTTGAGTTGAGGAGGGATTCTCACAAGGTTGACTTGAATTGTTTTCCTGCGAAGAGGTTCCATGACCTACAAAACAAGAACAAAGATGAAGATCCAAACCCTTGAAATGGTTAGTGGATGCATATTGTGATACGGTGGGAGAATTGACTTGAAATGGGGTTTGTAGGTAAGTACCCTCTTGAAGTTAGTTGGCTCATCCTGTCCTAAAATAGAAACCGGGTTCTAAGGAGCTCAATATCATTGGATTGTTTTCTATGTTCATTGTTTCGGTTTAGCCACTTAACTGGCGACCAAAACATTCCAAGAAAACAACCCTCAATGAGTGTAGTATCGAGTATCTACCAACTTCGGACTGCACCAAAGCCGGTCATCTCACTACCCCTAAAAAGGCTAGGATGGTCAATTAAGGTTCTAAGAGTTCGTTAGTGCTTCACGACATCACTCAATGGCCCCGTACTCTCCTTGATTGAACTCAAGGGTTACCGGTACTCACAAATATGTCACACTAACATAGCTTACTGCTTGAACCATGTCGGTATACCCCGCACAGTTCCCTCACAGTTTTATTGCTATTTACCTAAAAAGGTTCCCCAAATCCGGGTATAGGATTTACAACAAACCCAAACAAGGACCCAAAAAGTAAAGCAATCAAGCAATCAAAGCAAGAATGTAAAGGTGATCTAAAACCCTAAGGTAACCCCACTTTTGAATTGATCCCCAACAGAGTCGCCAGTTCTGTGATACGGTGGGAGAACTGACTTGAGTTTTGCGTTTGTATTCACACTTGTTCGGTTTAGTAAGAGTCGCCACCGAATTTTTATTTTATCCTAAAGGAAAGGTTAAAAAGCACAGGAAAAACCTTTTGAGATGTTTCATGGGTTCGGGGGGTAGATTATGAAAAGGAAAGGTATTAGCACCCTTTTCATCCATGGTTATCCATGGGCTCTTAGTTACTTGTTTTAGATCACTTGCCTTTGATTTTCAATTTGCTTGAAATGGTGGTGTGTGTGTGTTTTTTTGAAAATGTTTTGAAAAAGACGCCTTATCTAGGCAACCGTTGTAATGACTCGTGTTTGAGTATATACAAAGGTGTGTATCTTTTCGAAAATATGTTTCAAATGTTTTTGAAAGTTTGTTTTGAAAGTGTTTGTGGAGTGTGGTTTTGAAAAGTAGGCAAGTGTGTTTTGCAAGATTGGTCAAGTAACTAAGAGTTGTCTACCCTATTGTACTCAAAGGTTTTTCTCATGTTTTAACCCTTTTAACAATTTTGTTCCACCATTGTATTTGGTGGACAATCTTGCGTTAGGATGTTTAATGGGACAGGCGCGGGTCATCGTATGGATCATGAATGCAATGGTGCCAAGTGTCTTTGGCAATTTGCTTGAAGGGACTATGATCATTTGATTAGGCAACTTTCGAAAGCGTCGTCGAGGGACTATGATCATTTGAATTGTTTTGTTTTGCCAAAGATACTCAACGTGCAAGCATGGCCCATTATTGAAGGCAACAAGTGGAGTAACCCTAGGGGTGCAATTGTGATTGTGTATTGATTTCATATATTTGTTTTTGTATTAGGTTATGTAGCGTTTGATTTTATGTACATACAAACCCTAAGTCTAACCATGGTATATTTGAAAGCGATAAATTGCGAGAATTTAAAGTCTACGCTATTACAAATAAGTATCCGGGAGTGGGGGTACAAATATTTACCAATGGGGGTGAGACTTAATAGGAGAGTAGTGTCCAAATATTTACAACCAAATCAAATTGCGATCTCAAATGTAATATCTATCAATGTACAAGAATAAACAAATGTGTATGTATCAATGTATTTGTGTAAGTGTATGTGAATATTTACAAGTGAAATGTTAACTTAATGAAAAATTAAGTATTTATTTATTTTGTATTCTTGTATTTTTGTTAACATGCACAAAACAAAGGTTTTAATAAAAATAAAAGAAAAGGTGTTTTAAGTTTAAGAAAAAGAAAATATTTTAAGTTCTATGTATTAATGTCTTATGTTAATATCTTTTTATGTACAAAATGTTTTAGTTAAAAAAAGAATATTCAACCTAAAATCTATTTTTTTATGTATTTTTTATAAATGTTTTATACAAGGTTTACATTTAAATAAAAAAAGTTTTAATAAAAGAAAAGAAAAAATGTTTTAAGTTTTATGTATTAATGTATTTTAGTATTAATGAAAAGTGTTAGTAATATTATTATTAAAAAGAAGAGTTAAGTTATGTATATATAAAAATATATAATGAAAAGGGATATTGAATTGTAAAAGAATTGAATGGACTTAAGAGGAGATTTACTTGGCCCAAGCAAAGCAGCAGCGTGTGGGGGGTGCATACCAAAAAAACAAATGGGCTTAAGGCGTGAATGGGGCAAGGCCCAGATGGTTTACACATTATTTTGTAAGGGTTGTTTGGTTTTGTTTCAGAAAGAGGATTAGGGTTACAGCGCCGTGCATCTTCGTCTTCGTCTCCTTCATTTCTTTCTCAAGCCATGGATTCTGAATAATATCCTTCGCCCAGGGCCACCAAGCATCACCATTCGTCCCTTCTTCCCTCCTTGGTCCAACAAAACAATATTGTAAGGTGACGGTTTATGTATTTAATGCATTTAGGGTTTCAAGCTTTTATTGATTTCCATTTTGAATGTTTTACTTTGTTCTGATTTTGTGTGTTATCATCGTTTGAGGTGCGTGAAATGGAAAAAAAAAGAGGGATACTACCTTTGGAGACGGAGGAGGAGGCGGACCGGAGGTGCTTCAGGCGGCCAAGGGCGAAGAGATAGTGATGCAAGCTTGCTTTGTGACCTTCCCTGGTACTCTGTATTTCGCCCTCTTTTAGGTTTTATGATGATGTATGAAAACCTTGTATTATCTGTTTCTTCTCTTCTTCTCTGTTTGCCTCGCTTCTGTATGATGGCTTTGATGCTTTTTATATCTGAGTATATTTTGTATGCTTGATATGCTTGATTGCTCTTTTGCTTCTGAATGCTGAGATGATGACGTTTGCTCTGAGTGTTTTGAATGGCTTTCTTACTTTCTGAGATGCCTATTTGATGATGTTGTTGGATATGGTTTGTTGCTTCAGCAGGCTTTAGAGGCTTTGAAATTTACTGAGTTGCCTTGGATGTTAACCCCGTGATGAAAACATTCTGAGGTTGTTGGTTTTCTATTTTGATTTTGATTTGTGAATCTGAACATGTGTTGAAATGTTGAGGTTGGTCTTGGGATTTGGATTTTGAGTATTGTTGCCCTAATCCTATGATGAAACCATTCTGAGGTTTTTTTGTTGGTTATGATGCTTTAGTGTTTGAGGCAGGTTAGGCTTTGAGGCTTGATGCATGTATGAGGCTTGGTTACAGGCCACAGGCTTGGCTTCTGTTTGAGGCTTCAGCAGGCTTTAGAGGCTTTGAAATTTACTGAGTTGCCACAGGTTTGAGGCTCTTGTTGGATAGTTTAGGCTTCTGGTTCATGGCTTGCTGTTTGAGGTTTGATATGAGCTTGTTTTTGACAAAGGAGGCAGGCTGTTGAAACAGGGCATAGGCTTGAGGTTTATGTGGCTTAGCAGGTTGTGAGTTTGTGTTTGCCACAGGTTTGAAGCTTTGAATGCTTACTTGAGATTTTATGATTTTGGACACCGTTTGAAAGGTTTGTGACTTATGGTTTTAGATAGATGCAGGTGAAGGCTTTTGGTGAGTTTTGGAGGCAGCTCTGTGTTTCAATGTTACAGTTTTGTTTGTGTTCTTTTTCTTGTGTTATTTCTGCCTCCTCTTTGTGTTGTGGTATGTTGGTTTACATCTTTTCTTGCCTCAAGCCTGCTGTAAGCCTATTTTCCTTTTCTCTTCTCTCTCTCTCTCTCTTGACAGATTTAAGCATAAAATATTGCTTTAAAACTGTACTATGCTGAAAAAGTAGTTGGCCTAGGAAAATGATGATATTTGAACCTTTGCTTGCAATGCATATTTTCCAGCTTTCCTGCATCTTGTTGACAGTATTTTGTACTTCTTTGACAGCTTTTGGATAGCCTTTTGTACTTGTTGATGTTTTGATATCTTTTGATATCTTTGGATAGTTGCTTTGACAGCTTGCTGTCCAGTTTGGACTTTGGTTAGGCATGCTTTGCAATTCTGGACAATTTAGTTTGCTATTCAGTTTGCCTTTTTGATTATGCAGCTTGTTGACAATGCAGTATGTTTGAAAATTTGAATTTGTGCATTTCTCATTTTTGTAAGACATTTTATCCCTCTTTGTGAACCGAGAGCAATCTCGTGATTTGCAGAGAGGGCAAACTGATTCCGGCCAGTTGCTTTTAATGATGAATCCAATTTTTATCTGTCTGCTCTTTAATTATTTTATCTGCATTTGACTTTTTCTTTTTCTTTTTTTTGCAGATAAAAATCAATGGAGAGGAGTAGCAGTAGAAGATGAAGATTTGAAGACTTTTAGGACCTAGCTTTGTTTCCATTTTAATTATTTGTAATAGTATTAATGTAAATAACTGTAAATAAATTTACAGTATTTAAATAATATCTGTAACAAACAATTCAAAATAAATAAACATCCCCTTTTTTTTATCAGTTAATTCTTTTTTTTTTCCAGCTGTCTGTTTAATCATTTGAATTTCTTAAATTAAAACAATTGAACGTAAATCCAATTATTCTGACTTAGAAAATAAATAATTAATAAACGCCCAGCGTTTCGAGTAATCCAAAACATTGCACAGTTAATCTCAACAAATGTCCATATTCCTTTGCCTTTACTGATTAAGTCCAAACACTGTAAATTCTCAATCAATAGCCTCAGTCTATATCTCAGAGTAAATTGAGAAGCACTGATAGAATTAATTCTTTCTGAGAAATATGCGCACAAAACCCCGATTCTTGTCTTAATTTTCACAGAAGCGCCTGCCTGATCAAAACCTGAGCAAACTCAACCAAACCTTAAGCAATCTGCTTGAACTGCTTTAAAATCAATGAAAAACCGTAATTTTGTCTGACTGATAAGAAAAGTCTGTTTGACTGATTCTTACGCCAATTTGAAAAATCAGGAAAAGCCTGAAGCTTTGATTTCTTGTGGAAAAAGAGGAGGGCAAATTTTGGGGTACAACACATATGATGCTTCATGATGTTCATGATGTATGCACAAGCACATGTACAAGCAAGTCACACAAGTTCCTAGTTTCAGGCTTGCATGAGGTTTCATAGGTAAATACCCTCTTGAGTTTAGTTGGCTCAAACCTGTCCTATAAATAGTAACCGGGTTCTAAGAAGCTCAATATCACTGGATTGTTTTCTATGTTCATTGTTTTGGTTTAGCCACTTAACTAGTGACCAAAATATTTCAAGAAAACAACCCTCAATGAGTGTAGTATTGAGTATCTACCAACTTCGGACTGCACCAAAGCCGGTCATCTCACTACCCCTAATAAAAGGCCAAGATGGTCAAGTAAGGTTCTAAGAGTTTATTAGTTCTTTATGACATCACTCAGCGGCCCCGTAATCTCTTTGATTGACTCAAAGGCTACCGGTACTCACAAATATGTCGCACTAATATAGCTATTGCTTCAACCATGTCGGTATACCCCGCACAGTTTCCACAATGTATTGCTATTTACCTATGAATGTTTCCCAAATCCGGGTGGAGGATTTCAAGCCCAAACAAGAGAATAAAATGTAAAGCAATCAAAGCAAACAATATAATCATGCAAAGGGTGATCTAAGCCCTAAGGTTACTCCACTTTTAAAGTTTTCCCCAGCAGAGTTGCCAGTTCTGTGATACGGTGGGAAAACTGACTTGGGATTTTGCGTTTGTGTTCGCAAATGTTTCGGTTTAGCAAGAGTCGCCACCGACTTTTTATTTTATCCTAAGGAAAGGTCAAAAAGCACAGGAAAGACCTTTGAGATGTTTTCTTGGTTTCGGGGAGTAGATTATAGAAAGGGAAGGTATTAACACCCTTTCTATCCATGGTTATCCATGGGCTCTTAGTTACTTGTTTAGATCACTTGCTTTGCTTTTCAATTGTTTGAAATGGTGCTTTGTGTGTGATTTGGAAAGATGTTTTGAAAAGAGGCCATCGTTGTGGCAACCTTTGTAATGATTCTTGTTTGAATGTATACAAAGGTGTTTTTGTCTTTTGAAAAAGTTTTCAATATTTGAAAGTAGGGTCTTGAAATTATGTGGTGAAGTGTGTTTTGAAGATAGCAAGGATGTTTTTTGCAAGCTTTGATCAAGTAACTAAGAGTTATCTACCCTATTTTACTCAAAGATCTTTATATGTTTTTAACCCTTTTAACAGTGTTGTTTCACCATTGCTTTTGGTGAACAACCTTGTGTTAGGATGTTAAACGAGACAGGCGCGGGTCATCGTATAGACCATGATAGCAATTGTGTCAAGTATTTTTGGCAATTTTCTTGAGGGACTTGATCATTTTGTTTAGGCAACTCAGATAGCGTCATCGAGGGACTATGATCTTTGTTTTGTTTTTGTTTTGCCAAAGTACTTGACATGCATACCATGGTCCATTTTTGAAGGCAACAAGTGGATTGTAACCCTAGGGGTGTAAGTGTGCATTGTATTTGTTTTTCATGCATTTTTGTCTTTGATTAGGTCAAACTATTTGTTGGTTTTGATTTTGCATACAAACCCTAATTCTAATCATGGCATAATTGAAAGCTTAAAGGTGCGAGAATTTAAATTCTACACTATTACAACATGATATAGGAAGGGGGGGGGGGGTACAAATTTGAATAGGGGATTATTTTGACAAGAAATTAAACCCTAAATTATTACAACCAAATTGAATTTGCAAGGCATAATATTTAAATGTACAATATTTAAATAAAATACAATAAATAAATATTAGATAAAATGTATTATGCAAAAAAGGTTTTTTCATGTATGTAAAGTATTTTCAATGGGAAGAAATGTAAAGAAATAAATGGAAAAAGTTAATTTTATTTGTTTTTTAGGGTAAACCTTAATTCCTTAAAGAAATGGTATTATTTATTATTTATGTACAAAAATGTATTAATATGTACAAAAAATAAAAGTATATTAAAAAAAGTATTTTTTAGTATAAAATATCAATAAAAATAAAATGCATTATTTTTGTGTTTTTATTCTAATTAATAAAATATAGTATATATATATATATATATATATATATATATATATATATATATATATATATATATATATATATATATATATATATATATATATATATATATATATATATATATATATATATATATATATATATATATATATATATATATATATATATATATATATATATATATTAAATATATTAAGTGTGTAAGTAAAATAAAATAAATTATTTACAAAAATGAAATATATTCAAGAAAATATTTTTGGTGTAAATAAAAAAAGAAATGAAAATAATAGTATTATTTGCATTATTTTCAAGTTTAACTAAAATTATATATGTATTTAAATTGTTGTTTACATTAGGAAAAACTAAAATAAAATATCTAATAAATGAAAAAAATTGTGAAAATATTTTTAGAATATTTTTTATATTTGAAAATATAATATTAAAGTCAGAAAAGAAATAAAAATACAAAAATGATGAAAATACAAAGAAATGGGCTAGGGGTGCTGAAAGTAAGCTGGGAGGTGTCAAAAGCAAAGAAATCCAGGCCCAGCCCAGACTTCATCTTCAACCTCCAGAAGTTTGAAAAAACGCGCGCATGCCTGTACAAACTTGTATCTCCTGTATTTGTGATCCTTTGATAAAACTCAAAACATGAAACTTGTAGAGCATCAAATCACGAATCTAACCATATAAAAAACTTAAGCTAACTCTCAAAGACCAGAGAGAATTTCTCTGGCCCTAATTTCTAACCTAGTTTTTTTAGAAAGTTCATGGATGAAATTCTCCTAGCACGATTAATATAAATGAAAACTAAGCACATGTATGGTTTCAGGGCAATGAGTACAACATATTTCATTCAGAAACCTAAGTCTAAATGTTCCTAAATAGAGAGATAGAAGTTCATGAAATACCTGTTTCAGTTGAGTTCGAGCTGGACAATGCAACAACTTTCAATGGGGCATGAGGTTCTTTTGAGCTTGCTTGATGTCCCCTGAACCTTTCCCAATGCTTAGTTTGTTTTGAAGTGACCTGAATCGTGCTACAGAACTCAACCTGCAAAGCTTCCAAACAAAAATGGTGATGTGTGTAAATGGAGTTACAACAACTTGTGAATGGTCTGGACAGCTTAGGTATATTGTTTGGAATGTGTTTGAAGCGATTTTGTACAAATGCACGAGGGGATTTTATTATGGCTTGTGATTTCTAGAACTGGCCCTGTTTTGCAAGAAAATGTGGTTTTTGAGTATGAGGAGGTTTGATAGGTCAAGGGCTCGTGCTTCTGGCTTGCTAGGGTATGTAAAACTTGTTTGAAAACTTGGCTTGAGTTTAATATATCAGATGTGTGTGTTATGAGCTTTTGGCCATTTGACTTGTTTTGAAAGCAAAGATTGAAGTGAAATAAGATAGGCCTGTACAGGCTATCTCCAAGCACGCACCAACTTCTTGTACCTTTGCCTAAGTTTGTGGAACTTGTTTGCTGCAAAGAAATAAGTTCAAAGCTCAAGAAAGACAACTTTGCAAAAGTTATGCTTTATGAAAATGGAAGTGTGATCTTTATGCCTAAAATGGAATTGTTCAATGTATAATGCTCCCTTGATCAGGACAATGCCTCTAACCAATGTATTTGCATTAAATGTTTGAGTGTTGAAGGGTTTAGAGACCTGTAATTATGTACTAAGCTAGTTTGGTCAGATTTGCAACTTGGTATGAACATGTATTGGCCATGGTTACAAAGTGAGTTTTTTCCAATTTCAAGCATTCGATTCTCCATAACCACAAAGGTGTTTGAGGAGTTCTTGGACAATTTGGAAAGCTTGCAACATGTACTATAGTCCATCTTTCAAATGCAACTTGAAACTCCAAGTGGAAACATGTGAAAAATGGCCAAGAAGATGGGTCAAAATCCTGCCTAAACTAGGGCAAAATTTCTCTAAGTTAAAAGTTTTAGGTACCCTTGTTCCAAAAATCATAACTTTAGATCCAAGCTTCTTTTGAGAAAACTTTGTGAATAAAAGTTGTAGACTTTGTTATGGACTACAACTTTCATGTTGTAAGTTTTGTTTGAATCCATTTGCATCTTGGTGAAAAAATGGGACAAAGTTAGGAAAAAAATAAGAAAATTTTATAACTTAGAAAATTTCTAAGTTATGGAATTTTTCCATTTTAAACCCTAATTTGCAATTTTGGGTTTCTTGATGAACAAGTTTCATAATTGTACATGTCTTGATGAAAAATGGCCATTGGCACTTGATTTTGACCAAAAAGTCAAAGTTTGACTTTTCATTGTACAGTCAAATTTTGATCAGTTGACTGAAAAATTCATCTGTCAATCCTATGCATTTGAGATCTTTTGAACTTGTTGAATGGGTCAAGATAATGTCATTGAGTTCTTGAGTCCATGGTTGAGCTTGATTTGCCATTGTTTAGGTCAAACAGTCAAAAATTGCCCTTGTGCAGTTAAAACCCTAAAAATGACCATTTGCCCTTTTGGTGATCTGATCAAATTTCTTGTGGAATTGTGATCCAAACTTGATCAAATGGTTCATATGAGTTCATAATGTTGATGTGGGTCAAAATTCATGAGGTTTAACTGTCAATTGTCCACAGTTGACTTTTTCCCCAATACAATTGATTTCTAGGTCAACTGTCCAATTGACTGGGCAAAAATTTGATTCAAGGCTTGAAACTTGGTATGGACAAACTTGTGAGTCAACATGAAGTATGAAAGTAACTTTGGGTATTGTAGGTCAAAACATCCCTGTGCAAACTCAAACCCTAATTTAGGTCAACAGTGCAAGGAGGTATCTTGAGCAGAGCAAACCCTAGCTTGATCTTGAGTTCCAAGAGTCTTGTGATGAGAAATGTTGATGAAATGAGAGGGAAAATTTTGGGGTACAACACATAGCAATATACCTCTTTCTACCAAAGTTGTCAACCTGCTTAGGTTCCGTTAGTTCCATATGAAGAGTTTCTAACTTCTTAGAAGTAATTTGATGATGCAATTTTTGATATGACATATTATTTTGCTTCCCTACATGGCACTCACATAGATTTTTCCTTCCTCAATTTTCAGCTTGGGAATAACTTTTATTGCTTCCTTTGACATAACTTTCTTCATACCTTTTAAGAGTAAATGGCCAAGTTTTTAATGACATAAATTCACTTCAACTTCTTTTGTCATCAAGCTTATGGAGAGAAAATCTATTTATTGAGGAGTTTGCAGACAACAATTGTAGTTAGATCTAATGTCTCTCATGATAACTTCATTGTTCCCATTAGTTACTAAACATTCAGATTTAGTGAAGTTAACTTTGAGACCTTGATCACACAGTTGACTAATACTAATCAAATTTACAGTCAACCCTTTTAAAAAACAACACCTTATCAAGATCTGGAAGAACAGTGCATTTCATCTTTCCAACAACCTTTATTTCACCTTTTGACTCATCTCCAAAGGTGACATATCTAGAGGAATATGGCTCAATGTTCACAAGATTTTTCTTGACACCAGTCATGTGTCTAGAATAACCACTATCAAAATACCAATCATATCTTGTAGAAGCTCTGAGAGAGGTGTGAACTATGAGTCCACGAGTATCATTCTTGAGAAGCCTTTTAGACTTGGCTTTAACATCATCCTATTTTATTTTATGTTGTGTAAAAGGTTTGGGATAGCCCTACAACCTGTAGAAAAAGGATTTTATAAGACAAAACCTACCATAATAATAATATCTCCTTCATTGAGTCTTATTTCCTAAATGATTTTTCGGTTGTCCATGCTGATGTTGGAACATTTTATTTGACATCTTTTGTTCCAATTCTTCCTTTTGACGAACAAACTTCACTCCAGCCCTTTTGCCTTTGTTCTTCATAGATTGATTGACATAGACAACCCCTTGAACATTTCCAGCATTCTTACAGACTTGGTCATATTATCAAGTTGTGAATTGAGCAAAAGAACTTCACCCTTCAGATCAGAGATGGTGGACAAGTGCTCTAATTTTTCCTCCTTCAGACCAGAGATGATGGACAGGTGCTCCACTTTTTCACCCTCTAGTTAAGCAATAATTTTCTTTTTCTCTTCTTCTAATTAGACAACCTCTCAATTTTTGAGGCACAACTCCTTGTAAGAAGAAGCAAGCTCTTCGAAAGATAGCTCTTCACACTCTGAGTCTTCATCAGAGTCATAAATTCCAGTCAAGGAAGTAACTTGCTTTGCAAATTCTTCTTCATGACCACTTTCAGAATCTTCCTCTGACCATGACACAGACATGCCTTTCTTCTGCTTCTTGAGATATGTGAGACACGCAACTATTATTTGTCCAAACCCCTCACATTTATGACATTTAACTTTTATTTCTAACCTTGATTTGTCATTAGTTCTGGCCCTTCTACCAAGATCTTGGTTTGTGTTGATGTCGAAGGACATGTTCCTGAAATTTGACCTCGACTTCTAGTCCACCTTCCTCAATACTTTGTTGAACTGTCTTCCAAGTAACACAATAGCATTAGATATCCCTTGTTCTGTATCCAACTCACATTCATCTCCTAAGTATTCAACACTAGAGGCAAAGGCAATGCTCTTCTTCTTTTCAGACTTTTCACTGATCCCTAATTCAAAGGTTTTTAGGGATCCCATAAGCTCATCAACCTTCATGTTATTTATGTCTTGAGATTATTCAATAGTAGTCACCTTCATGTCAAACCTCTTTGGAAGATATATGGTATTTTTCTCACCAACTTAGCTTTAAACATCTTCTCCCCTAGAGCACTTGAGGCATTTCCTATCTTAAAAATATTCATGTGAAAGTCATGAATACTCTCATCCTCCTTCATTCTTAAGTTCTCAAACTTGGTGGTAAGTATTTGCAGCCTAAACATCTTCACCTTAGAGGTTCCTTCATGAGAAGTCTCCAATATCTCCCAAGCTTCTTTAGCAATAGTGCAGTTGCTTATCAGTCTGAAGATATTTTTATCCACTCCATTAAACAAGGCATTCAAAACTTTTGAGTTTCCTTGAGATAACTTTTCATCTTCATCATTCCAGTCTTCCTTGGCCTTCACAACATTATTAGCCTTTCCATCCTCACCTATAACCTTTGGTGGATCCCATCCGTTGGCCAGATTCGAAGCCTTGTTGTCCAAAAACTTGATGAAAGCCACCGTACGAGCTTTCCAATAATCATAATTGGTCCCATTAAGAATGAGTGGTCTATTCACAAATCATCCTTCCTTGTCCATTATACAAGAAAGTATCTTCCATATCTCACCCAGAGTAAGAGCAGGATGCCTGCTCTGATACAAATCAAAGTTATGGTAGTCATATCTCAGATGTCCTAAGAGACGTCGAGACACTGATCTCTGAACAAAACACAATTAGCAGAATAAAACACAATTAATAGTGCTTAAAGTAAAGAACACGCAGAATTATTAACCTAATTCGGTGTACAATAACACCTACTATGGTGGCTACCAAGCCAGGGACAAAGTCAACTAGATAATATCAATTTGTAGACCCACAACAAACTTTCACCTAGTTTACAATCTACTCACTTAATCACTACCCGTGCTTAACTTCTACATAAGACTCACCTAGGTATGAGACCCTTATCAAATACATACCAATCATAGTCAGTGATACATCAACACTAAATAATTCAGAGTTATTTTAGAAGACACACTTCAAATACACACAATCATTCTCTATTTAAAAGCTTTAGACTGACTGACAGGCCTTAAAACTCAAAATAACAGTCCTACTTTTTTATCAAGATGATATTAGAGAGGATCACAAATAACACACAAACCCTAACAAAATACAACATAAGTTCCAATCTAAGACTAGGTTAGTGACAATCTATTTAAACCAATCTTCTAGACTGGATTAGGCTTCATAAGCGCAACAAATTAGCTACTACAAATCAGCAGAAACTTCTTCACAATAATAGAACTTCAATCATTAGTTTCCTATATTATCTCCATAATTAGAAACTAAGAATATTCCTTCAATCAGGCTTAAATCTCTTAATCCTTAAATTCAGTGCCACATAGGATATCATAATATTCCCAAAATATTCTGCATCTGTAAAATCTAAAATAATCCAACAGTACAGCTGCACACAGGCGCGATGTTGAATGATCCTACATAGGACATCTTATTCAACATGTTTCTCCAGTTGCTAGAACATATTCTTTCAACATGTTTATGCTAAGTTAGTTTTACCAAACATAATGCCAATAAAAAAATAGAGAATTAACAAGAATATTTCGTGTCTTCCAATCGTAACTCCATAATTATTTTTCATCTTTACTCCACCTTGCTTCCGGTTTGGGTACGGTGACACCACAACATCCTCAGTAATTACGTTAGGACCGTTTTCAATGGCATCCCATACACCCTTATTATAAGAATTCATATGAATGCACATACAAGTCTTCTAATAACCATATTTTTCACCGATTAATACAAGAGCTCTGTTATACTCCCTTTTAGGTGCTTTTTCTATTTTCTAAAAAGTGTATTGGAAGAAAACTGAATGAATCGGGCTCTTGATGCAACTTGTTAGATGGCGAAAACTTATCTAGAGGGAGTTAATAGATACCCAATTCAAAATAGAGTTTTAAAACAATTTTTAAATTAAGTTAAAAACAATGGTTAGTGGAAGTCGTGTCCTAGATCAAAGTCGTCTAAACACACTTGATTATTGGAGCTCAGATATACGACCAATCAATTTAACTTAAGTAAAGATGACGAGTGAGCAAAACAGAAAATTATCAATCAATGATTTGAATACAATCAATCAAGTAACCTATTTCCAATCAAATTGAAGGTAAAACTTATTTAGACAATTTATCGAACACATAGTGTGCACTTTGATTTTCTAGAATTTCCTTTGAATTTTGTTGATGATAAAACCTCTTACAATCAAAGGAATTATAAGAAACACAATAAAATAATTTAAACTCTCAAAGAATATTTGTAACCTAATCGATTTGCACAATCAAGAGTGTAATAAATTGCTAACAAAATATAAAAGAGATAAAGAGTGATACAGAGAGAGAGAGAGAATGACATGAGTATTCTTTAAGGAAGTTCACCAATAGTCTTCGATATGGATACGTATCCTCTCAATTCTATTTTGGAAATGAGACCAATTTCTTACTATTTGTAAAAGTATCCTTACAAGAGAAATGTTGCAAGACACCCCTACAACACCAATGGTTGATGATGATCCAACCAAATTCCCTTTGACTTGATAGAGTTAGATCAAGCCCCCAGCAACTCCAATTGATCCACCGCCTCACGCTACTAAGTTGAAGGAAAATCGTCTTCAATGTTCACTTGGCCGAATCTAATTGCAAGTTTGTTGTCACCCAAAATTACCAAAATATTCACCGTATCACGCTACTAGGCTGGAAAGAACCACCCCATTCTTCAAGGTCTTCACTTGGTAGAATCCAATATCGGCACAATCTTGTTAAAAACCCTCAAATTTCCACACGATCCTGAGGTAAAAATTATCGTATTTTTTTGGATGAAACCCCTTTGATTAGCAAACCAATCTTAGGTTACAACCAACATAAATTGAACTTTATCAACCGAGTCTAGATGAAACCCAAACAATGAATGATTATGTGTATGTTGTTTGTGTGTATGCATAGGTTTAAGGTCGAAGATGAAGAGCAATCAAGTAAGTGTTTATAATTTGATCAAAATGAAAATGATGCATGTATGATATATATATATATATATATATATATATATATATATATATATATATATATATATATATATATATATATATATATATATATATATATATATATATATATATATATATATATATATATATAGGTGTGAGACTTGGAGACAAATGAAAGACCTAGAAACACAAAATAAAACTGATTTTTGAAGTTTGGTACAGGATGTGTTGACACATGTAAGCTGTGTGTTGACACATACATGACAAAATTTGACACATATGTTGACCTGTAGCAGGTCATGAGTTGACATGTACTTCGAGAGACTTATAGGCTTTAAAACAATAGCACATGAGTCGACACGAAACTCATATGTGTTGACACATAGAGTAGTTTAGAGGCATGTGTTGATAGAATAACATGATGAGTCAACCCGTACGTACATAGGGTTATATGCTTTAAGATAACATCACATGTGTCGACACATGCACATGAATTTTGTGCAAAAACTGATTTTTCACTTATGAGACCAATGGATAACCAAACCAAATTTGTTCTATATTCTTCTTAAAGTACCTAATGACTTCTAATGCAAGGGTGGACACAAATACTCTGAGATAATATTCAATATACAGAAAAGCTAAATCAATTCCTAATTTTGACAGCATACAAAATATCTAAAAGAGAAATGCATCCACATATCCATCTATCTGTATGCATAAGATTTTGTTAGATGCAGACTATATGCCTTTTAGAGAGCATAAGGGGAGACTAAACCCCAATATAAGGAAAATGGGGAAAAAGGAAGTGCTAAAACTCCTAGAAGTTGGTGTAATTTATCGAGTATTGAAAGTGGGGGGATAATGATGGTAAAAAATGACAGGGATGAATATGTATCAACCGGAACAATGATGGGGTGGAGAATGTGTATCGAGTATTGAAAGTTAAATAAATCCATTCAGAATAACTATTTTCCACTCTCGTTTATCTATCAAAATTTGGAGCGTTTAGCAAAGCATTCACACTTATGTTACTTAGAAGGTTATTCAGGATTTTTCCATATCCCTATTCATCCTAGTGATTAAGAGAAAACACTTTTACTTTCCCTTATGACACATTTATTTATAGGCGAATTCCCTGCATGTATTGTATTGCACCTGTGACCTTTCATTATTGTAGATGACAATCGTCGATTTGTCAAAGATTTTTCTAAAATACCTAAACCATTAACATGGCTTCTTATGAAGGACGAAAAATTTATATTTGATAAACATTGTCTTAAATCCTTCCACAAATTGAAAGAATCATTGATCTATGGACCAACAATATATGTAGCATTTTTATTGCTTTTGAGTGTTTGATTTGATTATAATTTCTAATATTTTCGATTGTTTATGTTTGATTAACTCATGCTTTTCTACTAATTTTTTGTGTTTCAGGTGTTTTAAAGATACGATGTCAAAGCGTAGTGTATAGAAAGAAAAATACAGAAAGACTAAAAAAGACTACTCAAAGCACCATTCTTCCATAGACCAGTCCACAATCCACTCCGGGCCATATTGGCCCCATGACTCCCCCTTTATAAAACATGTGCCCCATACAAAGAGTAGAGAGCACCACATTTTATATGTAGTGGCTGCTACAACAATAGTGTTCTCATAGCCAACATTGGATTCTATTTTTGCTGAGCAATTTATTTTGTCTCTTCAATGATCGTTGTTACAGTCTGCACTTTAAGGGCTCTAATTACAAAATTATATCTCTATTTATGGTCATAGGCCTATAAATTATCATGTAAACTCATATTATTACAACTTACATTTTCCATTTTCACTAGATTCCTTTAGATTTCTTTGCAAAAAATTTTTTTGTTGATGTATTTGAAGTTTGTAAAAGTCTTTTCGAAGAACTTGATTACTTCTTATTGTTTATCTATTATGCTTATGTCTTCAATCAAAACTATTCATGTATTTACCTTAACCATGTTTGAGTAGTAACCTTAGGATTTAAGACCATGGGGACTATCCGAATGATATACCTCATGTAAGTTCCCTATTAATATATTAATAATGAGAAGTTTATGATTGTTTTAGTTTTCTACTTTAAACCTGTATATCTCTATAAAAGTAGAGAAGTTTATAGATATCAATGATATATTTAATGGGTATGGTTGATATCTGAACTAGAAAAACTAAATAGTTAAATTGAAGCTACGAAAGTGATTTTGGTTCAGATGAGAATGTTCCCATGTTTAAAATAGATGAACGTAAAAGATCCTAAACGAACTAATTATGATATGATAATAGCTAGTTCACTCGTTTAAAATAAGATAATACACAGACGAAAGTAGGTATTATCAACTTTAAATATTCATTTTTACAAAGTAAACTTTCTTGTAATTAATAGAAAAAGAGAATACGTGTGAGCAAGTCTAGGGTAGAATCCAGAGTCTTAAATCCATTTTTATAAATTGTTAAAAACAATATTAAAATTATTATGTATCAGTATACTTGTAAAAGGGCCTTAAGAGTAGAATGGGGTTCTCATTCACCCGTTATCTGATTGATCGTCTATTTATTGAATGTGTCTCCCTTTTGCTAGTTATCTCGCCCTTTTATAGGATAAGTTGCTTATAACGGAAATAGGGAACACATCCTCCTCCTATAACGGCACAATAGAAGTCATACGAGAGATGGATCATTCTCTATTGAATATTAGGGGTAAATTGTAAATTCTCTGAGTGGTTGTTATTTCCAAGGAAGTTTGAGATTTAGGTCAGGGACGAATATAAATGTCCCATTATGATGATTGAAGAGATAAGAAAACTACAACATAAAATAATGATATACAAGAGTTTCTCACGCTGCGTAAGCTAGACCTCAATCTCACAACAACTTTAAAGCCTCTGACATTCATTAATCACTAGGGATTATCACACATTTGTACTTTTAGCAAGTACAATTGGCATCCACCGTGGGGCCTCAGTAAAACTGACATGAGCCATTGTTACAATATTCAGCTAGATTACTATCTTCACGTTCATCATCTATGTTCATCATGGTGAAAAAAATGAAAACAACACTAGCCATCAAGGAATCTAAACAGTGAGGAAAGTGTCCTAGCAAAGGTGGGAACTACTATGGACAACTCGTTATCATTAAAGACTAGTTGTCACCATCAAAAGCATGGTCATCTTTAAAAGAGCTTTCTTTAACAATAACCTGTAAAACATAGTTCCACAAGCCCCGAGATCCTTAAATCCATAAAAGGAAAGGAGCCAAGTCAGGAGGATGATGACAGGACTGTCTGACACACGCTTAACACTTTCACATGAGGATTCACTGGAGGCAGAGAGACTAGTTTCACCCGAAAGATATATGTCTTCCAAATCCTAGCCATTGATGGTTCACCCATTGAGCCCAAATTAGGTGAATCGGTAGCTCCAAATGCTAAGATTACTTTCTATGAGAAGGATTCAACCGACATTCACTCGCACAATAATGGCCCTTTATAGGGTCTGCCCTATCTATTTTTTATCTGTGTATGAGGTAGCCTCTCCTAGACAGGTGAGCCAGTGTTATCCAAGGGGGCCAGGAGATTGCTAGAAAGTACTATATATAAAGTTTGAAGTTGAAGAAGGCCAAGGCAGTGGTCGTGAACTCTGTGGGTATTAAGGTGAATGTGAAGCCACTAGGAGAAGCTTTTGTAGTGGAAAGCTTATTCATTCCAAAATAAGCGAACGCAAAAGTTGTGGAAGAATATATCCTACCAATATATGATTTCTAGGGCAATGAGCCTCATGTAGTTCAAATTGTTTGATGTTTATTTTGTTTAGGCGAATTACATTATAGGTTGTTTCTATAAGGACAATGATGTTTGCATATTAAAATTACGTTCTCAGGAGAACACATGTTGGACCAGATGCCTGGGGCAACGTGCATAATTGGTTTATGATAGATGATAAATTTTGGGCACAAATGTCAGACATGATGTCTGGGACATTGTATACCAGAAGAAAACAGTTATACAACTAAGTTATCAAAGTTAACTTATATAAGATGATGGATTAGAAAAAAAATAAAGAACACAATAATTGTTAACCCAATTTAGTGCAAACCACACCTACATTTAGGGGGCATCCAACCTAAGCAAGGAAACTTACTACTTTGAATTAGTACAATTAGTATTATATGAATAACAACCCTATGATGTTCAATGCTTCTTCCTAATCCTAGTGACTATCTATTTAGGACTCCTTGTAAAACTATTTCACTCAAAATAGTCAGAAGGACACATGGATTTACTCTTAACTCTGCTAATTCAATGCCACTTTCATAATACTACATGTGAAGATTCTTTCTAGATTTTTGTTGTACCCTAATTTTTTATCTAAGATCCCACGTCCTTTTCATTATTTTCTTAATATTAAAGGATCATCTCATTCATATTTGCATCCACTAACCTTATGAGAATGCAACGATATGTTTTGTTTGTTGCTTGTGCAAGGTAGGTTAGAGGATCAAACAATTGGTTGATCAAAGGGCATGTGTTCCTCAGAGATTCAAGCCTCTCATTCATGGTTATCAAGTAATTTTCCTCTTCACCACAACTTCATCATATTAAGTTTTCTTTGGATTTATCAAGTGAATTAGGGTTTTAGTGCCTCAGATGAAAATTGGGGATTTAGGGTTAGAAGGTCTCCAATTATGTCTCAATCAAGGAATTCATCATATCAACATATTATTAACTTCAAAGGCATCTCAATGTGCTAAGGGTTGCACCATAATCAAGGGTTTCCATTGAAATTAGACAATTTGGATTCATCTAGTACAAAGTCAACTGCAAAGTCAAATTTTGACTTTTTGAAGTTTTTGGTCAACCATGGACTTCTCAAGTCAAGGGTCATTAAAATATGATTAATGAAGTCATTTGATCAAGTTCAATCTAGAAAATTAAGAGAAAGAATAAAAAATTAAGATAGGGTTTTGGGAAATTCACCAAGTCATTTAAAAATTCATGTTCAAGTATGTTACATTGCAAAGCTTGTAAATTCTTCATCAAGTAACCATTTTTCTTGCTCAAATACTCAAATTGAAGAGAATGTTTTATACTACAACTTTGTCAATGAGGGTTGATCTCCAAAAAATGCATAGATTTAAAGATATGAATTGATGAAGTCAGCACCTCAAAGTTGTCAAAAATCTCAACACTTAGAAAAATTCTAAAGGGTTTGTTTCAGTCCAAAATACCAAAGTTGTAAGGCATTTTTCAGAAAGATCCCATTTGATTCAAGGAAAGTGGTCAACATGAAAGTTCTAGAGGATGTTTTAAGATTTCCAAATGTCCAAGAGCACAAATTTGTCATGCTTGAGCAAAGAGAATCGAAGAGATAAAGTTAGGAATTTACACTTGAATTAGAGGTCCATTTGGTGACAAGTTCTCACCATGATCAGAAGTTTACATGAAATTTTTGTGCCACAAATATTAGAAGCTTTGTCCATTGTATGATACCATTTATGGATGAATTTTCCAAAAGCTACATTTACTACTTTGATAAAGATCTCCTTTTTCTAACCATTCTCTCTTTCACCCTTGTAACTTGCTCCTAATTAGATCATGCAAATATAAACCCTCTGAAGCAATCTCACAGAGGCTAGAAAAGCATGACAAAGTCCATTGATTCACATTTTTTCTTCATCATGAAGAAAACTTGTATTTTGTGCAAAAAGAAACCAAATGGCTAAACCATATTTCCATCTGAACTAAACCTGATTTCTGCAAGTTACTTGAGCCATTTGTAACCTCTATAAATAGAGAAGCCCGCCTCAAAGCCCAACACACCAAAGTTTGCACACAAAACCTCCATTGTTGCATCTTTCACACCTTATCTTCGAAACTCTCATTCCTTCCACTCTCTTTGCAAACTAACCATATAAACACCATAAACACACTAAATATGTATTTATGTATGTATTGAATTACAACTATGACACCTCCATTTCTTTGTCCAACCCGTGGCCATTCACCCTTGTAATCTGACTTGGTTGAGGAGTTTGAGACTATTTCAGAGCAAACTAATTATTTCATTGTGTTCCTGGAATTTACTACAAGCTAAGGTGTTTGTTCACCATCTCTAAAAGTCACTGCAACAGGCATTGAACATTCTCCAATAGGTAAGCTTTTATCAAACATAGAGCTCCTTATAAATACATCATTAATACCTAGTTTATGAAGCAAAAGTGTGGATTATAATGTGTTAAAGCTAAACCATGTGTTAATTTCCATGTATCTTGTCTGTGTGTGAAGTTCTGATCAACTGAATTCTGTTAGGGTTTTCTGGTTTCTTTGGAAATTGATGAGTTACAACCTATTTTAATTTATTTTTATTGCATTTTTGCATAGCTTGCTAAATTTAGAGCAACTTTGATGTTTACATCTTTTAAAATGATTGAGAATTGAGAAAGTTTGAATTTTTCCATTGATGATGTTGTTGTGGTATCACGAGGAGGAAGAAGATGGTGCCTGGTGCAATTTTCATTTTTCAAATCTTGTTTTACTACTTAACTAAATGGACGCACATTATTAACGGACGAGAGCCTGGCACCGCTGGTTAAGGAGTTTGTGTGTGTTGCATAAGAGTGCAAGTTCGAACCAATGTGAACCCCCCTTTTGCATTTTTCCATCTTTTTTGCTTGTTATGCATTCAATGACTTGTTTCACATTTTAATCAATTAGTGCATATTATAATCAACCGCAACGCATGGTCCAGAGGTTCACCTTTTATGTTACAATTCTAATGGTGTGAGTTCAAACCCCACAAGCAACATTCCTTATTTTTAACACTTGTTCACTTTACTTATTTTTCTTATTTCTTTTCAAACTTCCAAATTAATTTTATATATGCAATTTTTATCCTTTTGACTTAATTTTTTGTACACTCCTTATTTATCTACCCTACTTTGAGAATACATACTTATTTTTATTTAAGTCAAAATTAGTCCTTTTTAGGTTTTTCTTTAAAGGACTTTTGTGATGTTTATTTTAATTGATTCTCTTGCTTGTTTGAGAATTTGTGTTTTAAGTGACCCTAATATACTTTGATTAAGTTTAATTTGATGTGGATAGCATGATTGTTTTTGATTCACTTAGGGTTTTGGCATGTTTAAAGTAGAAACCTTGTGTTTTAATGATTTTGAAACCGTAATTTGGTTATAGTTCTTTCCTTTGGCTTCTAAATACAATGTCTTGTGATCTCCCCTTATTCCTACCATAATGAATGCTTGATACATGTTTCCCATGAGTTTAAACCTTCTTTGATGGTATGTTCATATATCCTCCTAACTTTTGATACCATGATTTTGTTTGATTATTAAACTTTGTTCTTTTCCTTATTTAAATCCCTCTTGATGCTTTGAATTAGTTGTTGAAATGATAAGATGGTTGCTTGATTTTCCATGTACCTTGTGTTTTTTTTACATGCCCATGTTATCTGTAATTCCTATGAAATTATGATTGGCATACATTTTGGTAAAATCAACTTGGTAGCAACATGTTGAACAAAGAAGTCCCAACTTGATGTTTTCAACATGTCGAAGAAGATGTCCTAACCTGGTGGATAGGATATCACGTCTGTAGAAGCTGTTAGTGATGTTTCAGCTGATTTATTAAGATACTAAATGTTTGTGGAATATTAAGTTAGCTTATGTGTATCCAAGATTGACAAATCAGAATATTTTATGTTGGTTTTCGAAGATTTGCATAGTTTCTAAATATGGAGACATTTTAGGAGACTAATGATTGAAGACCTATTATCTTGGAGAAGAATGTGCAGGCTTTGTGCAGCCTCATTGCTGCAGTTTTGAAGCCCAACCTAGTCTAGAATAAATTTATAAATAGATTGGTGTATACCTAGTATTAGGTGGAACTTACGTGTGTATTTTGTTAGGGTTTTAGTATCCTTATTGTTGGGTTGTAAATTTTATGTCAGATGTTCATAAGTTTTTAAGCATTGAATATTTGTTTGTGAGATACTCATAAGCTATTAAGCATTGAGTATTTGTATGTCAATTCTCATAAGGTTTTAAGCATTGAGTTTTGTGTGTTTTGGAAGAGTGACTTCCAGTTTTGTTCTCTACTTATGTTTAGAGTTGCTCTAATTGTTGAGTGTAATTGAAGAGAAATTTGAGGAGGGCCTCATACCTAGGTGTATCTTAGGTAGAAATTAAGTAAAGGTAGTGATTAAGTGTGTAGGATATAAACCGAGATGTTTGCTGTGAGGTATACAAATTGATACTATCTAGTTAATTTTGTCCCTGGCTTGGTAGCCCCCAGAGTAGGAAGGGTATTCCGAACTGGGTAAACATATCCTGTGCTATTTACTTTCAACACTGTTTATTTTGTCCATACATGTTGTTGTTACGGGTGAAGTCAGATCTGACGTCTAGACATCTCTTAGAACATCCGGGATTTGATAGCCATATTTTTAATTTGTATCAGAGCATACATGCTGCTCTGACTCTGGGTGAGACTCAGGGAAGTTACTTTCTGGTGCAATGGACAAGGATGTAAAGTTGTGGTTAAAATACCGATTTTGGATGGTATCAACTATTATAGTTGAAAACCTCGTATCGAAACCTTCATAAAATCTTTGGGTGACAAAGCCTGGAGGAATGTTATAAAGGATGGGATCCACCAAAGGTTTTAGATGCAGAAGGTAAGGCCACCAATGTGTTGAAGCTTGAAGAAGATTAGAATGATGCTGATGAGTTATTAGCTCAAGGAAACTCAAAAGCATTGAATTCCATATTAAATGGGGTTGATAAGAATGTATTCAAGCTGATAAAGAAATGTAAGCCTGCCAAGGTTGCTTGGGAAACCCTAAGGAAGGTCCATGAAGGAAACTCTTGTTAGAACATAATTTGATTCTACAACCCTTAATTAGATTTTTGATGATAACAAACACAAAGAAAAAATATGCACTCTAAATTTGTGTTATTTTGTATGCAGAAGTTCTGACCGAAACAACATCAGAAATTAAGCTACAGAAGCTTTCAAGCTGAGGTAATCAGAATCTGCGCTGAAGAATGATGATCAAAATCTGCGCTGAAGTGAAGAATACTCTGATTCTGAACAAAAGTTTAATATACCATCAGGACCTCACATCTCTGAGTCATCAATATTCTGAAGCAATTTCAGCATGCAAGATTCTAAGTTCTGAAGCGTTACTTTTCATTTAAGACAACATTATATGCAACGACTTCATTCAGACAAGAATCTTCTCAATATGGAAATAGCATTGAACATCCATTATCACGCTTTATGTTGGACAAGATTTCCACGCCTATATAAAAAAGCTTAGAGGACAAATTGTTTACGATTTTGACACAGAACTGCAAATACCTCTCAAACGCTGCAATCTTACATATTCATATACACGCTCAAAATTGTGTAAAATATCACAGTAGTGATACAATTTTTATAAGTAAAAACAACAGTACACAGTTGATTATTTTATCTTGATTAAGCTAGTTTTCCTTGAAATAAGACTTTGGTAGTTGTCAAAGTTGTGTTGTAATCAGTTTTGATTAGTGAATTAAGTCCTCGTTGGAGAGAGGCGAAATCACCTTGGCGGGTGGACTAGAGTAGTTTGAGATGAAACGAACCAGAATAAAAATATCGTGTCTACTGCGCTTTTGATTTTAAGTTTCAATTCAACCCACCTTCTTGTGTTTTTCACTTCTTCAATTGGTATCAGAGCGCCTGGTTCTGAGTTCATACACTTAACCGTTTCAGTACAAGATCCAAGCTTTAGAAAAACACTATGGTGGGACCAAGCCAAAACATCAGCAATGACTATCATGAGGACAAGGACAGAATCAGCGGCAAACCTCCAGTCTTTGATGGAGAAAATTTTGACTACTGGAAAGACAGAATTGAGAGCTTCTTTCTGGCTCATGATGCTGATCTATGGGACATGGTAATTGATGGATACATACATCCAGTGGATGAAAGTGGTCAGAAGATAGACAGAAAAAGGACGTCTGACCAGCAAAAACGTGATTTCAGAAACCATCATAAAGCTAGAACAATACTTCTCAGTGTTATCTCATACTCAGAATATGAGAAAATCTCAAACAGAGAGACAGCCAAAAACATGTTTGACTCTCTGAGAATGACGCATGAAGGCAACATGCAAGTCAAAGAAACTAAGGCCCTTGCGCTCATTCATAAATATGAAGCATTCATGATGGAAGACAGTGAATCCATAGAAGCAATGTTCTTAAGATTCCAGATTCTTGTTGCTGGGCTGAAAGTTCTTGACAAAGGATATTCTACTGCTGATCACGTAAAGAAGATCATCAGAAGTCTACCCAAGCAATGGAGGCCAATGGTCACTGCACTTAAGTTGGCTAAAGATCTCAACAAGATATCTCTAGAGGAACTTGTCAGCTCCCTCAGAAGTAATGAGATAGAGCTAGAAGAAGACGAGCCTCAAAAGCAAGGTAAGCCTTTAGCATTAAAATCTAACAAAAAATATGATTCTAAGATTTTGCAGGCTATGGAAGAAACCTCTGATGGATCCTCATCAGAAGAAGAAAAATTGTCTCTTCTCTCCAAAAGAGTCAATCAACTATGGATGCAGAGACAAAGAAAATTCAGAAACCCGAGAAGATCAGAGAATCAAAATGAATCCTCCTCCAGATACAGAAAGTCTGAGTCCTCCTCTGGACACAGAAGATCTGAAGCTTCTTCAGGACACAGAAAGTCAAACAATAAAGACATCATCTGCTATGAGTGCAATGAACAAGGGCACTACAAAAGTGACTATCCAAGGCTTCAAAAGGAGAAGCCCAAAAAGAAGTTCTCCAAGGAGAAGAAGAAAAGCCTCATGGCAACATGGGATGATTCAGACACTTCTGATGCTGACTCAGAGTCAGATGATGAAAGAGCCAACATAGCTCTCATGGAAAATGTGTCAGAAGATAACGAAGCTTCTGGTTCAGACTCAGAATCAGACACAGAAGAGGTATTCCCTGATTTCATTATTAATTTTACTAAGGCTGATCTTGCAGAAAGTCTGAAAGAAATTCTGGAAAGATATCAGCAGATCAGAGTCAAATTCAAGAACCTGAAAAGGGAACTTGTCTCTAACTCTGAAATAACTGAGAGTCTCAGATTAGAGAGTTCTGAGTTAAAAGAAAAGATTTTAAAATTAGAAAATTATTTACAAAACTCTCAGAAAGAAATAATCTCAGAGACTCCAGTAGTGTTGATAAGATCATCAAAGAGTATGATCACAACTTTCAGAAGTTTCTGGCTAAAAACATAGATAGAAGCAAGATGGCTTCAATGATCTATGGAGTTAGCAGGAATGGCAGAAAAGGAATAGGATACCAAGGTAAGGTATCTCCGCCTAAGAAAATCATGGACCTTATTGTAAAACGCACACCACTAAAATCACACTTCACATATGGGCACACACATGACCTAAAATACACTAGTAATGATTACTCTATCAAACCAAAATTCAACCAGAATTTTGGTAAAACTAACAAACCAGGACCCAAAAAGATATGGGTACCTAAGGACAAAATTATATATGTAGCAGATATATTTAGCAACAAGACTAAAACACCAGTCATGGTACCTGGACTCTGGATGCTCTCGACACATGACGGGAAGAAAGCATATGTTCCAAAGCCTGGAACTTAAACCTGGAGGCTACATGGGCTTTGGAGGCAACCAAAAAGGGAAGATCATTGGCTCTGGAATAATAGGTAATGGTAATCTTCCTTCTATCAATAATGTGCTTTTAGTTGATGGATTAATGCATAACCTGTTATCCATAAGTCAATTAAGTGATAACAGTTATGATATAATCTTTAATCAAAATTCATGCAAAGCTGTTAGTCAGAAAGATGGAACTATCCTTTTTAATGGAAAGAGGAAAAATAACATTTATAAGATAAAACTTTATGAACTAAAAAGTCAGAATGTAAAATGTCTTCTCTCTGTTAACAACGAACAATGGGTTTGGCACAGAAGATTGGGGCATGTTAGTATGAGATGAATATCTCAGATTAACAAACTCAATCTGGTCAGAGGACTTCCTAATCTGAAGTTCATCTCAGATGCTCTGTGTGAAGCATGTCAGAAAGGAAAATTTGCAAAACCTGCTTTTAAATCTAAAAATGTTGTTTCCACCTCTAAGTCATTAGAACTTTTGCACATAGACTTATTTGGACCAGTGAAAATTGCGTCTGTTAGTGGCAAGAAGTATGGGTTAGTGACTGTAGACGACTATAGCAGATGGACATGGGTAAAGTTCTTAAGACACAAGGACGAGTCACATTCTGTGTTCGTTGCATTCTGTAACCAAGTTCAGAATGAAAAGGATCTTAGAATTGTCAAAGTCAGAAGTGATCATGGTGATGAATTTGAAAATAAAAAATTTGAAACATTTTTTAATGAAAAAGGCATCTTGCATGACTTCTCTTGTCCTAGAACTCCCCAACAAAATGGAGTTGTAGAACGAAAGAACAGAACATTGTGAGAAATGGCCAGATCCATGATCAATGAAACTAACATTGCTAAGATCTTCTGGGCAGAAGCAATTAACACAGCGTGTTACATTCTGTTGGCTCCCAAATTCGACAATTACTATATTTGGCCTTTTAGACCAAAAAACTGGAATAAACCAAGCTAAGAAGAATGTTTCGACGTATGAAATAACTTAGGAAAAAGATCTAAGTTATATTTGATCCTTCGACCAGGGCTCACTTTCAGGGTTTTCGACTGAAGAGTACTTATGTTTGTCGACTAAGAGAAAATACCCTCGCTTTGACACATGATACGAGGGACATTTGAATTTGAATTTTTGGAGGGAAAGACAGTTTTGCCAGCGGCTAAGAAGAAGCAACGTGGCTGAAAGCCATAGGTTGAGGGACATGCAGAAGACACTTGTCTTCATCTTAGTGCAGAGTCTTTCCTCGACGGTTACTTAGTTTTTAGTATAAATTAGGAAACCTGTGTAGTTTTTAAGGGTGTTCAACCTATTGTACTAGTCACTCAAATATTGTCCAAGTAACCGCTGTGTGAGAAAGGATAAAACTGAGAAATGTACGTTGGACACACCTCTTTTTATTAATGAAAGTATTTTACATTGCTTTAATCTTATCTTTCAAAGTTATCTTTCTTGCATCTTTACCTGCATTTCTACATTTCTGTCTACTTTTCCAAAATCTGAAGTATATTTTTTCTGGTCGAACGTGCGTTCTTCCTAATTGCTTGTCTTACATAAAAAATTAGCATATGTTCTAGGATTAATCTGTCGATCCCGTAAGTAACCAAAAAGAACTTTCCTTTTTAGAGGATCAGCGGTTTTTTACCAAAAACCACGGTAAACAAATTGGCACACCCGGTGGGACGTTGCTAATTTTTATTAAATATCTTGTTTATGTTATTGTGTTTTTCCTGTACAGTTATAACATTGCATGTTATTGAGAAGTGGTAGAGTAACTAACGAGTATACTGTTAGGAAGAAAAATAACGAGAGTAGTATGGCTAACGAGCCAAATCATGGAGAAATACCTCCACCAATTACTGGAACAGTGGTTACCACCGCCGTCGAAGGGAATATCCCAACTTCCGTTGGATCAATACCGACGCTAACCACAAATCAAACTGGACCCTTACTTTCGTATGTAGGTCCAAGAGGTCCATTAGGAACGCCTCCACCAAGGGTAAATCTAGGATCTCGACTATTTGCGCCCCCAGGCTTTTCGACAACCTGGATGGGTCGAGAGCAGCCACATGGCATGCCAACTACTGAAATGGCTAGCCTTATGAATGATGCTTCCACTTTTTCAGAACCTTTGGTGAATGCATCATCGCCATTACAGGGGTCTGGAGCCAGTAGAAACCAATTCTTGGGAGGGCCATCTCATACAATACCAAGCCTCACAAATGTTTCGACTGTAATTTTGAGGCAACAGATGGACGAAAGTAATCATGATATGGTACAAATGTTAGCATTAACTCTAAGTATAATGCTAAACCCCCTCATTCAAACTGCTACGCAGTCGAATCAACATATGACAGCGCAAATGATGTGCAAGGCTGAATTCTTTGGGGTACCCCAAACTGTTCGACAACCCCAGAGGATACCAATAAGAGCAAATCAAGGGGTAATCATGGAAGAGGATTTGACCGTTAATTCAAACCCCCAGATTCCTAGAGTAGAAATAGAACAACCAAGGGTTGAAATACCACGAAACCCTAGAGAAATTGATCAAGGAGTTATTATGGCTAATAGAAACCAAAACACTGATGAGTTGATACAGCAAGTTCGACACCAAAACTATGGGACGGACAATAATCTAATTGCCATGATCGAAAGGATTATGATTCAAAACGGGATGAACGTTGGTTTTCACAGACCAAACTTCACATCCCCATTGTCAGAATATATTCTGTAAATAGACTTACCACCTAGGGGAAAGGTTCCAAAGTTTACTAAATTTTCAGGGGATACGACAGAGTCCACTGTCGAACATGTGGCTAGATATTTGATAGAGGCCGGGGAAATAACAAACAACGAAAAACTTAGAATCAAATATTTCCCAAGTTCCCTAACAAAGAATGCTTTCACTTGGTTCACCACCCTCCCAGCCAATTCGATCCACAACTGGAACCAATTGGAAAGATTTTTCCATGAACAATTCTACATGGGCCAAACAAAAATAAGTCTAAAAGAATTGGCTAGTGTAAAGAGAAGGTTTACAGAGCCAATCGATGAATATTTAAATAGGTTTCGATTACTCAAAGCCAGATGCTTTACCCAAGTGCCTGAGCATGAATTGGTTGAAATAGAAGCGGGGGGCCTGGATTATCCGATTAGGAAAAAGTTAGATACACAATACCTAAGAGATATGGCCCAACTGGCCGATAGAGTTCGACAAGTAGAACGCCTTAAAGCTGAGAAAGCTAAAGCTGCTAAAACTCATCGACGAGAAAGGGTAGCCTATGTCGAAATGGATGATAATAATCCAGAGATATCTAATGATCCTATATATTTCGAAGAAGGCGAAATTGATTTAGCAGAATTAAAACAAGGACCACCATATTCTTGTAAATTGCTAGTGCCATCAAATGGGAAAAATCTTGTAGAGCCTGAGAAAAACAGCAACAAATTTCCTAAGAAAACTTATAGTTTCGATATATCCAAATGTGACAAAATATTTGATCTATTAGTTAAAGATGGCCAGATGATAGTGCGCCCAGGGGAAAAATTGCCTCCTTTAGAACAGAGAAAGAAAAGAGGTTTTTGTAAATACCATAATTTTTTGGGACATAAAACCTCACAATGTTTCCTTTTCAGGGATCTTGTTCAACAAGCGCTAAAGGAAGGAAGGCTGAAATTTACTGATAAGCCAGCAATGAAAATCGACGCAAACCCACTGTAGATGGAGGCACATTATGCTGAACCAGTTGGCATTCACATGGTGGAAGTTTCTGAAGATTTCATTACTAAACCCATCTTTGGAAGTTTTACTGGAAACCTCTCCAAAAAAACTATTGAAGGGGTGAGAAAGGCCACTGAAGGCCTAGATTTGAAAAAGGAAGTTACCCAAGGGTCGAACAAGAAGGCCGCTGAAGGCCTAAAAAAGAATAAACGGGATACTGAAGACCTACACAAAAGCAAAGGAGTTACTGAGAGCTCCAACAAAAGAACCACCACAAGTTCTTACTTGGCCGCTGTAAAAGGTTCGACAGAGAATCTAGAGGCCAAAATGCAGAAAATGAATCTCGTTGCCAAAAGCAACATGCATGTCAACATGGTTGAAGTCTCTGGCGCCAAAGCCTCAGAGGAAGCCATTCATCAAGAAGAAGTAAATGAAACAGCATTTCCAAAGGAGAATGAAGATCTGGAAGATTTTATACATAGGTGCCAGAAGAAGAAATCGGAAGTAATGTTGTGCCCTAGATGCAACTCTATTTTTGACAAGAAAGCCGCAGAACACATACAAGCTATGAGAATTGTGAAAGCGAAATAGGGCACCAATGCCCAACAAAAAATGGGTTCAGAATTCAGATTCGACCCCAGAAGGGGGCATCAACAAGGCTCCATGAGTCAGGTAAGGAGGCCACCAACTTTTCGACCTCCAACTAATGTACCTACAGATACTTGGCTTAACACCATGGGAAGAAAGAGGCCAAATGAAGAGAAATGGCAGGCGTTCAACGTGCCAAGAGGTTCCTCTTTAGATTACAGAAAGGAGTACCATGCTTCTACGTCAAATAAGATGGCCCATATATCGAGCAATTACAAAGGAAAAAAACCTATGTCCCATTCACAATGGAGAAGATTCCAAAGACGGCGAAAGGCCGAAAAAGAGGCAGCTGTACCTCATCCAGAGGTTAGCACCAATGTGCAAAGGAAACAAAGGAAGCCTCTAGAGAGAAATCATATGCCATGGACGGAGGAATGTGGGTCGAATGATGAAGATAATTCCGATTTCGGTGACAATTTAGACATCATGGTGAATGTCATATCAGTGTTACCTAAAGAATATAACCGTCAGGTCGAAGTTGAGGAAACTGACTTAATGGTTGAACAAGAAATGGCTAGACACAGGCCAGTATGTTACTATGTAATGAACAATGGCTGCGTAGAAGAATATAACGCATTTTTTGAGCCACCAACAGAGGCAATGAAGAATCATCTAAAACCCTTGTTCATTAGAGCAAAGATAGGGGAAATAACCATAAATAAAATTCTTGTTGATTATGGGGCAACCATCAATATCATCCCACAATTCATGCTGGAAAAGCTAGGAAAGGGAGATGCTGACATCAAGCCCCATAACATGGTCTTGTCCAATTATGAAGGGGGCATTGGCACCACAATGGGTGTCATACAACTAGACCTCAAAGTGGGATCAATCCTCCGACCCACCATGTTCATGGTGATCTCAGCGAAACCAAACTACAATCTGCTCTTAGGTCGAGAGTGGATACATGGCATCAGAGTAGTGCCATCCTCGATGCACCAAAGGGTCACGATATGGCGCCCTGATGGTATCGTGGAAAACATTGAGGCAGATCAGAGTTATTACTTAGGTGAAATCAACAGTGTCGGAAAGAATAGTTTCGACATAAATTTGGCTCATATAGGGCCATGTAATCCACCTGAGTTTAATTTAACCCCAAAACCTAACGCCTTCTGCTCCCTATACCTACACTCCGACTACGGATTTCAGTGGGATAGATAAGACTTATCCAACATCAACTTTGGAGGAGTTGATGATATACGGCCAACAGGCTGGGGAAGTGAGTTTGGTGATGATGACTGAGTCACAAACTCTGCAAAAAATTTCGGCGTATGTGGCCGAAAGTAGAATGATAGCGGCCTTGGAGGCTGAATTTAAATATATGGCCTTCGAATCCAATGAACAAGTCCTTTCTAAGACAGGCCCTGGGAAACATTTCGACCCAGAACCTCCCGACTTAGGAACGAAAGACCTTCGAGATCAGAGGTTAGACGCCATCTATGACGATGAACCTCTAGGTTTCGAAAAGGACCCATTGGCGAACAATGTTAGAATGTTAGCGCAAGACCCTCTAGAAGAGGTAAACCTAGGCAACGGTCCTATAAAAAAGCCAACGTACATAAGCACAAAAATAGATCCAGGACTCAGGATCGAAATGATCTAATTACTAAAAGAGTTCAAGTATTGCTTTGCGTGAGATTATGACGAGATGTCTGGTCTCGACAGAAGTTTGGTAGAACTGCAGTTGCCAATAAAGCCTAGAAAGAAGCCCGTTAAGCAGACTCCAAGACGGTTTGCACCAGAGATTTTATCAAAAATCAAAACGGAAGTCGAAAGGCTGCTGAGATGCAAGTTCATCCGAACGACCAGGTACGTCAAATGGATTGAAAATATTGTGCATGTTATAAAGAAAAATTGTACCTTAAGGGTGTGCATTGATTTCAGAGATCAGAATGCTGCAACACCCAAAGATGAATATCCAATGCCGGGGGCGGAAATGCTTGTGGATTCTGCCGCTGGTTTCGAGTACATGAGTATGCTTGATGGCTACTCTAGATATAATCAAATCTTTATTGCTGAAGAAGATGTGTCGAAAACGGCATTTCGTTGCCCTGGGGCCTTAGGCACTTATGAATGGGTAGTGATGCCCTTTGGCCTAAAGAATGCAGGGGCAACGTACCAGAGAGCCATGAATTCGATCTTCCATGATTTTATTGACACTTTCATGCAGATTTATATTGATGATATTATTGTCAAATCTGTTTTAAGGAAGACTCACATTGATCATCTTCGATAATCCTTCGAGAGGATGAGATGCTACGGCCTGAAGATGAATCCTCTAAAATGTGCTTTTGGTGTCAAAGCGGGAGATTTCTTAGGTTTTGTGGTCCATAAAAAGGGCATTGAGATAAACCAAAACAAGACCAAAGCTATCTTGCAAGCCAAAGCGCCAACTAACAAAAAGGAATTGCAATCCTTACTTGGAAAGATAAATTTCCTGAGGAGATTTATATCCAACCTCAGTGGGAAAACGCAAGCCTTTTCGCCACTACTTCGACTCAACAAAGGAGGATTTGAGTGGAGGAAAGAACATCAAGAAGCCTTCGAAAAAATAAAAGAGTACCTCACTGAACCACCTATTTTGGTACCTCCTTGTCGAAGTAGAAGTATGAGACTGTACATAGCTGCGTCTGATAAAGCTTTAGGGAGCATGCTGGCTCAAGAGGATGAGCATGGTGTCGAAAGACCCATATACTACCTCAATAGAGTTTTAAACGATGCAAAAACCAGATATAACGAGGTTGAAAAACTGTGTTTATGTCTTTATTTTTCATGTACAAAACTTAAGCAATATATAAAGCCAGTTGATGTTTATGTTTCGTCTCATTTTGATGTTTTCAAATATATGTTGTCGAAACCCATTTTGCACAGCCGAATTAGAAAATGGGCACTCGCATTAACTGAGTACTCATTAACCTTTATGCCTCTCAAGGCTATGAAAGGTCAAGTTGTAGCAGACTTTATAGTCGACCATTCTATACAAGAAGGATCACTGAATTATCTGGAGATCGAACCTTGGAAACTATACTTTGATGGTTCCAGTTATAAAGATGGGAGTGGAGTCGGAGTCCTCATTATTTCTCCAATCAAAATTCCAACAACATTTAAGTACAAAATAGAGGGGGATTGCTCTAATAATGAGGCTGAATATGAAGCATTAATCGTAGGCCTTGAAATCCTGTTGGAATTGGGGGAAACTCAGGTCGAAATAATGGGAGATTCAGAGTTAGTCCTAAAACAAATCACGAAAGAATACAAATGCATAAAAGAAAATATTATCATGTATTTCTTAATAGCCAGACGGTTGTTGAAGAATTTCAAAGTAGTTAACATTCGACATATACCTAGATTGGAAAATCAAGTAGCTAACGACTTGGCGCATATTGCTTCCGGGTATAAAGTTTCGAAAGACAGGCTACAACAAGCAATTGAAGTTAGAGGGAGAGTAACTTCTACTAAGTTATATCCATTGGATTTAAGGACCACAACATTGGGATGCACTGATCACGAAAATTTTGAAATTTCGTTCATAGACAATCTAACAGAACAAGATTGGAGAAATCTTGTAGTGGATTATTTACAAAATCCAACAGCTTCGACAGAACAGAAAATAAAATATAGAGCACTGAGTTATGTGTTGATGGGAAATGAATTATTCAAGAAAACTCCTGAAGGTGTGCTCCTAAAATGCCTAACTGAAACAGAAGCATACATAGCTCTTTCCGCCACACACGCCAGGGCATGTGGAGCACACCAAGTAGGCCAAAAGATGAAATGGTTATTGTTTCGACAAGGATTATATTGGCCCACTATGTTAAAAAGATTGTGTTGAGTTTGCAAAAGGATGTCAAGAATGTCAAATACATACAGGTATTCAGCATGTGCCAGCAAGCGAACTTCACTCGATTGTGAAGCCTTAGCCTTTTAGAGGATGGGCTTTAGATCTTATTGGAAAAATTCGACCAACATCTTCTAAAATCCAGGAGTATATATTGGTGGGCATTGATTATTTTACTAAGTGGATTGAAGCAATCCCTTTAGTCAATGTAGACCAAGAGAATGTCATTGAATTCATTCAAAAGTACATCATATATAGATTTGGAATTCCCGAAACAATAACTACAAACCAAGGGTCAGTCTTTACTGGTCGAAAGATGCAAGACTTTGCTGCGGAAATGGGGTTTAAATTGTTAACGTCTACACCTTACTATGCGCAAGCTAATGGCAAGGTCGAAGTAGCGAATAAAGTAGTGATCAGTTTAATAAAGAAACACGTGGGAAAGAAACCCAAAAACTGGCACAAGACGCTAGATCAAGTTCTATGGGCATGTCAAACTTGTCCGAAAGAAGCCACGGGAACAACACCATTTCGCCTAACCTATGGTCATGATGCAGTGTTGCCAGTGGAAATCCATCTGCAGGCGACAAGGATTCAGATACATCATGATATCCCTTCTGAGGTCTATTGGAATATGATGTTAGACGAACTAGACGACTTAGACGAAGAAAGATTGAGAGCTCTGGATCTTTTGAGAGTGCAGAAGAAGCGAGTTGAGAAATCCTATAATCACAGAGTGAAATCTAAGACATTTCAGCCTGAGGATCGAGTTTGGAAAGTAATTCTTCTGATGGATCGAAAAGATTGGAATTTGGGAAAATGGTCTCCTAAGTGGGAGGGACCTTTCAGGATTATCCAGGCCTTCTCTGGTGGAGCCTATGAGATTGAAGAGTTAAGCGAAGATCAAAGAATTTTGAAAGTGAATGGTAAATACCTGAAAGCGTATAGACCTATGCTTCAATAGGTAAAAATAAGTAATAAATAGTCACTTTTAAATAGAGAATGCCAAAATGGAAACTTAAATTTTCATTAAAATAGCAAAATGGCTTTGAAATCATTACAACAAGTGATTACATAAATGAAAGAAACAAGATTCAAAAAGAGAGATTAGCCTTAATCTGAAGATACTTAATTCTTTGTAATTCTAGTCGTCGATCACATAAAGCCTTCGATTGATGAAGGGTCTCGAGCTTAGCATCAAGAGATTGGGCTCGATCAGCGTGTCTTAACCCTTCATCCAATTCCTCTTGGCTCTCTAATTCAGTGTTAACAACGAGGAGTTCCTCCTTCTTTTTATCGTTGGAAGCAATTTTAGCTTCCAACTCTGCAATCTGCACCCTCAGTTGAGAAGTGTCTCGATCTATATCTTCGACCTCTTTTTGTCTAGCCTCCTGGGCCTTCGACAGATCCTTTACCTTAGAAGCTGATTTGGTAGCAGCGTGCCAGGCAGCAGCCACTTGACCATTGGTTTCTTCAATCTCACGATTAAGAGTCCTTTGACGGTTATAATCCGCTGATACTTGGTCAACAATGGAGATTAAATCCAAGATAACGCTGGCCACGTCCGGAGAAGCAATGAGGAGATCGACAACCTTCAGAGTAGTCTTCAGAAAAGAGGGAGCCGCTGGTTCCCCCTCCAAGGTTAACGTTAAATCTCTTTTGAAGATTTTGTGCTTTAACTTTATGAAGGGCCTCATCGAGAGGAGAGGTCGAAGTAGATCTTCCAGACGCAGTTGAGGCACTATGATTAGAGGAACTTTCTCGACCTTCTAGAATTTCAGTCAGATAGCCTAAAGGATTTTGTTGTTTCAGCAAGGCCAAATCCTCCTTTGTTCTAGATCCTGTGGAAGGGACACTTTTGTTGGCAGCAACAACCACGTTGGCCACCTGCTCTAGAATTGCCTCATTACCTATAGGATTCTGGTTTCCTTCAGCAGAACCCTCTTCGCCATCAGCTCCTGGGATCCCTTCATTCTCCCTTGCTATCACAGTCTCAGCATTAGGGGTCCTTTCCTCTTCAGTTTCTGGCACGTCAACCAACGGAGCCCTAGTCTCTTCATGATTTCCTACATGGCCTTCTTCATTTACTTCCTCTATAATTTCATGCTGAGGTTCAGAAGTTTGATTCACTTCATCAGCAGAACTCATGAAAGAGCCTTTCGCTGAAGAAGGCCTATAAGTAGGCTCCCCTTCACTATTCAATAGGGCAACAGAGCCTTCGACAGGAGTAGGGACTTGGTTGGAGGTGCCAGCAGTGTCCTGGAAAATAAAGGAAGTTCGTTTCTTTCAGAACTATTATAAAGCAAAAAGGGGAGTCGAGAAGTAAATGATGGTCTGTCGAAGCAAATACCTGGACTGGGATTTCAGCACCAGGACTGGAGTTATCACTCTCGCTAGGGTTGTTTAGCCTGGCAACTACTTCCTGTTCAGTAGGCTCTTTAATAACTACAGGAGGAGGCCTCGCAATTGTAGTCTTAATCCTAATTTTGGGACGAGACTCAACGGTAGGAACTGGTTTCTTTAACCTTTGTCTCTTCAGAGGAACAGGAGGAGACTCCTCTTCTTCGTCACTAGAGATTTCGATCTCCCGGACCTTCCGTTTTTTGGGGGTAGTTTTCTGAATACCCAGAAAGACAAGCCAAAGAAATCAGTACCCATGACAGACAATCATAGAAAATAAGGGCATGGAAGAAAGTGAATACCTTGGGAGAGGGGTTGACAAAAGTGGTTCTTTTGACAGCTACACAAAAACAAAAAACAAGAAAACTAAAGTTAATCGAGCGTTGAATGATAAATCTGAGGTGAAGAGAAAGAAAAGAAGTAATACCTTTCTTGATCCTGTCGAGAACCAGCTTAAACGCCTCACGAAGGTGGTGGGCGAAGTCCTTCTCATCGAAGAACTCTTCATCATAATACTTTCTCCACCACCCCTCAAAATTACCAGAACTCAAAAAATTGAGGTTAAAGTCGAACATGGTTAGTACAGTTCGACCAGTGTACCTACCAATATGCTTGGTAGCAGCATCTTCTGAGTAGTATGCGTTGTAAAATAATAGCAGCTTCTCACGAGGATAAATGGGTGAGGGAAGTGACTGAACAATACCAAATTATCGAGAGACAAGGTTTGGCTGATAAGTGATCAAGCTTAATTGATTTTTGGAGCTCTTGAATCTCAATAGCATGATTCTAGGGCGAATAAACGATTCCCACATGCCCACATATTCATCATTCAAGTCTTCCTCCTCAGTAGAAGGAAATGGTTTGGTGAACCATTCTGGACCAACTTTTTGACTGGCAAAATAAGCCATGGTCGAAACAAAATGTTTGAGCTCCACAAACATCATCACGAAGCTTGTGAAAGCCTTCTGAAACTATTGGCCTTCATCAGTAGGAGTCAGCAGTGCAAGCCTGGTACCTTCGACCCGCCTGTTCAGGATTTCTGGGGCCGCTTCATTAATCTTATTCTTCTGAGGAAGAAAAGATTTAAAGGTGGCATTGAGCCAAAGTTGGAGAAGCCAAAAAGGGCCAGAAAGAAGCAGGATCCCCCTGTCCCCTATAACCTTGAGTTGGGTCACACCATTACTGATGGACTCAAATAGATTGGCCAAAATCAATTCGGCCAGACAAAGGGGATACCCGTGGTGAAGCTGCGTCGCAAGCGTGAGCATTTTCTTAGTCACCTGAAGTGGCTTAGTGCAAAAAACGAAATGGGATAACCACATAGCCAAAAAGGCTATATGCTCCACCTCCGACACAGTACTGGAGGCTTTATTGTGGAAGTGGTTGATAAAGGTGGTGTAGGTGGGTTTTGTAGCTGCAAACCCAATAACATCTTCATACAAATCCTCGGGATTGAAATATTTGCCAGTCGGTCGAAGACCGGTAATTGTGGCTATGTCGAATAGGGTGGCGGTCATCATCCCACAGGGAAGATGAAAGGTAAAATATGCGCTATCCCAGAAATACAGCAAAGATACCAACATGAGGGGACAGTAAGACAATCCTGTCTTCGACGGCATCACCAAATCATAAATTCCCATTTCCTTCCAGACAGAAGTTTACGCCTTCTCCATCTTATTCAACCAATCTGAATACTCTGAGGAGAGGTTAGGGAATGATCGAAAGATTCTGTTCCCTTTGTTCATAAATTGAAGGTTAATATTCTCTATAGTATGAGCATGCTGCTGGTTGGCTGGAGTAGCGTCTTCAGGGTCATCCCTAGGCTTCTTCGCGCAGCCTATAGGCCTGAGTCTTGGGTGAGTAGGGAAGAAGGCACGATTCTTCGTGGGATTCTCGACGCACGTAGACAAAGGACCAGACGTAGCATATATGTCTTCAGAGTACCTAATGGGAATGAGGAGCTGGGAATCATATTCTTCTCGCCACTCCCTCGTCATGGGTTCAATAACGTACTGAAGCCCATCAATCAAGGAAGGAGAAGGGTTAGTAGAAAAGATATCTGGTGGGATTTGGATATCATCAACATTTTTAGGTTGGGGATTGTTTGGTGCATTAGAAAGGAAAGCCATTGTTGTAAATTTGGAGAAAAACGAAGTTGACAATACAAGGTGTTTGAAAGCAGAAGATTTGGAAATGCTTGGAATGGTGAGAGTTCCAAATGAAGTATTTATAGCCTTCAGAAAGGAATATGTCTCGTCAAGGCCATTTAATGCTGTGAAGATAGTGGGGCATGTGGCGAAGTATGAAGCAGTTACCGTGCAGACATTGAGAAACGTTTTGACATGCTTGCCTAGGTTCTAGGAATATGGTCATCATGGCAAGCGTGATAACGACAGTTAGAAAAGACATCTTGGAGAAAGAGTAATGATGGTTTTTTCGAAAGCAGCAGCTGTTGGAAGACGAAAAGTGCACGTCAGGACCTTGTGGACAACTAGAAAGACAGGTGTCGAATGGAAAGATCAAAGAATGGCTATTTCTTTGGGCGTCGAAATAGACATTCTTGGGGGGCAATTTGTTGGCTCCCAAATTCGACACTTACTATATTTGGCCTTTTAGACCAAAAAACTGGAATAAACCAAGCCAAGAAGAATGTTTCGACGTATGAAATAACTTAGGAAAAAGATCTAAGTTGTATTTGAGCCATCGACCAGGGCTCACTTTCAGGGTTTTCGACTGAAGAGTACTTATGTCTTTCGACTAAGAGAAAATACCCTCGCTTTGACACATGATACGAGGGACATTTGAATTTGAATTTTTGGAGGGAAAGAAAGTTTCGCCAGCGGCTAAGAAGAAGCAATGTGGCTAAAAGCCATAGGTCGAGAGACATGCAGAAGACACTTGTCTTCATCTTAGCGCAGATTCGTTCCTCGACGTTTACTTAGTTTTTAGTATAAATTAGGAAACCTGTGTAGTTTTTAAGGGTGTTCAACCTATTGTACTAGTCACTCAAATATTGTCCAAGTAACCACTGTGTGAGAAAGGATAAAACAGAGAAATGTACGTTGGAAACACCTCTTTTTATTAATGAAAGTCTTTTACATTACCTTAATCTTATCTTGCAAAGTTATCTTTCTTGCATCTTTACCTGCATTTCTACATTTCTGTCTACTTTTCCAAAATATCAAGTATCTTTTCTCTGGTCGAACGTGCGTTCTTCCTAATTGCTTGTCTTACATAAAAAATTAGCATATGTTCTGGGATTAATCTGATCGATCCCGTAAGTAACCAAAAAGAACTTTCCTATTTGGATGATCAGCGGTTGTTTACCAAAAACCACGTTAAACACATTCAGAATAGAATCTCTATAAGACCTATTATACAAAAAGACTACATATGAATTATGGAAGAACAGAAAGCCCAACATTTCTTATTTCCATCCATTTGGATGCACATGTTTTATTCTGAATACTAAAGATCATCTGAACAAGTTTGACTCTAAAGCACAAAAGTGTATTATGTTAGGATACTCTAAACGCTCAAGAGAGTGCAGAGTATACAATACAGAAACACAGATTGTTGAAGAGTCAATCAGTGTTAGATTTGATGATAAGCTTGACCCTCAAAAGTCAAAGCAGAATGAATCTTTTGCAAATATAGAAGTTGAATTCACGGGTACTGAAGACACCTCATTAGAAGTTCTCAACAAAGACGCTCCAACAACTTTAGAAAGAAATGTTACAAGTGACCCAGTACCTTCTGTCGATCAACTCCAGAAAAGGTTATCCAGAAGCAACATAGCTCACCCAGAAGATAAGATCCTGGGAAAGAAGGATGATCCAATCAGAACAAGATCAACATTCAGAAACTCTGAAGAATCCCTCATGGGACTGGTCTCTCTGATTGAACCAACATCTATTGATGAAGCTCTTCTGGACAATGACTGGATTCTGGCAATGCAGGCGGAATTAAACCAGTTCACCAGAAATGACGTATGGGATCTGGTTCCCAAACCAAAAGGATTCAACGTCATTGGAACAAAGTGGGTGTTTAGAAACAAACTGAATAAGCAAGGAGAAGTCATCAGAAACAAGGCACGACTGGTGGCACAAGGTTATAGTCAGCAAGAGGGGGTAGGCTATACAGAAACCTTTGATCCATTCACCAAGTTAGAATCTATCAGACTCTTAATCTTCTTTACTGTCAATAATAGCATCACTCTGAATCAGATGGATGTAAAAAGTGCATTCTTAAATGGTTACATAGATGAAGAGGTATATGTGCATCAACCCCCTGGGTTTGAAAATTCTAAACACCCAGAATATGTTTTCAAACTGAAGAAGTCACTCTATGGTCTGAAACAAGCTCCTAGAGATTGGTATGAAAGACTAAGTAACTTCCCGTTAGAAAAGGAATTCACCAGAGGGAAAGTGGACACAACCTTGTTTTGTAAGACATTTAAGAATGACATTTTAGTTTGTCAGATTTATGTAGATGATATCATTTTTTGATCCACTAAACCTTCTCTGGGAAGAGAATTTACTAAGTGCATGCAGGTAGAGTTTGAAATGAGCTGAATGGGGGAACTCTAATTCTTTCTGGGCATTCAGATAAACCAAACTCCAGAAGGAACTTACATTCATCAGAGCAAATATGTCAAAGAACTTCTGAAGAAATTTGACCTCTCAGAATGTAAGCCCTCAAAGACTTCAATGCATCCCACATGCATTCTGGAAAAGGAAGAGGTAAGTAAAAAGGTACAACAGAAAATCTACAGAGGTATGATTGGATCTATCCTTTATCTGACGGATTTAAGGCTTGATATTTTATTCAGTGTTTGCCTATGTGCTAGATTCCAATCAGATCCTAGATAATCTCACTTAACAACAGTTAAGCGAATTTTCAAGTATCTGAAAGGTACTACTAATCTGGGTTTGTTTTATAGAAAATCCAATTAATACAACTTAGTAGGATACTATGATGCTGACTTTGCTGGAGACAGAGTAGAGCGTAAAAGCACTTCTGGAAGCTGCCAATTTTTGGGAGACAATCTGATCTCATGGACCAGCAAGAGACAGTCCACAATAGCTTTGTCAACAGCAGAAGCTGAATACATAGCAGCTGCTGGATGTAGCACTCAAATGCTCTGGATGAAAAGTCAACTTGAAGACTTCAGCATATTTGAGAGTAACATTCATATCTTCTGTGATAACACTTCTGCCATATGTTTATCCAGAAACCCCATTTTGCATTCTAGGGCTAAGCATATAGAAATAAAACATCAATTTATTAGGGATTATATTCAGAAAGGAATTCTTACTTTGAAATTTATTGACACAGACCATCAATGGGCTGATGTATTTACTAAACCCCTTTCTGAAGATAGATTCAATTTCATTATGAAACATCTCAGCATGAAATTGTGTCCAGAATAAAATGTTTTATTTGCATATCCTAACCCTCATAACTTTATTGTTTTATATAAACATCTTATCAACTTGTCTTCAGAAGTTAGAAGTACAGTTGCCTCAGAATCTATCTATGAAGATCTGAACGTTTCATTTCAAAGGATAGAGGCGTGCAGTTCACACAATCAAACATCTGTCATCCTCTCACAAGCTACCTTCTGAGGCTTAACACTCGTTCAAATTCTGAAGGGTCCAAGGCTCTGATTGGATGCATTGAGACACTTTTCAGTTGTCATTAATTCAATATAACCATTACTAATTTTTCTCTTTCTTACTGATTACGTTTTCTAAAGAACTTATATAAACTAAATTTACTATTTCATTCATTCACGTTTTACCATCTTCAATATTCTCTCTTGTTCTAGTTTCTTTTTCAAAAATGCCTTCCATCAATTTTCTTCAAAGAATCCGTGTGAACAATGGCATCATCATCAAGTCTCAAGAATCTCAACAGTGCTCCTGATTCTTCATCAACTGAACAGTATGAAGAGCCCAGAAGAATGCTACTCACTCTGGTTGACAACCTTGAAGTTCTCTGAATTGATTGTTGATTTTGAAAGCTTACAAGAAAATGGGTTTAATTTGTATGAAGATGTAACTGCACATGGATGGAACAGAAACTTTGATCGTCTATTGGGTCCAACTTTTCCCATTCTAGTTAAAGAGTTTTGGACTCATGCTACCTCATCCAACCACCAGGTCAAAACATATGTTATGGGGAAGAAGATAGTGATTACAGAAGATTTGATTGGGAAACTCATTGGATACAATGGCGGTGGAGTCATATGCATTGATATGGCTCATAAGTGCTCTGACCTAAAATCTATTACTAGGGAAATATTTACTTCTGGACAGCCATCCAGCAAGATCAGAGACTTAAATGACCATTACAGAATCTGGGCTAGAATAATTTTGGGATGTATCAATCACAGGAAGCCTACAAGCTCCCTTGATTATATCAATATTGATCAGTAGTTTTTGATTTACTTCATTGCAAAGAAGACCAAGATAAACCTTCCACATTTTATCTTTAACCATATCAGAACAAGTGTGAAAGAGACAAGAGAAGAAGAAAGAACTAAGAGGGATTTGATTCCTCTAGGAAGATTGATTTCAGATATTCTAACAGAAAACAGGCTAATAGAACATCTGACTGAGGCTCAAGAAATCAATACTCTGGAAGCAACTACCAGGAAACCTTTAAATGCCAAGAATCTGAAGAAAATGAAGATTATTGAGAACATTAAGAAGGAACAATTAATTGCTTCTCATGAGGTCATCACTTCTAGGAGAATCCCTCTGAAGTATTTTCCACTATTTTTTGAGATAGTTTCCTCTCCAGAGATTACAGTCAGATACCTTGAAGCTTGCAAGGCTGATGGGACTATTCCAGAAATCAACATCCAAGATCTGCACAAGCCAGCTCTAGAGGTTGTGCTAAAGAAATCCATAAAGAGGAAGGCAGCAGGAGAAGGATCCTCTCAGAGGACACCCAAAGCTGCGAAAAAGAAAGGTAACCCTTTCTTTGTTTCTGTTGTAGAATCAATAGCTATTCCAACATCTGAAACCATTCCCCCTCAACAAACAGAAAATACTTTACCCCAAACATTTGAGGATTTTGACATAGAGTTTGACCCATCTGTAACTCTTGGAAATTTCTTGAGTGAACCTCACTCCCCCAATCCAAATCCAAATCCAGAACAACATCAACCAGAACTTGCTAGAGTTCTATTTAATATTGAACTGTTTGATCAAGACTTTACCTCACCACTCCGAGAAAATCCAAACACTCAACCTCAACAACCAGAAAATCCACAACCACACTCTCCTCAACCAGAAAATCCATAACCACACTCTCCTCAACCAGAAAATCCATAACCACACTCACCCCAACCAGAAAATGAAAACCCTCTCACTCCTCAATCTAAAAACCTATCTTCTAAAATACCTGAACAAGAAATTCAACACGTTACCATAAACCAATCAGAAGACTCCCTATCAGACTCTGATACCACTACCCCAATTCCTGGGATAACAGAACCTCTTACGGTTCGTTTACCTCTCCCCATTCATGATATTCCAGAAATACCTTCACCATATGAATCCACTCCACCAAACACCCCTCACTCACCAATCCTATTTTCTGACTCTTCCACTCCCTCACCTATCAACCGTCCAGTTGACAACCTCAGACTTGTCATTGATCTACAAATTCTGGACCAACTAGCTTCCACCTCAAACAAAATTGCCACCCCTAAACCTAAACCAACCTCAACCAAATCAGATGTTGGTAAGAATCTAATGATTTTTGAAACAGAAATACAGGAATGGATTACTTCTTAAAGCAAGCAAGTCAAGAGATTTCTAATCCTGCTGCTTCTGATTCTCTGTGGAAAAGATTCAGAAAATGGCTCAACTCTGAAACCTAGAAGCTGAAAGAATTGAGCTATGAAAGGGCTCAACAGAACTTCAGTGATCAGCTGAGAACCTTCAAAGATCAAGTTTTGAGCTGAAGTGAATAATACTCTGATTCTGAACAGAAGTTTAATTTACCATCAAATCCTCACATCTCTGAGTCATCAATGTTCTGAAGCAACTGCAGCATGCAAGATTCTAAGTTCTGAAGCATTACTTTTCATTTAAGACAGCATCATATGCAACAGCTTCATTCAGACAAGAATCTTCTCAATATGGAAATAGCATTGAACATCCATTATCACGCTTTATGTTGGACAAGATTTCCATGCCTATATAAAAAAGCTTAGAGGACAAATTGTTTACGATTTTGACACAGAACTGCAAATACCTATCAAACGCTGCAATCTTACATATTCATATACACGCTCAAAATTGTGTAAAATATCACAGTAGTGATACAGTTTTTGTAAGTAAAAACAACAATACACAGTTGATTATTTTATCTTGATTAAGCTAGTTTTCCTTGAGATAAGACTTTGGCAGTTGTCAAAGTTGTGTTGTAATCAGTTTTGATTAGTGAATTAAGTCCTCGTTGGAGAGAGGCGAAATCACCTTGGCGTATGGACTAGAGTAGTTTGAGATCAAACGAACCAGAATAAAAATATCGTGTCTACTACGCTTTTGATTTTAAGTTTCAATTCACCCCCCCCCCCCCTTCTTGTGTTTTTCACTTCTTCAACTCTAAAGTGAAAATGGCAAAGCTTCAACTTCTCTTAACATAATTTGAGAACCTGAAGGTGAAAGAGGATGAAAGCATTTATAACTTTAACATGATTGTTTTAGACATTGCAAATGATTCAGAAGACTTGGGAGAGAAGATATCAGAAGATAAATTGATCGGGAAGAAAGGTTTGTATGTTTCATGGTCAGAGGAAGACTCTGAAGCGGCCGTGAAGAGGAATCTATCAAACATATGAATGCCTTGACTGGATTTTATGACTCTGGTGACGAATTAGATCATAAAGAACTTACCTTTGAGGAACTCGTTGCATCATATAGAGAGTTATGCATCAAAAGTGAAGGAGTATGTAAACAAGGAGAAGAGCAAAAGAGAATCATTTCTCAACTCTAGGCTAAGAAATTAGAATATTTAGCCATTTTTATTGATCTAAAAGAGGATGTCGTATGAGTAAACTCTAAACTAGACCATATGACTAAATTCGTAAGAATGTTAAATAATGGTTCAAATGTTCTGGATGAGATTCTTCAGGCTGGAAGGAATGATGGTAATGTTAGAGGTCTTGGTTATGAAAGTTAAGGTGTGAAGAATAAACAGGTAAAGCATGAGATAAAGTTTGTATCCTCAATGAAGAACCAAGAATAGAAGATATTTGATCTTATTCCCCAACATTAGCACATACATCCAGTAAGGCACAAGGGAGACAAGAGTCAGAGATGGAAATGTTCCTATTGCAGAAAGGTTGGCCACCTGAAATCCTACTGCTACAAACTATATGGATATCCCAAATCTATGCCACAATCTAGAAGAAGTCAGAGTGCGAAGAAAGAAAAAGAGTGGATTCCTAAAAAGGGTATGACTAAGGAAGTTAGTCACATTTCTCTCAAAGCTTCAGCTGAAGAAGCATGGTATTTTGATAGTGGATGCTCTAGACACATAACAAGTGTCAAGAAATTATTATTGGGAATTAAAACATCTTCAACTAAAACGTTGATCTATGGAGATGGATCAAAAGGTAAATTAATAGGTGTTGGAAAGTTAGATTATGCAGGACAACCTATCCTTGATTATATGCTATTTGTATAAGGATTAAATACTAATCTGATAAGAATAATTCAACTATGTGATCAAGGTCTCAGAGTTAACTTTACTAATTCTGAATGTCTGATAACAAATGAGAAGGATTAGGTTATCATGAAGGGTAGCAGATCAAAAGACAACTTCTATTTATGGAGTCTTGAAGAAACAAAACGCTCTGCAACATGTATGAGGGCCAAGAAAGCTGTTGGAAGAAGTATTAAGCCAAAACATATGTTGTTTGCTTATAAAGTCGCACAAGATGTCAGGACATTGCTTTGTGACAACTTAAGAATAACAAAATGTAATGAACATCCTAGTCATCATAGTAGGACTAAGGTCACAAATACTCAGTCATAAGATGTGATAAATCAAGTCAAAAGGAAAGACCTATTTTTTAAATATGCAAACATTAAAAAATTAAAAGTCCATAAGAATGGGAAATCACATCAATTACTGAAATTTTTGTGGGTAATCAGATTTTAAAATTTTATAATTCCCATGTCTACCTAAGCCCTTTCTTCCAAGGCCTAATCATTTAAACACACTACTTATACCAAACCTACTGCTCTCTAAAGACTGTCGCATCTATTCAAAAAACTTGGCAGGTGTGCTTGCACTTTCTTGTATCAACTACTAATTTGGCTAAAAAAATCAACAATGTCTCAACATCATTCGTCGAATCTCATGCATGCCTCGTCTGAAGACCATGGATCATCTCAATCAAACCATAGGTTCGAAGGAACAAGTAGAATGATCAATATTTTTGACCGAGTTTTGGATATTATTCCTTTATCAATCGTTCAAGCTTTCCCTAAAGAGGAAGCGATACCATTGGCTTCTAAATATGTCAGAGCCTTTGGTAAGTCTTCTTTCTCTAATACTGATAAAAATAGGGTCGATGCTGACATAGAAAAGGAATCTGAGAAGAAAAATCCTATTGGACCTATTACTATTGATGAAAGGCTATCTGAAGATGAAAGTGGTAACCTTGATATGGGATTTAGGAGATTTGTGAAAAGAGTTTTGAAATGAGTTGGTGTAGATGTTGAGTCATAGGATCTAACATCTAAAGAAACTGGTACTACTAAGACATTTAAGGGGAGGACTGAAGAACTTACCCCTGAGCAAGTTGTTCGTGAGAGACGCGGTAAGAAAAAGGTTGATGTTGTGGTTAGGGATGTGATTGAGGTTAACAAGTTAGCATCTGATGAGGAACCTATTATCAAAAAGTTGGCTCCAGGAATATCTAGAAGACTTAAGAGTAGGAAAAGAGAGGCATTGATGGTTGATAGTTCACCTTCTATGAAGGGTTAAGGAAATACTGGTGAAATAAGAAGCAGTCCTCAAAAGAGTTGCAGGAGAAAAGTCCATATTGGTCCTTCAAAGCCTTGGAGTAAGGCTATTATCCCTACTAAGAAGAGGAATGTTGTCTCCAATGGTTATGAGTATGATGTTGGAGAAGATGTCCAGGACATCATTCCTCATAAGAAATCTGCTCTGAAAAAGACTTTCTCTAATTGGAAGCGTTCTTCAATGAACAAAGTATCCATCCAATCTAAAAAACTAAAGTATGTTGATCAGAGAAGGATAGCTCTGGAGAGAGAGTTAGGAAAGTACTTTAAAAATCTCCTGATGTTGTGAAGCTCATAGAGAATGATGGACTGATGAAAACTATCATTGGCCTTGGTTCTTGCTATGAAAGGTTAGTCAAAGAATTTGTTATGAGCATTCCCGATGAATGCAATGTTGAGAGTAGTGAAGACTATGGGAAAGTTGTAGTCAAAAGAAAGGTTGTGACCTTTCTCCTGTGATGATCAACAAATTTCTAGGTAGAACTGAAGAATTTCATGCTGAGATAAAAGATTCAGATGATGAGATATGTAGGGAACTCACCAGTGGACAAGTGAGCGACTGGCCTAAAATGGAAAATTATCATCTTGTAGACTTACTGTAAAGTATGCCATTCTTCATAGAATTTCTAATGCTAATTGGGGGCCTACTCAACATACCTCCACTATTTACACTGGCCTAGGGAAGTTCATTTTGGTTGTGGGTACGGAAAGAAGTTTTGATTATGGAAAATGCATCTTTGATCAAATCATGAAGAAAGTTGCATCTACTACTGTAAAGATGCCCATTTGTTTTCCATCTCTCATATGTGGAATTTTCATGAACCAACACCCTAGGATCTCGTTACCTAATCAGACTTAAAAAGAGAGGAAATGCCTTATCTTTTTTCCGTAAATTATTTGGTGGAACACATGACCTAGACATTGTTGTAACATATTTGGAGGTACATATTCCTAAAACCTCAAAGAAGGAACTAATCCTCTCAATTGAAAGAAACCTGCAAGGAGTTGGAAGACTCTATCAGAATCAACACATCTAAAAAAGGCAAGCTTGAAGGTTTGATCAAAGCTCTAATAGAGAAAGATGTTAGGCAAGCTAAGCATGATGATAATCACTTTGTTGACAAAAGTGATTCTGATGCAAGTACTGCTTTTGACACTAATATGAAAGTACATCTAATGATGATGCATCTTCAAGTAATAAAGTTGATGGAGATAGTAATGGTTCTGGTTCAGAAGAGAATGGTGATACTGGTACTGTTGGTGCTTGAAGACTGGAGTTTCTTCGTTTTGCATGTGTTATTGTGTTTATTTTGGTTTATGATTATGTAAGGATTAAATGCCCATAATATTTTTAATTTTTTGCACCTTGCTACTTATCTCTTAGTTGCTTAAATTTTTTTCTAGTATTGTCTACTTACCTTTGTCATATTATGGCTAAAAAGAGGGATTAGTATGATATTGAGGGTGCTGGAGATGGCACTAGCTGGTGCTACTGCTGAGGGGGAGAATCTTATGATTTTCTCTATTTTATGATAGCAGGTATTGAGGGGGAGTTTCTAATGTTTTGAAAAGATGTCAGACATGATATCTTGACATCATGGTGTTGAGAACTTAGGTTCTCTATTTTTGTTGCAGCCGTGTAAATAATACAACAAAGTACTAACTATCTGATGTGTGTGTTTCTAACCTTGCCTATTCTTTTTGATGTTGTGCCTATGATGTTGTTGCGACTGGTTTTTAAATCAGAGTCGCCACTACTAGTTTTTATCCTGAGGAAGGGCATCTAATATGAAACTCTAAATTGTCAAACAAAGATTCTAAGATTCGGACTTCATTAGACGAAAGGAAGGTGTTAGGTACCTTTCATCTACCTTATTCTTAAGGATATTAGGTTCCGTGTGAAATAGGTTTTAATTTTTAATAGGGGAACTCGCCACGATTTTAATCGTATGCCTACGTATCCTCTTATGAGGAATCAAAGTCTCAATTCGTAGTTCGTATGGATTTGTGTTTTTTAGGGGTTGCAAAAGTATTTTGAATGGCCTCGCATTTTGACCAGGTGTAGAGATTGCGGAATTTTAGACTAAATACGTGATTAGTCAAAATAGATTTGGAACCCTTTATCAAAAAGATTTGTCTAGATTAGTTTATTGTGAAAAATAGATTTGAGGTTTGTTGAATATATTTTATAATATTAATTGCAAAAAGTCTTGATTAATGCATGATAAAGATATTTTAATGCAATAATATAGAAAATAGTATGTGCAGGAGTTTTTGAAAATAAATATTTACATGCTAATAAATAGTAATATGATAATATACTAACTATAATAAATAATAATAATAATAATAAATATAGTAAAAATAGATAATGTAATAAAAAGTATAAAAAAATAGAAAAATTTAATTAATCAAAGGGGGGGGGGGGGTGCGTTTTAAGTTGGTAAGTAAAAGATGGAGGGTTTAAGAAGTTAGGTTGGGCTAGGCCCAAACGGTATTCTCTTGAGGGGGGGTGTAACGTTAGTTTTGAATTAGTAATAGGGCAAAAAGGGGGTTCAAGCAGTAATTGGGCTAGGCCCACTACAAATTTTGAGAGGGGTCCGGTTGGTTGTGTGTTGCAAGGGTGCATAGACTTACGGTGGACTTGGCCTTATGGTCGTCCACCAATGATCAAACGGGCAAGATCAAGGGGTGTGCGTTAACTATGGTGATCACGCACGTATGGGATCCAAACTGAATACAAATATTTTTTTTTTACATTTTTAGTTATTCATTTCAAATAGCCCTCTCTCTCTCGTTCAACAACCCTTCCATAACCTCTTTCTAACCCTAATCCAAATACCAACACCACGATGGCGCTTGCCATCTCCCTCCTCCTTTACCGTAAATCAAAACCCAACAATCCCCAAATACAAAAAATCGCCAAAACAAAAAAAATGTTAAGTCTCGTGTAGCTTCGTTCTCGATTTCTCCGACATGTGAAATTTCTGGTTTTAATCCAGCTACGTTTTCTGATTCGCAAGTTAATGGAGATGGTGACAGCGTCTGAAGGATGAGCGGCAGTGCGACTACGAGATTAGGGTTTCAGATATTGAAACCCTAACTCGTCTTCTCCTCTTCGACAAATTTGGTTATGACTCTTCATTCTACTACTCCCCTTTCTTCTTCAATACTCCTCGTTTCCATCTTCAAGTTTTTCGCAATTTTGTTCTTTCCATCTCTCTGTATTCAAGCCCCCTCTCTGTTAATTTTTTTATTTATTTATAGGGCTAGAATTAGGGTTTTAAGAATTTACTGTTACAATCTTGATTAGCTTAGATTTAGGGATTTCGACAATTAGGGGTTTATGATTTCTGTTGTAATTGATTTGGAATTGTTCTTTAATGTATTTTTCTGAGATTTATGTTTTATTAGATTTGTTTTGTAATAACGATTCCGGGCTTGATTTATTAATAAGATTTGATTCTGCTGTTTAAAGATTTGATTTCTTGATGATCAAGTTTGATAGATTTGACTTTTTGATTTCTTGAAGATCAAGTTTGATAGTTTTGAATATCTTGATGATTCTTGACTTTTGAATTCCAATGTTGACCAAAAAGTCAAAGTTTGACTTTTGAGTGACTGTTGACTTTTCATCAGTTGATTCAATTCTTCAACTATCAATCACTTGCATCTTTGGAAATGTTTTGAGCCATGTAATTAGGTCAAGATGTTGTATTTGAGTCCTTGAGATCATGCTTCAAGCCATTAGGTCATGCACTAGGCCAAAAGTCAATGATTAGTCATCTTCAGTCAAAACCCTAGTTTTGGCAATTTTTTCCCTTTGATGATTTGAGGGTTTTCCTTGAGGAATCATAGTAAACCCTTGATCAAATGATAAATATCAACTCAAAATATTGATGTTGACAAAAAAATCTTGAAGTTTGACTGTATGTTTGACCATAGTTGACTTTTTACCCAATGTAGTTAATTTTCACATTTGAGCAATTGACTTGGCAAATTTGGGATGCAAGGCTTGAAACTTGACACAAGAATTATTGAGGATCTATGATGAACCATGAAAGTCACTTGAGGCATTGGAAGTCCAATTTTCCTTGAGAAAACCAAAACCCTAGTTATAAGCTAATGTTTAGAAGGAGGTTTGACCAGTCAATTCCTGAGTGGCTTGGAGTATTTGAGAATCTTAGAAGAATGTCTTAAAGAAAATGGGAGGGGAAATTTTGGGGTACAACACTAAGCAATTCCTTTGTCCAAACAGAATTCTTCATACCATGTTGATGTGATGTTCCAACATCCAGTAGAATATCAATTCCCTTCTCACGTAACACAATATTGAGCTTGGTCCTGAAGCCATTACTTTAAAACTCTTTTATCAACCACTTTTTTGAAGTTCCTTTATGAGTGGACTTGAGATATACCTTAAGTTTCTTGGAAACTTTAATAAGATGATCAAAGCTATTATCCAAGTATCACACCATCATAGGATATATCATCACAGGAGAACAAATGCAACGAAACACAAACAAACACTCCTCAAAAAGTGTCTAGACGTTATAGGATAACATGTATGAGTCACATTCAGTAGAAGAAAAGCACGCCTCACAAGTAACACCACAATCATAGAAGTAGCTCCAACCAACACTTTTCTCCTTCAAGTCCATTGCATTAGAAAGTATCTTCCCTAGATCTCACCCATAACAGAACAAGATGCCTGCTCTGATACCAATTGAAATTCAGGTATACAGATAATAAATATGCTAACACATGTTTAAGACATTGATCTCTTTTTTAACATCACAAGGACAAAACAAAGTATATTCATATAATTCTTATCAGTCCAAAGTTGTGGCATATGTTCTAACATCTTATATGACATATCGATTAATCAAGAAACAAAACTGAACAATGCATAATGATACTAACACAAATATATGATGACCCATTTCGGTGTACAACAATACCTACTTTGGGGGCTACCAAGCCAGGAAGGAAGTCCACTATCAACAATAGTAGTTCAAATCCTAAATAATCCTAGTTCGCAACTTCTCGCCTAATCCCTACCCAATACAACTTCTACTTATGTCCTTCCTAAATATGAGAAATCTCCATCTCACTTCCTAAATCACCTTAGTGATATATAACAATCACAACCTTTGGTGACATCATCTAACTACTTGAAAGACACCACTTTCAAATAAAGTTTATCCAAGACTCTTGACTAACAAACACACTTAGATTTGCTTCAAAGCTTCATCCAAGAACAATATACAATTCAGTACCTAAAGGCTTCTGCATCTGTATAGACACAAAGTCTACCATAATATATCAAACTGATACAAAGGGTGACTTACAACACAAGAAAGTACACGACTCTCAAATCCCTAAACCCTTATATTTTCTTTACAAATTTTTTGCACAAGGCTTAGTTAAAAAGTCCTAGGTCTAAGTCTTCCTTTTATAATCTTCAACTATCCATGGGCTTCAAAATCGGAGCATATAAGTTACTGAAAATCTGCAGAATCTTCTGCATAAAAATAGGTCTTCAATCATAACCTTCATAATTTATCTGCATAATTAGAAAGTGAATTTCTTATCAATTTCAACTTGAATCTTCTAGACCTTAAATTAGCACCACATAGGATTAGCATAATATTCCCAGAATATTTTGCATCTGTTGAATCTTAAACCGATCCAACAGCCCAGCCTAACACAATCATGATATCGAATGATTCTGCATATGACATCTTTATTCAACATGTTTCTCCGTGATGATAGAATTTCGTAGTTCAACACTTTTGATTTCTTCATCTTGGACACCCCATAGGATTACTTAATATTTCTAAAATATTCAGTAATTTAAATCACCTGTATCCAACCTGTAGCAGACCAAATGTCATGCTTTTCTGGTTAGGACAACATATACGACATGTTGAAACTATCAGTTGAAACATATTGTTCAACATCTTTCTGCTAAGTTAGAATATCCTATGTTATTGCCTAATTTTTTTTTACTAAAATTAATGTCAATCATAAAATATAAAATTAACAAGATATGGTTCTCCTATCCCCGTAGTAATGATTTAAGAAAATGTTGATTCTTTTCACATAAGGAAATTATTGGTAACTTGTTGATATTTATATCCAAGTTAGTAGCCCTTCCTTGATGATGTTGAAAGGTCCATCTTCTCATACTTGTGGTGGTATTAGTTGATAATTCTCCTTAATATGATGAAATATATTTTCTCCTAAAATCAACCACAACAAACCATTTTGTTATTTTTACTATGAACTACAAGGCTTTGATCCTTAATTGATATGTAGGTATAAGACTATATCTTTTCAAATAAAAAATATAATAAAAGTATTTTCTTTTCCCATCTCCACAATCTTTTACAAGCAAGCAATTTTAAACCAAAAGTAGATATTACGAAAGGTTCGTGTAAAGTACTATAGATACATAGGACGCTAATACCTTCCCTTGGTATAAACTAATCCCCATACCATAGATCTCTTCTTCATGCTTTTATTTTAGTCTTTACTTCTTGCATTTCATGTTAAACAATAAGGTTTCAATCTTTTCCCTTTTCCTTGGAAACAATAAAGTTTGGTGGTGACTTCTTAAAGTCTTTGCAAGTCAAGTTTCTCAGTAGCTTGGTCTCCTCGATTTTTCACCGCGATAATTCCCAATAAATATGAGAACGATCTCAGTTTCACTCAACACTCTCCCAAGTATTTAGACAATTACAATATGATTCATAAGATGAAACAATATAAAACTCCCAAGAAAAACTTTGTTCTCAAGCTTATAGAATTGATATCTAGGAACAAAGTATTACAAATTAACTTACAAACTAAACTCTATGCCTTAATATATTAATTCACCCGCTAGAGGGGTAAACAACAATAACTCAAACAAAAAGCTCAAAAATAGAAACCCTAACACAAAGATTCTTAAATGCCTGCACACCTCAAACATTAGGTTTAAGTCTCCTTATATAGCAATGTTTCTTCTGGACTTTTTACAATTGGCATTAATATCTCTAATTTTTGGCTAGAAAATATCGGAGATTCTATTTCGATTTTTTTCTTAACAACCTCCAAAAATATTTGATTTTATTCAAATTCAAATCTCCATTTAAATTTATTTGATCATATCCAATCTAGTCAAATAAATCTGGCTGAAATCAATCAGAAATTTTGTACCTAATAACATCCATCATGGCCTCCTGACAAGGGTCAGGTGTTGCACTGCACACATGCTGGAACATTGTGTTCCACATGTTGCACCAGAACATCCTAATTAAATCTCTTCATGGAATATAAATCTTCTTTGTAGAGTAAATCTTGGATTAAATAAATCTAAACCAATTCTTCCTTCAAAGAAAATATAGTCAAATCTTCTTTGACTATATCAAATCCAAATATTTTAATTAAATCATATCATCTATATTCATGATTTAATAAAATATTTCCCAAGATGATTTGGATTACAAACTTCTTCTAAAAGCAACCCTCTACATCTTCTAAGGAAATTAACACAAACAAATTTAAAGATTATCATAACCCAATCCTTACACCAAGATGTCACACAACATGTGCTGAATATCTTGCTCAACATGTTGCTTACAACCAAATATTTGTGTCAAGCACTTTAGTTGAAACTTGTACTAAACAAATATTCTTAGAAGCAAAGACAATCACACTCAGATTTCTTCATGAAATCTAGCTAACAGACTGTGGCCAAATGCTAAAACGCATGCCGGGGAATTTTGTTCCACATTTTGCCTCTGCACAAAATACATCTTGTACATATGTTGTTTTACCTAATGCATCCAACCAAAAGGAACAAAAATCTCCACCATTTGGAAAACTTTTGCTAAAATAACTTATAAGATGTGATCTTCAAGAAGTAGCACACCATATCACACATCAAAACCAATAGAGCAAACAATAGAGAAGAAGTAGCACATATGTAAGGTGGTTGCTAAACATTAAGAGACTAGACCAACATACACACACAGAATATCATGCTGGAACATCTTGTCCCACATGATTATTTCTCCCACTTTTTGCCGTAAGTTGGCCAAAGTATGGAAAAAACCAAAAACAAATAACAACCTTCAGGATCTAAAATAAAAGCTTGATAGGAACAACAACCAACCAGGCCAACACACATCACCAATCAAAGGTACTCAAATTAGGAACACGTACCATATAATCAGATCACTAGAGCACATACAACAAGGAACACAAAAAAGCAGTAGCAATAGCTACAAGTTGAGGTGAACAAGCTCCAACATATTTCAATCAAAAATCATATTAGATTCATTACTGTTACATACATGTTAGACACAATTTTTGAGACATCTTACCAAACAAACAGCTGAAACTCAGCAACCCATGACAAAAACCATCATTCTTAACCTCAATCTCCTTCATCGGCCTAAGATCACAAGCTTCATCTTTTAAGCATTATCTTCAATAACTGAGCATTACTATGAAGCTCCATAATTCCATTATACTTTAGTGCTTCAACATATTATTCTTCTTCGTCCTCACTTGCAGTTTTATCTTCTTCTTTAACACCCTTTTTATTGGTCATAATCTTGTCAATAAAGGGAACCTGGCTTCTGCCTAGTTAATTAATAATTGAAGGTGAAAGCTTCACACATTTTCTTATATCATACATATTTTTATAATCCTTGCACACTTCAACATTACAATAAGAAGAGATGTTCACAAACAACTCTTTAACTAGTCTTTCATTGTAAAGACCAACATTAGTAACTGTCTTTATTAATCCATTAACTTCCATGCTTTCTTTGCAATTAAGAGCTTCTTTACCTAGATCTCTCTCTATCTCCCTCTCTCTCTCTCACACACACAACTACAATCCTTCTTTGAAAACATATTTTCACTTCTAAACACATGTTTCATAATGTAATGACACATTATCCATGGGGCGGTAGGAACATTCACAGAAATTCTCTTTCCACCAACCTTTCTCCTTTTGGTGGACATAAAGTGCGTGATAACTTCTTCATCATCTATCTCAAAGTCACTTGTTTGAACAAGAATTCTCTTTACTTTATAATTAACATAGGAAACTTATTTATCCTTTATATGAGTTGAAAACTCAATCACCAACATGTCATACATGTTGTCTGTCACATCCTGGATGACATCTTCATTTCCATCTTTGAGCATTTGATTAATCCACAATAGTTGAGTGCAACTACTTCCATATTATACACTTTAGGAATCAAAGGTATAATATTTCATTTGCTTCACTTTAAACTATAGAAAGTAGGTAACATCTCCTACCATGCTTAAATTAAATCAGGACTGCATTTGTTGAATAAGATACTCTAACATCTCAACTAACATCTTGCAGAACCCAATGTCTTCAACATGAATGTGAACTATCATCAAATTCTCATTTTCTTCCCCATTGACACCCTCCATGTTGTTGATATCACTAGTAGCATCTATACTGACTTTCACATAATCATCATTCTTAATGACACAGTCCTAGTCACTGATATAGTTACTAAAATTATGATTGACTTCCACATTTAAGTACCTATTGAGGAGGTAATTATTCACATCATCATTATCCTTATGAATTTGAGACTCTGTAAACACGTCAGATAGGATGTGTGACACATCTTTATCAACATTTTGATTTCCCATATTGGTTTCCTTGGTTTCATTAGCAAAGTACTTTTGCTTGATATGATGGTTTCTTATAGGCCAATACACAAGTGGGACATTAAACACATTACCAGCAGCTAAGTCAGAATTGTAAACACGAACAAAGTTTTATACATATTTCTTGACATACAACCTATAGTTGAACTTCAATAAACTAAGAGAAACACCAATTCTAGTTTCACCAAACACAATATCATATTTTTTATTACTCAAAACTTCAGAGATATGAGAGGGAACTCCAATAGAAATAATTATGCCATAATCACTAATATTATGAAAGTTTCTTCTTATGAACCACTATTAGTTGTTCAATGTTGGGAGGACCTCCAAATTGACCATCAGCTTTCCCTTCAATGAAAACTCCTTGCATGAGTCTCATAAAGTCCATAAGTTGTAATTCAGAAGCATGAGTAAGATGTTGAAGTATCTTGTACGACATCTTGTTTTTCTTCCCAACTTGACAGTCCTCATAAATTTTACCTTCTTCAATTTTGAGGTCAACTATACATGTGATATATTTATCAGCACCAAAGTTCCTTGTACTCCCATGCTTAGTTTTTTTTTCTAACATGTCATCCATGGTGTCTGAAACACGATCTTCAACATTCTGCTCTACAATAATCTTTGAATTGGAGAAATACATATATTCTTGGAATTTGATGGCTCGCCAATTTGTATAACCTCTTTCATGTCTATGAACTTCACCATATTGTTTCCTTGATTAAATCCACCTTCTTCATTTATCTTATCCTTAATGACATGGTAGACTTTTCTTTATAACCTTGAAAGACATGGTATATTTTGTATTTCACCCTTTTTTTTATTTATGTTGAATGTTCTTGACATTGGTTGAGACATTATTCCCATATATCTTATCTAGTTTTCTCATGACTTTACTAAAGATCTTAGACAACCTGAGATTTTCTTTAGAATCATAATTTACTTGGTCTTCAAAATATTCATAATTTCCTCTAGCTCTATTCATTGAAGGACTCTTAATACCATCCATAATCTTTTGTTGATAAATTTATTCTCCTTCATTGAAATTCTCCATCTTGAACAAAATAAGAATCCTGGAACTCACCCAAAAAATATAGGATGCCTTCTCTCATTCCAATTGAAATTATGTTCTCAAGAGGGCAGATGTTAGACCAGATGCCTGGGATAACATGTATAACTGGTTTATGACAAATGACTGATTATGGGGACATATATTAGACACAATGTTTGGGACATTATATACCAGAAGAAAATAGTTATACAACAAAGTTATGACAATTAACTTATACAAGATGATGAAGCACAAAAGCAATAAAGAACACAATAATTGTTAACGCATTTCAGTGAAAATCACACCTACAACTAGGGGGTATCCAACCCCAGAAAGGAAATTCAATACTTCGAATTAGTATAATTAGTCTTATAAGAACAAAAAACCCCATGTTGTTTAATGCCTTTTCCTAATCCTAGTGATTGTCTATTAGGACTCCCCGTAGAGTTATTTTACTCCCAATAATCAGAAGGACAGATGGACTTACTTTAAACTCTCCCAGTTCAAGGCCACTTTCCTAATACTACTCATGAAGCTTCATTATAGCCTCCCCATAAATATGAGAAGCATCTCACTTTAACTTAAACACTCTCCCAAATGTTTAGACAATTATAATATGATTGATATATGAAATAACCTAAAACTCCCAACAAAAACTTTGTTCTCAAGCTTATAAATTAATATCTAGGAACAAAGTGTTACAACTCAAATAACAAACTAAACTACATGTCTTAAGAAATGAATTCATGTGCTAGACTAGTGCACAATGATAACTCAAACAAAAGACTCAAGAATAGAAACCTTAAGAGAAAGAGTCTTCAATACATGAAGACCTCAAACAAACAAAGTTAAATACACTGTTCAACAACTAGTTGATGCCGTGTACACCAATATTTGTTTGTAGCGTGTGAAGTCCAGATAAGGTTTCATGTTGCGTAGTTTGACATGGAACATAAGTCTCCACTGGATTGATCCGAACAGATCTTACCACTTGTGAAACTCAGATTGGATCCGTATGTGAAGAAACTATCACTCTATGATCCACCACATTTTATGGTGGAGGAAGAGGCGAACAACTATTTCCTTCTAAGGCATTAGTAGCGGCTTTCCTTGCAGCAATGAATTTGCTAGCCTTGGATCCAGCCATATCTATTGAAAATGGAAATTGGAGTCCCGAATCCTTAAGAATGGGATTGAAGTTATGTGGTGCTAAGTCGAAACACGATAAGTCTTCATATTTGATTATAGTTACTTACTCTAGTGATCGGGAAGAATAATAAACCGCAAAAGTCGAACACTGATTTGAACCTGTGAAATTAACAGGAACAAAAAATTGATTCCCATAAATGGTGCAACTATTATGTTTTGGAACCAGAAGTGGGAATTTTGAGTGGATACGTCGGTTGATTATGACCTCCAATATGATGGAGTGGAGTGGGGGTACCTGCAAGGCCAACACTCCAACATCCAAGTCAATATATGAAGAAGAAGAGTTAAATAAAATTATGTTAAAACCATTACCTCAATTTGGCACATATTGTCTATATAGAGAGAAGAGAATAAAAATTGGCTATTTGTTCGCTACCCTTTGCAGATGGTCGTTAGATGTGTTTTACGGTTGAGATCTCTTGTGATCATTAAAGTAGTTACATTTACTACTCGAGAAGGGTCTGGTAAGAGTAGAACTTAATCGAATTTCAGGTCGAATCATAATAATCAACTTTATTTTTCCAGGGTCTTTCAGGGAAATTTACCGCCCGAAAGTGACACCCTTTCACCAAACCCGCCCTAATAGGGGTCATATAAAGGAAGAAGGGAAGTTTTCGGTCATATATTTATTGATTTACTTAAGTTTCAATTGAAGTAGATGGGGCTTAAGAAGTCTTGCGGTGCTATATTTTTTAGAATGACCTTATGAGCAATCATTTATTCTGGAAAAAGATGGAGAATAGGAAGGTCAAATATATTCAAGAGATGTTGATCACGGTCGAACCTTTTATTCTTTTAGAATAAAAATTGAACACACGTTTCAATAACCCCACTTCTAGTGAATCTCACTTTGATCTCCCATTTAGGAAAGGAAGTATGACAGATACACGCCTATGACGTTCTATCATGAGAGAATATATCAAGAGTGTGTAAACACTAAATTCTAGAAAGAGGGAATCCCACATCCATACCCGTCAGGGAGATCTCTTGAACAGAAATATCAAAATACTGCTTATTCCATAAAACTCAAGACCATAACACTGATACTGCATTTTGATGAAGGATGCCATTAAATAATTGATAAAGAGACGTTGGCTGCCTGGAAATGTTAAGGGAGATAAGTGAGAAAGAGAAGAATCTTCTAGGGGTAAATCTCCTACAAAGGCTACCACTATTTGAGCAGGCGAGGATAACAAAGAGGCAAACAAAGGAAAATGCCCTTATATTGTTGTCATTACAAGGGGAGCACCTCAGGTGAATATCCCTTCCAAATGGGATGTGAAGAGGAAGATTGTAGAAATGATGGTTGTCTAGCGTAAAGAAGGAAAAATGTTTGCTAAAAATCCCGACCATCATATACTAGGGTTCCGAGACTCAAAAATTGGAGGAATTCCAAATGACATTTCCCCCCTCGTGATCATCGCTGTTATTGGAAAGTTTGACATATCTCGGATCCTCATTGATGGAAACAACTCTTATGACTTTATGTACTCAGAGTTATTCGAGAAGATGAAAATGGACAAAACAAACTACTGATATATAAAGGCTTATACCTCCAAGCGTTCAACATGGTTATGACTCGTCCCTAGGGATATGTGGAACTAATAGTTTATGTCAGCAGTGCAAAAGACGTTCGGGCATTAAATTCTCAATTTCTTGTTGATCCTTGTAGGAGTGTATACAATTGCATCTTGGGACGACCTTTCATAGCCATGCTAGATATTGTCACCTCACCAGTCCATCTCAAACTTTAATACCATAACCTATAAGGGGAACTAGCCACCATCAATGCTTATTTGGAAGGAGAAAAAAGAATATACCAAGCCTCCAAAAAGATCAGGGAGAGGGCATAGCCATGGAGCTCAATGTCATGTCCCTCATCAGAAAATTCAACAGAGTGGACATCCGCCCTCGAAAAATTGGCTAAATAGGCCATAAGAAGTGGATAAATAAGTAGTGGTCGCCCCACCTGGTTTTGATTTATGTTCCTTAATAATACCTGACGTTACACTAATGTCATTTACCATATATATGCTTATATTGTGATACAATGAACAAAATAAATTGATGTTTTCTCAGACATTATTTTCCTTGTAAATATGCATAAAATTAGGAAATCAAGGGTACTACCAAAGACATTGATGCCCGCCCCACATAAAGTTAGGGGTTTTGTCAGAGACATTTTATATGTCCATCTAAAGAAATCACTTCACCCACATAAAGTAATTGGTGTTATAGGGGGCGCTTTGTAAGTCTGACTATAGCAATCACTTCCCCACATAAAGCCAGGGGTGTCGCTGGAGACACTCTATGCGTCTGGTTAAAGAAATCAATTTCCCACTTAAAGTCAGGGGTACTATGGCAGATGCTTTGTACATCTGGCTAAAGCAATCATTTCGCTACAGGAAATCATGACCCACCCCGATCTGGAAGCTAGCCAATCCATATACCATGGTTGATTGGTTGTTCGACTACCTATGACTGGTTTCTCACCTGACAAGGGGAAGGGGAATCGACCCTTGGCCGCGAACGACCCCAGTGACGTACAATAAACTTCAAGGGAAGACCTTGTAAGTTGATATAATATCTAAAACAGTGAACTCAAGATCATGCCAACAACATCATAATAGGTATCTAAAAAAATATTACTTTTATATTTCCCTTTTCATTCTCACAATGACGTCCAATTAACGGAAAAGTAAGACCTCACACCTTTGTAAGGACCAATGCTTTTATATATAGGATTATACTAAATATGCAAACAACGATGTTAATTCTACTTTGAGGAAAGACTTTGTAAGTCTCAGAAATCTAAATTCATTTACTTGGGATCATACACAAATACCTTAAACAAGTAATAAAGGGCATCTCATTTAATAAAGATGTATTTCTTACCTATTCTCCATTATGAAGAATTACCAAAAAAACTGGATTACTTTTTCAAAAGGACGATCATCCCTCCTACGACTGCTTGTTAGACTAGAATTTCTCCCTAGAAAGTGTCAACGGGTAATGAAAAATGCTCTACTTGGTCCAAAGCATTCTCAAATGACTGTGAAAGTAGCCTTAAGGATGGAACTCATACAATCGGCCAATTGTTAAGCCAACAAATAATTTTGAGAATGCAAGGACTCTATTTCCTTATGAGCATCCCCTTGACTACTTTGAACAACGGCTAAATCCTGATCTTTCATCTCCATGTTCCTCACCAATTGAGCCACATGGTCGAAAAGAGAGCTAGTAAGCTTCAGAAGAAGTAAACAAAATTTCACCATGGGAAGGGAGGTAGAGGGTTCCTTTGCTTCCCACAAATATTTGTCTCGTTCAAGCTCAATATCTCGGATGATGTCTTCCGTATGTCACTTCTCAACACAATAGGCTAGGGACACTTGCTGAAATTGGCAAGTTCTCTGCAAGAATATTTCTAATCAGCCATACTCCCCGGTTTAGAAAATGTTCATTATTTTTTCATGCATTCTACACAATAATGAACAAAGTGCATACACCTTAAATATTAATGGTAAAAATACCATAAAAATTCAAAAAAGAAAGTTGCACCTTACCTAAGATGGTTATTCTCTCTTCAAGGGAGTGAGCCCTTCGAAAGTCGAATTTCAATAAGACGCTTTTGTTGGAACAAGTTTGGTTCTATAACTATCCTTGAGTTTTAATGATAACAAATCATACAACGTATAGAGAACAAATTTATACTCTAATAATTTTGATAAGTGTGCAGATTCTAATAAGCATACTCTGGAATCTGAACTAGCAAGTTCTAGACTCTGGACTAGTGAAGTTTTAGACTCTGAACAAGCAAACTCGAAACTTTGAACATCAAACACACTATGAACCAAAGGAATAATACAAAGGTGTGTTCTTAAACAAGTCAAGCTTCTATAATGTCAAGTCAACACATCTAAAAGTATCCATCCATAATAACTCTATAATTCAAGTGTGATAAGTCTTATGAATCTGAACTCTAAAGATTTTGAAGTCTCATTCTCATCAAATTATGAAGATAGACTCTGATAGACTTTGAACTCTACTCAAGCTTCATAAACTTATATTAGAAGCCTTTGAATAGAAGTTAAAGATTGAATGAAAAGATTGAGGAAATAGTACAATAGTGTTGTACCCCAATTTTTTCCCCTAAGATCCCTTCATCATACCATATTGATTTGATCACAACAAGATCATATTATGGTTTGGTTCTCCTCCCCATATTTAGCTTTGCTCTTTGAGGAATCACCAAACACCTTGACTTGTCTTTCTTTTCTGATCATTCATGTTTTATTTTGACTTTTCTTTTAATTAATAAAATGCAATATTGGTTTGTCTTACTTGTTAATAATGTAGGTAAAGACAATGTGGCTTAGCAAGTTGATCCATGGGTTCATGAGTTTATTTGTATTCCCTAGTCAATAAAGCTTGAGAAATTCAAACCTCACCATTGAAGTTGTTTTGGAATAATTGTCATGGAAAGGTTTATTTTGGTTCACCACATCTCAAAGTTACCAAGATTGATTCAAAAGTACAAGGGGTTGATTGAAGAAGTTATCATGGTTGGACAAGGTCTTGATCCCATTGGTGACAAGTGAATATTTATCTCAATTCTCAAGATATGGAAGTGGTTTTAGTTTCTATGAGTTCTCATTATCATCCTCAACAACTTATATTTACAAAGCAAAAGTGTTGGTACAAGAAGGTTGTTTAAAATTGTCAAAGTTCCTCAAAGCATATTCTTGATCTAGGAGCTAGGGTTTTGAACTTCAAAGAAGTATATATTTCTCATCTCTTGGTATTTTTGAGTGATTAAAAAAACATCCTTCTCTTCAAAGGGCTATTAACAAATCACTTCAAAATTTTCAAGGATTTTTCACGTGGAAGAAACTTGATGATGAAGAAAGATTACAAGTCCTCTAGATGAACCCCCAATTTCCCATGTGTAACTTCAAATGATCATAACTTGGTCACTTTTTATCACCTTGAGCCCACTCGTTTTCCAAAATGATCTTGAGGATGTGAACTTTATTCCTTCTTTTATGTTCAAAGTGAGAAAATGGATGGAGAATGCCCTAAGGATACAAAAGATTATAGGTCATTTCATGATTTTTTTGCCAACTTCAACTATTCATAACTCTCTCTCAATTTTTGGAGATTTTGAATGGTTCGAGTCTCAGAATTACGTTCAAGAGGTCTACTTCATGCCATCATTTTTGGTCAAGAACAAATTCCAAGTGGAAGGCCATGTTTAGATGTTAAACATTATAGGTCACTTTTGAAGAAAAAATTGAAATATTTCTAAGTGTGGAAATTCAACCTTTTTTCCCAACTTTGACTCATTGCAACTTTCATCTCAAACATCCATTTGATTCCATTCTTTTCCCATTGCAAAGCTTGTAATCTCATATTTCTAAAGCTTCAAGAATCATGCCCTAAGACCCCTTGAGCTGAGAATGCCATTGATTTAAACTTGGTAACTAGAAACTGAAGTTTCTTCAAAAGTCAGAATTTGAAATCATTGATTTAGCTTCTAAACACGTTTTTTCTTCTAAACACGTTTAGTGAACTTCCAGAAGTGATTATCATAGCAAAACACACGTTTTGGATGAGTTTTGATCAAAATAGAAGTCACACTTTTCTTAATTGCAACTTACCACAATTTCCCTCCAAACTTCATCATTTCTCACGCTTGAACATTCCATTTGATTCCCTATAAATAGAGGGTCATCCCTCATTAATTTCCTCAAGCTTGAACAGCCAGAATTACCCTGCCAAACTTGCTCCATAACTCATTATTTTACAACTTCGAAATCAGTGTTCAAGCCTTTTTCAATCCAATTTTCCCATCAATTCGCCTTCCTTGATCTTCCCTGAAGCTAACCATACAATTACCTTCAAGAATCGTGACCTCTATTGATCCATAGAAGTCCAGTTTCAGAGCTCTACAACTCAACTTCAATAGGTAGATTTCTCTATCAATTCTTAAAAAATTTGATATCATTATGAATCTCTCATTGCCCTGGTTCTAGTTGCAACACTTGCTTTTATCTGGAAACACATTTTCACCATGAAATTTCAAAACCCTTTTTAAAACATTCCTTCCAAATTACTTGAGCTACAGTTTATATAAATTTGTCGCGAAGGTATGGTTGTCTTCGTCTTGAAGAGACGAAGCGAATTGCATAGATCTCGTGCTCTAAGTTTACAGTTTGAGCGACCTGGTTTTGGGACTGGCTGAGGTTGAAGATAACCAACGTGTCATCTTCCAACCAATGATGGCATGCCATTTGTATTTTTTGAATTTCTGATTTTGCATTTGATTCAGTGTTTTATTCACTAAAGTCCATAACATGCACAACGCGCCAAGTCCACTTGATCTATTTACTAGCGCGTTTTGACAATGATCAGATGGCCCATATTTTTTAGTTTGATATTTTATTTTCTGATTTTTATTTTAATTGTTTTAAATTTCAAAAAATCATAGAAAATTCATTTTTAGTCCAAAAAATCTGAAAACATTATGAAAAATATTTTTGATTTTTCTCTTTATGATTTTTATTTTTTCACAATTTTATTTTGTGTTTTAATTTTTTTATTTAAATTTTCACTTTATTTGAATTGTTTTAAATGTTTAAAAATACTTTTATGCATTTTTAAATTCTGAAAAAAATTATGGAATGATTCAATGATATTGTGACAAATATTGGTGACCTCATTTATTTTTTATTTCTGACTTTGCTATTTTTTATCATTTTTGGTTTATTTTACTCATTTCTTTGAATTTTAAAAATATTTTCTGACTTTAAAAAATTACCAAAAATTTTATAAAAATATTTGAGTCCTTTTCTGATTTTTCTATGGTCTTACTCAATACAACATAAACAACGGTTAGAACTCAAATTAACAATACTCGATTGTTAGACACTACAACTCGACGACAAGGTCGGACCAACCTTTTGCTCTGATACCAACTTTGTAACACCCTAATTCTACCCCGACAATTATATAAATAAATCAGAGTTATAAAATCATTCATGCAAACGAATAGGGATGTCACAAATTCATCAATAAAACTCGTTGCATTCATCATGGATATATAACACTTTAAAACTTTGGATGAACCATCAGCATAATACTTTAATTAAACAATTCAACAATTTAAACATCTACACAGCGGAATTCTTAACAACATCTTTATCATCCTTACAACAACTTCAAAACATCACATACTTAATAATAATCAACAATCAAAAGCAACAAGAGTTCATCCCCCGAGTGTTACATATCAGAGCAATGACACCGACTCGAACTATTGAAGGTATACAGCCTTCACTCTCGATTACCTGCACGTTACCAACATAAGGGCAACATTCAAACAGAAGGGGTGAGATATCTAACAATATAATAAAGGGCATGATAATTAATATATTAAATTAGATCACATAACATCACCACTTCTCATCTCATAACCAACAATAATCACAACGATAATACACATTCACAACATTAACACACGCTTCTTTATGCAATCATATAATGCGAATCAATACTATGAAAATGCATGTGGTACCATTAGAGCAGAACTCCCATCTCAAAAATTTCCAATTAATAGAGGCAACAACAAGGCATAAGCCTTTATCTCAATATTCTCCAATACATGCCATCTCAACGAGCATAAGCTCCATCTCAAAAATGCAATGTATGTGACATAATCATGAATCTAATAATGACACCATAATTGACAACATCTCAATACAACACCATCATTGGTCAAAGGCCTACTTCTCAACATCTCTTCATCAACATCATTTATCATCATAAGTCATCAAACATCATTGATACATCATAAATCATCAAAACAAACTCTCATTAGCATCATCCCATCAACAACTCAGTCGTACAGTAATACGACTGTAACTTATCAATTTCAAAATGTTGGCCATATGCCTATACAAGATATTGCCTATAATTAGTTAATCATCTAAGGATTACTTCTAAATCACTCGACCTCTACATATTACTATTATGTAATACTACATCATTAATATCATTCATCCTACTGTCACAATCAAACAACAATCTATATACATCTCATTCTCATCATTCTTCACAAAAATCAACGTAACAATCAACACGGAAACTAATTCGATTCCTAACTTGGATACTAGGATTATCCTTCCTATTCTTTATTTTAATCCTTAAGAATGAATTTCATTGCGTTAGCTATTCAACGCTTCGAACGACACCTCAAACGAAATCCAAAAACTCAAGTTACAACATTCTCAACTGATTCTGCCAAAAAACAGACAACATGGGTCGACGCATAACTCCTTGGATCGACGCGTACTGCACTGAACTTGCAACATGAGTCGACGCATTCATCTCTTGTATCGACTCATACTGAGTCTACCACACAACATGTATCGACGCATGCTCCTATGTATCGACTCATCCTGAGTCTAAAGACCTTCTTGTATCGACACATACCATTTGGGGTCGACACATACTGCTTTTTCATGGATAATTTCTGCGATTTTCTCTGCATTTTAACTACGGGTTCCCTACTTTAAGCCCTAAAAACCTAATCTAATCATAGATAATCATCACTTACAATTATCCTATAATTCTACATCAAATAAACAACATCGGGACATTGTCATTCATCTTTCAATCATCAATTCTCATCATACAACAACATATACATTCAATTCATGAACAAGACAACAATCACCTCTAACCCCACATACCAATTATCATGAACCCAATTATAGAGTCAGAACTCCACCCTTACCTTGGATTGAAGGTCGCTCTATAACTTTCTCCAATTGGTTCCCGTTCTTCCTTTTTTCCTCTTTTCCAACAGCTTCATGTTCTTCTTTTCCAACCCTTATTCTTCTTACTGCTTCTTATTTTCTATTCTTTCTAATAATAATAAAATAACCTATTATTCTCTTTATTCCTTAATGGGCTCAAACCTAATACACCCCCTTGATTACTTTTATTCCTTTAAAACAAGCCCACATCAAATAATATTATACTTCAAATATTATTTCTCCACTTAATAAAATAATTAAATCCAATTAATCACAACACATCTTCACAAATATTTCAAAAATAATTTAATTAAATTACGGGCGTTACACTAAATCCCAGACTGAAGAAGGGCATGTGGAAGATTTATGGAAGTTGTTTCAGAGTTTGAGGAAGTATCGTCTCCGCTTGAATCCAAATAAATGTACCTTCGGTCAGGGAAATTGTTGGGTTTCATTGTTAGCCAGAGAGGGATTAAAGTTGACCCTGATAAAGTCAAAGCGATTCAAGAAATGTCAGCACTGAGAACTGAAAAGCAAGTTAGGGGGTTCCTCGGGCGTTTGAATTACATTTCCAGATTCATTTCCCACATGACTGCAACGTGTAAACCGATTTTTAAGTTGTTAAAGAAAGATCAGGGTTGTGTGTGGATAGATGACTGCCAAAGAGAATTTGAAAGTATTAAAGAATGTCTGCTTGAACCTCCTATCTTGCTCCCTCCTGTTGAAGGAAGACCATTGATTATGTATCTGACAGTGTTAGATAATTCCATGGGCTGTATTCTGGGACAACAAGATGAAACAAGGAAGAAAGAGTATGCCATTTATTATATTAGTAAATTTTTTACTGATTGTGAGACACGGTATTCCATGCTAGAAAATACATGTTGTGCTTTGCCCTGGGTGGCAAAACGTTTGCGGAAATATATGTTGAATCACACTACTTGGTTGATCTCCAAAATGGATCCAATCAAGTACATTTTTGCAAAGCCTGCTCTTACTGGGAGACTTTCCTGCTGGTAGATGTTGTTATCTGAATATGACATCGAATACCGCACTCAAAAAGCTATTAAAAGCAGCGTGTTGGCAGATTATCTGGCTCACCAACCAGTTGATGATTATCAGTCTGTAAAGTATGATTTCCCCGATGAGGATGTGATGTTTCTGAAAGTGAAAGATTGTGATGAACCATTGCCTAGGGAAGGTCCTGATCCTGAATCTCAATGGAGTATGATATTTGATGGAGCTGTGAATGCTTATGGTAAAGGCATTGGTGTTGTGATTGTCACTTCACATGGATCACACGTTCCTTTTACTACAAGGTTGACATTTTATTGTACTAATAATATGGCAGAATGTGAGGCTTGCATCATGGGTCTCGAGGAAGCTTTTGATCTCAGAATTAAAATTCTATATGTGTATGGTGATTCATCTTTGGTAGTGAATCAGATTAAAGGAGAGTGGTATACTCACCCCAACTTGATCCCTTACAAAGATTATGCTAGAAGATTGTTACCCTTCTTTAATAAAGTTAAATTCCATCACATCCCCGGAGACGAAAATCAAATGGCAGATGCTATGGCAACTCTGGCTTCTATATATCAAGTAAATACTCAGAATGATATACCTCGAATTATAGTTTGGCGAATGGATAGGTCCGCTCATGTGTTTACAACAGAAGAGGTAGCAGATGAGAAATCTTGGTATTATGATATCAAGAATTTTCTCCAGACTCAGGAATACCCGATTGATGCATCGAATAAAGATAGAAAGACATTGAGAAGATTGGTTGGAAGCTTCTTCCTCAGTGAAAATGTGTTGTACAAGAGAAATTATGACACGGTCTTGCTCAGATGCGTGGATAGACACGAAGCAGACATGTTGATGCATGAGATTCATGAAGGTTCATTTGGAAATCATGCCAATGGACATTCGATGGCTAAAAAGATGCTAAGGGCAGGTTACTATTGGCTGACACTGGAATCTGACTGTTACAGATTTTCAAAGAAGTTCCATAAATTCTAGATTTATGCGGACAAGATTCATGTGCCTCCGACACTTCTCAATGTTGTTTCTTCCCCGTGGCCTTTCTCTATGTGGGGTATTGACATCATTGGAATGATAGAACCCAAAGCTTTGAATGGAAACCATTTTATCTTGGTAGCAATTGATTACTTCTCCAAATGGGTGGAAGTTTCTTCATATACTAATGTTACTAAGCAGGTGGTAGTGCGCTTCATTAAGAATAATATCATATGTCGGTATGGTGTGCCGAGCAGAATTATCACCAACAATGGCTCGAATCTGAACAACAAGATGATGACAGAACTTTGTGAAGAATTCAAGATTGTCCATCACAATTCATCTCCGTACAGGTCGAAGATGAATGGGGCTGTTGAAGCTGCTAATAAGAATATCAATAAGATCATCCAGAAGATGGTTGTTACTTATAAAGATTGGCTTGAAATGCTCCCTTTTAATTTACATGGATATCGAACATCTGTTTTCACTTCAACAGGAGCAACCTCGTTCTCCCTTGTGTATGGAATGGAAGCAATGCTCCCAATCGAGGTTGAGATTACCTCTTTGCGTGTGATAATCGAAACCAAGTTGTCATAGGCTGAATGGGTCCAGAACAGGTTTGACCAATTGAATTTGATCGAGGAGAATAGAATGACGACTTTGTGTCATGGGCAGTTATATCAGAAGAGAATGAAGAAAGCTTTTGATAAGAAGGTCAAACCTCGTGAATTCAGAGAAGGCGACCTCGTGCTCAAGAAGATCATGTCTTTTAACGTTGATTCTAGGGGCAAGTGGACTCCCAATTTTGAAGGCCTATATGTTGTCAAGAAAGCTTTCTCTGGCGGTGCATTAATTCTTGAAACTATGGATGGCGAGGAGTTCCCACGTCCCATGAATACTGATGTAGTTAAGAAATACTTTGCTTAAAGAAATAAAAGAACAGCTTGCTAAGTTGAAAACCCGAAAGGGCGGCTTAGGCAAAAGGAGCGTCTCAGTAGGCCAAAAACCTGAAAGGGAGGTCTAGGAAAAAATTAGAGATATAAAAAGAATAAAATTTCCCGCTAAGTTAAAACCCGCAAGGGAGACTTAGGCAGAAGTTAGGATCTTTCTTGGCAAGTAACTACATCAGACAAGACTTGATCATTGAAGCAACAATCTTCTTGGATCCTCACCATACTTTAACGGAAGTTGCTGCTCAGAATTTCAAAGTTGTTGGAGGGAATAATGGTCATTGTATCTCAATGTATCTTTTCCGTTATAAATTACCATTTTCCTAACTTTGTAATTATCCATCGAGTCTCGCAATTCATAGACTACCATTCTATCAATAAAATTTGAGCTTTTACACAATTCTTTGTAATTCTTATTTTATTCAGCTTACAAAGACTCCATTTATTATTGATAATAATTTTCAAAGCAAAAAGATTAAATAAAAAAATTATTTTTTGAAAAGAATTTACAAATTACTTTTACTTTAGATTTTGTGATTTAAGAGGAAGACAAAAGCGGTGATCCCAGGAATGGACGAACTTTAGTAATTTTGGGAAGTTTTGTTTCCCCCAAGAAGGTTTTCTTAGGTCATTTTTGAAAGAACAAGATTAAGTTCTGAACTATCCCAAGTGTTTTGATGATAACTAAATTATATTTAAGATAATTTATGCTCTAATAAATGTGGTTTTGAATGTCTTAGTTAATGTTCTGACAAGAAATATTCCAAAGTGCTAAGCAAAGATTATGAAGAAGCTCTTTGATAAAAGAACCTTTTATTCAAACGCATCTGCTGACTCTGGTAAGAACACTCATTTGTTAAATGTATCTTCTAACTTCTAGCAGGCTTCTTGATTCTGAAGATAACTTGAAAACAAGCGTTGTTCAAATATCTTAGCAAGCAACGCTCTGACCAGAAGTTGAATAAAGCATGTTCTGAGTTAAAGCAAATACTGAAACAACGTCTTAATCAACATGTCTTATCAAAGCAAAGGAAAACACGTTCTTATATTCTGACGTGTGCTAATTAATGCAAAGACGGCTGAAAGCACTCAAGTGCCTACAACTTGTTTCTTGGAGAATGGAATTTTGCAAGGATACATGCAAAGCATTTAATGCTCTCCATTTCCTCTGAAGGCAGCAACGGTCTTATTTCTCCTACTATAAATAGAAGGACATTTATTGCAAGCACAAATAGAACGAAAAAAACAAGAAACTACGTGAAAGATTCAAAAGCTTACAAACTTATAGTTCTTACATTATTGTGTATTACATTCTAAGAAAAATCACAGTTGTGATATAGCTTGATTAGAAGCAAACTCTATTTCAATTATCTGTAAAGATTATACTTCTGTATTTGTTCCTTGAGAGACCAAGTTTGGTCAGATTTCTCAAGCAGACTAGGACTAGATTTAAGTCTTAGTGGTGTTAGTCACTTGTAAGTTTACTTGCGCATTGTTAGTCACAACATTTGTTGTGTGATTGTAATCAGTTGATTATAGTGGATTAAGTCCTTGTTGAGAAAGGAGAAATCACCTTGGCGGGTGGACTGAAGTAGTTTGAGTTCAAACGGACCAGGATAAAAATAACTGTGTTATTCCATTACTGTTTTGAGCTTTGTATTGAAAGAACAAAAAGAGTCACTTATTCACCCCCCCCCCCTTCTAAGTGTTTTCTTACCCCTTCAATTGGTATCAGAGCTTGACTCTGAGCTCAACACTTAACCGTGTCAGGAAAAGATCCAGAAGAAAATACAATGGCCGCTGAACAAAACAATAATAGTTATAACAAACCTCCAGTGTTTGATGGAGAAGATTTTGAGTACTGGAAAGATAGGCTAGAAAGTTTATTTCTAGGTCATGATAGTGATCTTTGGGATATAGTCTTTGATGGTTACAAACATCCTACAGATTCAGAAGGAAACAAAGTGGATAGAAAAAATATGGATAGACAACAAAAAGCTGATTTTAAAAATCATCACAGAGCTAGAAATATTTTTTTAAATGCTATCTCTAAAGTAGAATATGAAAAAATCACTAATAGAGATACAACGCATGATATGTTTGAGTCTCTCAAAATGACTCATGAATGAAACGCCCAAGTTAAGGAGTCTAAAGCTCTGGCTTTAGTTCAAAAGTATGAAGCTTTCAAAGTTGAGGAAAGTGAGTCTATAGAAGCAACGTTCTCTAGGTTTCAAACTCTGATCGCTGGTATGAGTGTTTTGAACAAAGGGTATACCAAAGCGGATCACGTGAAAAATATCATCAGAAGCTTACCCAGAAGATGGGCACCAATGGTCACTGCGTTCAAGGTGTCAAAAGATCTAAACAATGTGTCATTATAGGAACTCATCAGCGCTCTCAGAAGTCATGAGATTGAACTGGATGAACATGAGCCTCAGAAGAAAGGTAAGTCTCTAGCCCTTAAATCAATTAAGAAATTTGATACTAACGCTTTTCAGGATGAAGAAGAAAACTCTGAAGAATCAGCTTCAGAAGAAGACGAACTATCTTTGATCTCCAAAAGGATCAATCATCTGTGGAAGCACAGACAAAAGAAGTTCAGGAACTTCAAGAAGTCAAAAGATAAACCAGAATCTTCTGGACATAAAAAGTCAAACAGAAGAGAGATCATCTGTTATGAATGTAAAGAACCTGGTCACTTCAAAAGTGAATGTCCAAAGCTTCAAAAAGAAAGACCAAATAAGAGATTTGGAAAGAAGAAAGGAATGATGGCAACCTGGGATGACTCGGATTCTTCTGAAGATGAATCTGGTTCTGAAGATGAAAATGCCAACCTAGCTTTAATGGCTATCACAGAAGATGACTCAGACTGTGAGTCAGAACAAAGAGAGGTATTTTCTGAATTTTCTAGAGAAGAACTTGTTGATAGTCTATCAGAACTTCTGGAAAACTACAATAAGCTCAAAATCAAATACAAGAAACTCAAGAAGAGTCTTGCATCTGATTTTAAGAAACTTGAAACAAAAAAATCTCAACTTTTAGAAAATAATCTTAAACTTAAAAAAGAAATTCAAATTGTTCAAAAGAATTTTAGTTTAGAGTCTGTATCTAGTTCAAAAGATATTCTGAAAGAATATGACTATAGTTTTCAAACTTTTCTTGCTAAAAGCATAGACAGAAGCAAAATGGCTTCAATGATTTATGGAGTTAGTGGGAAAAACAGAAGAGGAATTGGATATGAACCTCCCAAAGGGAAGGAAACATACATTCCAAAACCTGTTGCTAAAATGACCTTCACTTACAAAACTCTGAATAAGCAATTCAAGTTTGGACACTCACATGATATAAAATATACATCACATTCTGGAAACTCTTATGCTAACCCAAAAGGACCCAAAAATATATGGGTACCTAAGGATAAAATAATATTTGTTGCAGATGTCCTTAACAGCTCAATTGAAACACCAGTCATGGTACCTGGATTCTGGATGCTCACGACACATGACGGGAAAAAGGTCTATGTTACAAAGCCTGGAACTTAAAGTTGGAGGAGATGTGAAGTTTGGAGGTAATCAGAAAGGGAAGATTATTGGTTCTGGAACCATAGGAAACGGTAACCTTCCTTCTATCTCTAATGTTTTATTAGTAGAAGGATTAACTCATAATCTATTGTCCATAAGTCAATTAAGTGACAATGGCTATGACATTATCTTCAATCAAAACTCCTGTAAAGTTGTAAATCAAAAGGATGGATCAATCCTCTTTTTTGGTAAGAGAAAGAACAACATTTACAAAATTGATTTATCAGATCTTAAATCTCAAAACGTAAAATGCCTTTTGTCTGTTAGCAATGAGCAATGGGTATGGCACAGAAGATTGGGACATGTCAGTCTTAGAAAAATCTCTCAACTAAATAAATTAAATTTAGTTAGAGGACTTCCCAATCTGAAGTACAACTCAGATGCTATGTGCGAAGCATGTCAAAAAGGAAAATTTTCAAAACCTTCCTTTAAATCTAAAAATGTTGTCTCTTCCTCTAAGCCATTAGAGTTACTTCATATTGATCTGTTTGGACCAGTAAAAACTGCATCCATCAGAGGCAAGAAGTATGGATTAGTCATCGTTGATGATTTCAGCAGATGGACATGGGTGAAGTTTTTAAAACACAAGGATGAGTCACATTCTGTATTCATTGACTTCTGTACTCAAGTTCAAAATGAAAAAGATTTTAAAATCACAAAAGTTAGAAGTGATCATGGTGGTGAATTTGAAAATCATTATTTTGAAAAATATTTTAAAGAAAATGGTATTGTTCATAATTTTTCTTGTCCTAGAACTCCCCAGCAAAATGTAGTTGTAGAAAGAAAGAATAGAACATTACAAGAGATGGCCAGAACCATGATCAATGAAACAAATATGGCTAAGCACTTTTGGGTAGAAGCTGTGAATACAGCGTATTATATTCAGAATAGAATCTCTATAAGACCTATTCTTGAAAAGACTCCCTATGAATTGTGGAAAAACAGAAAGCCCAACATTTCTTATTTCCATCCTTTTGGATGTACTTGTTTTATACTAAACACCAAAGAAACTTTGAATAAGTTTGATTCCAAAGCACAAAAGTGTTTCCTACTTGGATACTCTGAACGCTCAAAAGGCTATAGAGTATACAATACAGAAACTCTGATTGTTGAAGAATCAATCAAAGTCAGGTTTGATGATAAGCTTGGCCAACCACAGCCAAAGCAAATTGATTTTTCTGTAGGTACAGAAGATCATCACTCAAACTCTGAAAGTTCAGAAGCAAAAGAAGACGTAGCAGATCATCCTCTTGACAATGCTCTCAACAATCTCAGAATCTCTGACCAACTCACTCAGAAAAGGTTTCCTAGATTATCTTCAGCTCACAAAGAAGACGTAATCATTGGAAGAAAAGAAGATCCCATCAGAACAAGATCATCTCTCAGAATCAATGAAGAATATCTGTTTAGTTTAGTCTCTCTAATTGAGCCAACTACCATTGATGAAGCTCTGGAAGATAATGATTGGATCTTAGCAATGCAAGAAGAACTAAATCAATTCTCAAAGAATGATGTATGGAGTCTAGTTCCAAGACCCAAAGGATTCAATGTTATAGGAACCAAATGGGTCTTCAGAAACAAATTGAGCGAACAAGGAGAAGTAATCAGAAACAAAGCACGACTAGTTGCACAGGGTTATAGTCAACAAGAAGGAATTGATCATAATGAAACCTTTGCCCCAGTCGCCAGGTTAGAATCTATAAGATTATTAATTTCTTTTGTTGTACAAAATAACATTACATTATATCAAATGGATGTTAAAAGTGCATTTCTAAATGGTTATATTGAAGAAGAAGTATATGTCCATCAACCTCCTGGATTTAATGATTCAAAACAACCAGAACATGTTTTTAAATTGAAAAAGTCTTTGTACGATTTAAAACAGGCTCCAAGAGCTTGGTATGATTGTCTGAGTAATTTTCTATTAGAAAAAGATTTTACCAGAAGGGAAAGTAGACACAACTCTCTTCAGAAAAACATTTAAAAATGATATTTTAATCTGTCAAATTTACGTTGATGATGTAATTTTTGGAACCTCTAATATATCCCTTGGAAAATAATTTGCTAAGACAATGCAGGCAAAATTTGAAATGAGCATGATGGGTGAATTGAAATTCTTTCTTGGAATTCAAATCAACCAGACTCAAGAAGGTACTTTCATACATCAGACGAAGTATGTTAAAGAACTTCTGAAGAAATTTCAAATGTCAGAAAGCAAAGATGCCAAGACACCTATGCATCCAACCTGCATTCTAGGTAAAGATGACGTAAGTATGAAAGTAGATCAGAAGCTCTACAGAGGTATGATTGGATCCCTTCTCTATCTGACTGCATCTAGACCTGATATATTATTTAGCGTGTGCTTGTGTGCTAGATTCCAATCAGATCCTAGAGAATCTCATTTAACAGCTGTTAAGATAATTCTTAGGTATCTGAAAGGTACTGCTAATCTTGGTCTGTGTTACAGAAGATCACAAGATTACAAACTAGCAGGTTATTGTGATGCTGACTTTGCTGGAGATAGAATTGAAAGAAAAAGCACCTCTGGAAGCTGCCAGTTTTTGGGTGATAATCTTATCTCATGGTATAGTAAGAAGCAAGCAACAATTGCTCTATCAACCACAGAAGCTGAATATATATCTGCTGCTGGATGTAGCTCTCAGATGATTTGGATGAAAAGTCAACTAGAAGATTTCAACCTTTATGAAAGTAAGATTCCTATCTTCTGTGACAATACTTCTGCTATTTGTCTTACTAAAAATCCAATCTTACATTCTAAAGCCAAACATATAGAAATTAAATATCATTTCATAAGGGACTATATTCAGAAGGGGATTTTAAACTTGATTTTTGTAAAAACAAACCATCAATGGGCTGACATATTTACTAAACCCCTTTCAGAAGATAGATTTAATTTCATTCTGGAAAATATTTGTATGGAATTATGTCCTGAATAAAATAATATTTATTTTTTGTGACTGGCTTCAAAACTTTCTGAAATGAATGCTCTGATCAACAACTCTTCAGAAGTTAGAAGAGAAGTTGTAACAGAATCTATATGAATCATTCTAACGCTTCATGTCCAAGTGTAGCTCAGAAATTCATTAGAACAAACAGTTGTTACATGCATCCTTCAGGAGGTGAACACATGGTGTGTTTCTGAAAGGTCAAGCATGCAAAAGCTACTGATGACGTTCTAGGTAACTGTTGATGATTAGCCATAATCTCATGTTTTCCCTCATTTTTAGCAATTCATTAAATGCAAGTAATGATGAGAATCGTTTTCTTTTAAATTCATTTTAATCTTTATTTTAATTTGTCTTAAATACTTCTAATTTAATTCTTAACCTATTCTCTGAAATCAATGCCTATAAATACTCTTTGAAAAACCCTCTTCATTCTTTACTGTCTCTTTCAACTCAAGTTTTTATTTGAACATTTCTCTTAAAAACCCTTTTCGAAAATTTCTCTTTTCATAGAACTTCAATGGCTTCTTCTTCCTCTACCCAGTCTGAGAAATACAGTATACCTGAAAGGACAACACTCATTCCGGTAGAAAGTTTGTAAGTTTTGAGTGAGCTAATGGTAGACTTTGAGAATCTCAGAGAGAATGGATTTGACTTGTTCCCTGCTGTGAAGTTTCAGGGTTGGGAAAGCTACTTTGATCGTCTTAATGGTCCAGTCTTTCCTCATTTGGTAAAAGAATTCTGGATTCAAGCTATTGCAACTCCCAAGGTTATTCTCTCCTTTGTAATGGGCAAGGAAATATCCATTACAGAAAATCTAATCAGAAGGTTGCTGGGATTTAAAGGACTTGGAGTTACAGGAATGCCCACTGGAAGAATGGAGATGTCTAGGGTATACACAGAGATTTTTACAAATGGTCAAGGTTCCTCCAAAGTTAGGGATTTGAAAGACAAGTATAAGATTTAGGCAAGGATTATTCATGGATGTATTCACCACAGGAAAGACACCAGTTCTCCTGATTACATCAACGCTGATCAACAATATTTGTTGTTTTGCCTTGGAACCAATGTCAAAATTGATTTGCCCTACTTGCTTTTTGAACACCTCTGGAACCATGTCAAAGAAACCAGAGAAGCTGAAAGGATGAAGAATACCAAATCAAAGAGGAATTGGATTCCCATGGGGAGGTTATTATCAGACATTCTGACTGAGAATGGTCTGATTGCTCACCTAAGAGAAGCCAATCTTCTGGGGGAGCTTGAACCTATCTATGGTAAGACAATGACTGGAAATAACTTGCTAAAGAGGAAAATTATTGACAAACTGCTGGTGGAACCCTCTCCATGTCTGTCAACTATTGTGAAGAAAAGAAGAATTCTTGTTGCTGATTTTCCTATGTTCAACTCAGGGGAAAATTCTCGTATGGTTTTGCATTATCTTAAGACCTATAGAGAAACAGGATCACCTATTGATCCAGCTTGGCTTCAAGGAAGAAATCAAGCTGCTGCTGATGTTGTTCTCCAAGGATCTGTGAAGAGAAAAGCTGTAGAAGAATCTTCTGACTCTCCTCAGAAGAAAAAGAAGACAGGTAATCATGCTGAAACTATACCTGTTTATAATTTTGAAAATATATCTGCATCTGCTGAATCCTCTCAAACCTCACCATCTGAACCCCTTGCTGACAACCTTAGTAAAAATCAGTTCTCAACAGATTTAAGTAATTCTGACTCTGATGAATATTCTGACAGCCAATCAGAACCCTCTCATTCAGAACCCCCTGAACCATCTATTTTTCAACCTATTCCTGTTGAACGTTTCTCAAGACTCCCTCCCAGACCTTTATCACCCAGACCCACTGGATGGTATGATGCTGGATCTTGGAGAATTCCTGGGATTAATGAACCTCTAGCAACCATAAAACCACCTTTCAATCTACCAACTGAAAACATTTTTGCTATGAATCAACCACAACCTCAAAATCCCATTCCCACTCCCGCTTATACAATAATAATTTTGCCTGATATCACTCCACCCACCTCACCACAACATACAACACCTCTCTCAACTCCTCAAATTCCAGAACAACAAATTTTTGAACAAACTGAAATTGATGAACCATCCGTACCTCATGATATATCAGAACCTCATATTTGTGATAACCAACCTGAACCTGAACCTACAAATACTCCAGAAACCAATAGCTTTTTAAGAACTGTAGTGGACTCTCAATCTCTACAATTCTTGAAAAACAAATCTTACAGAATAGCTGTCCCTAAACCTATTCAGCCAGATGTAAATATTTTGTTTCAGAACTTTATAAAAAATGTTCAAGCATGGTTACAACCGCTGAAAGAAGATTGCCTCATAAGTGTGAACACTGCAGCAACAGATCTTTTATGGGAAACTTTCACAAGAACCTTGGTTGCTGAATCACGGAATTTACAGGATTTATGCCACTCTCAGGTGCTGGACAACTTTTCCAAACTTCTGCATGTTTTCAAGACAGAAGCTGCTGATACTTGGAATAAGAAGTCTTCTCTACTGATTGTTGATACACCAGCTGATAAGATGGACATATCAGAAGATGAATCTGAAGAATACTCTGAAGATTCAAATCCTCTGTCTATTGTTCTATTGAATCAACCTTCAGTTAAGGATGGACCTAAACCTGTGCCAACTCTTGCAATGGATTTGGGCACTCTGCTCTCCACCTTTGTGAAGTCTGATTCATCAGTTGCTGCTTCTAACCCTGTTTCTACTGAAGCTTCATCATCTTCTGCCCCTACCTCACTCATTATGGACACTCTGAAAGAGCTAAAGTGGGAGAATGAAGTCTTGAATAGACGCATGGATAAGCAAGATCAAACAAATCTAGAGTTCAAGAACCGGATGGTAATGCAAAGTGAATCTTCCTCTGAGATCAAGAACCTTCTGATGGCTCTTGTCTCTAAGAAATCCTAGTTTCTTTTTGTCTCTTATTTGGATGTTTTGTTTGTACTTCTGGATATCTATTTTTTTAAATTTTTATGAAATCTTTCAAAATTTCTCATTTATTACACTTTTTGATTATGCCAAAAAGGGGGAGAAAATGTGCATGTTTTAACTAATCATTGTTTAACAGTTATGGGACTATGTCTCAGACATTCTAACAAAATTACAAGAATTCCTTCTGTGCAAAAGATTTTTTCCAGGTATCATTTAACTCTGAAAGAATATTCCAGCTAAGATTTATCTTCTTGAAGAAGTTCTGAAGAAATTCAAAGAAGGTTGTGTATCACTCTGACTAAATAATCCCAGGATGTCTTATGCATTGAAATATTCATTTCAGGGGGAGATTCTTATCTCTTAATCTGTTTCTTTTCTTTATCTAAAATAATTTTTTTGTCATCATCAAAAAGGGGGAGATTGAAAGAACAAGATTAAGTTCTGACCTATCACAAGTGTTTTGATGATAACTAAATTATATTTAAGATAATTTATGCTCTAATGAATATGGTTTTGAATGTCTTAGTTAATGTTCTGACAAGAAACATTCCAAAGTGCTAAGCAAAGATTATGAAGAAGCTCTTTGATAAAAGAACCTTTTATTCAAACGCATCTGCTGACTCTGGTAAGAACACTCATTTGTTAAATGTATCTTCTAACTTCTAGCAGGCTTCTTGATTCTGAAGATAACTTGAAAGCAAGCGCTGTTCAAAGATCTTAGCAAGCAATGCTCTAACCAGAAGTTGAATAAAGCATGTTCTGAGTTAAAGCAAATACTGAAACAACGTCTTAATCAACGTGTCTTGTCAAAGCAAAGGAAAACACGTTCTTACATTCTGACGTGTGCTAATTAATGCAAAGACGGCTGAAAGCACTCAAGTGTCTACAACTTGTTTCTTGGAGAATGGAATTTTGAAAGGATACACGCATAGCATTTAATTCTATCCATTTCCTCTGAAGGCAACAACGGTCTTATTTCTCCTACTATAAATAGAAGGACATTTATTGCAAGCACAAATAGAACGAAAAAAACAAGAAACTACTTGAAAGATTCAAAACCTTACAAACTCATAGTTCTTACATTATTGTGTATTACATTCTAAGAAAAATCACAGTTGTGATATAGCTTGATTAGAAGCAAACTCTATTTCAATTATCTGTAAAGATTATACTTCTGTATTTGTTCCTTGAGAGACCAAGTTTGGTCAGATTTCTCAAGCAGACTAGGACTAGATTTAAGTCTTAGTGGTGTTAGTCACTTGTAAGTTTACTTGCACATTGTTAGTCACAACATTTGTTGTGTGATTGTAATCAGTTGATTATAGTGGATTAAGTCCTTGTTGAGAAAGGCGAAATCACCTTGGCGGGTGGAATGGAGTAGTTTGAGTTTAAACGAACCAGGATAAAAATAACTGTGTTATTCCATTACTGTTTTGAGCTTTGTATTGAAAGAACAAAAAGAGTCACTTATTCAACCCCCCCCCCCCCCCCTTCTAAGTGTTTTCTTACCCCTTAAATTTTCGCTAGTATGCGCGTGATTTTTGTATATTGAAGACATACCAATAGGCGTAGGGTGCAGTATCGGGTTTATGATCCCATTGTTCCCAGTCAAGTCTTGGTTCATCTACTTTGATTTTGCATGGTCTAAGGCATCTATTCTAGATTCCTTCACAAAGTTTTCCTTCATATGACAAAAGGTCTTATTCCCTTGGTGCTGAGATGGAATTATTCCCAAAATGTTGCTCTTTCTGCAGTATTGGAATTATTGTTGGTATTTATCTCCCAGGAAACTAGACCAGGGAAGTATATTTTCTAAGAAGTGTTGAGACAGTTGTCAACCTTTGAGTTTTCACCCGCCAAGTGCTCGATTTGATTTAAAATCCCCAGGGGTTTAACCTCTTTATGTAATGTTGACTTCTTGATTCCCTAGTGATGGCCTCTCTTATTTGATAGAAGTCTTTTCTCCCCGTGCATGCTGAGATTTGACTCATTTACGAAGCATCTCCTTTCGGCAGTACTTACATTCTGTTTGATTGCCCGGTAATTAGGCAAGGGCAGTGTTTTATTTAAGAAGTGTTGAAATGGTTATCAACTTTTGGGTTTTCACTCGCCAAGTGTTGGGTCTGATTTAAAATCCCCATAAGATTGATTTCTTGCTGTTATGTTTGACTTCTTAAGTTGTTGTCCCCATGAGGTTTCATACTTTTTCCCCAAAGAAGTTGGTGCAATACTTACTCTCAATATTGAAGAACGTATCTTGGTTTCCTCTATTCGATGTGGTGTTGGCCTCCCCAATGAAGTCAGCATGAGGTCCCTAGTTGATGTCTCGATGATGAGGCATTATCTCCCCTAGTGAAGTCTATGTGATATTTCCCCAATGAAGTCAGCTCGAGATCCTCAGTTGATGTTTTTACGATATGGTCTTTGTTGTACCCCAAAATTTGCCCTCTCATTTTAGCAACATTTCTCATCACAAGACTCTTGGAACCCAAGACCAAGCTAGGGTTTGCTCTGCTCAAGACACCTCCTTGCACTGTTGACCTAAATTAGGGTTTGAGTTTGCACAGGGGTATTTTGACCTACAATACCCAAATTGACTTTCATACTTAATGTTGGACTCATAAGTTTGCCCATACCAAGTTTCAAGCCTTGAATCAAATTTTTGCCCAGTCAATTGGACAGTTGACTTAGAAATCAGCTGTATTGGGGGAAAAGTCAACTGTGGCCAATTTACAGTCAAACCTCATGAATTTTGACCCACATCAACATTATTAACTCATGTGAACCATTTGATCAAGATTGGACCACAATTCCACAAGAAATTTGATCAGATCACCAAAAGGGCAAAATGGTCATTTTTAGGGTTTTGACTGTACAAAGGCAATTTTTGACTGTTTGACCTAGCCAGTAGCAAATCAAGTTCAACCATGGGCTCAAGGACTCAATGACATTATCTTGACTTATTCAACAAGTTCAAAAGATCTATAATGCATAGGATTGACAGATGAATTTTTCAGTCAATTGATCAAAATTTGACTGTACACTGAAAAGTCAAACTTTGACTTTTTGGTCAAAATCAAGTGCCAAGGGTCATTTTTCATCAAGATGTGTCAAATTATGAAACTTATTCATCAATAAACCCAAAATTGCAAATTAGGGTTTGAAATTGAAAATTTTCATAACTTAGAAATTTTCTAATTTATGAAATTTTCTTAATTTTTCCTAACTTTGTCCCACATTTTCACCAAGATGCAAATGGATTAAAACAAAAATTACAACATGAAAGTTGTAGTACATAACAAATTCTACAACTTTGATTTACAAAGTTTTCTCATAAGAAGCTTGGATCTCAAGTTATGATTTTTGGAACAAGGGTACCCAAAACTTTTAACTTAGAGAAATTTTGCCCTAGTTTAGGCAGGATTTTGACCCATCTTCTTGGCCATTTTTCACATAGTTCCACTTGGAGTCTCAAGTTTAATTTCAAATATGTATTATAGTACATGTTGAAAGCTTTCAAAATTGTCCAAGAACTCCTCAAACACATTTATGGTCAGGGAGAATCGAATGCTTGAAGTTGGCAAAAACTCACTTTGTAACCATGGCCAATACATGTTCATACAAGTTGCAAAATCTGACCAAGATAGCTTTGTACTTGATTACAGGTCTCTAAACCAATTTACACTCAAAAATTGAATGCAAATACATTGGTTAGAGGCATTGTTCTGATCAAGGGAGCATTATACAATGAATAATTCCATTTTGGGCATAAAGATAAAACCTCCATTTACATAAAGCATGCTTTATGTCAAGTTTCATTTCTTGAGCCATACACCAAGCCCTTTGCTGCAAACAAGGCTCCCTAATGTCAGGCAAAACTCAACCACTTTGTGCAGCTAGGTTACAAGCCAGTACAACCCTTGCATTGTCAACTCTTGCTTTTTTCTTCAAAACCAAGTCATTGTGCAAAAAGGACATAACACACACATCTGATAAAATCAACTTAAGCCAACATTTGAAACAGGTTTTACACATTGCCTAAGGTCATAAACACGAGCCAATCATCCCTAAAACACCCTTGAACACCAAAACACCAGAAACTTGCAAAACAGGGCAGTTGCTGCAACTCACCTTCCAACACTTCAAACACCTTCCACTCAACTCACTCAAGCTATCCCAAACCTCCATTTCCAACTGTAACTCCATTTATAATGTTCACCATTTTTGTTTGGAAGCTTTGCAGGTTGAGTTATGTAGAAAGATTCAGGCCACTTCAAAACAAACTAAGCATTGGGAAAGGTCCAGGGAACATCAAGCAAGCTCAAAAGAACCTCAGGCCTCACTAAAAGTTGTTGCATTGCCATACTCGTGTCCAACTGAAACAGGTATCAACTTCTATCTCTCTATTTCGGAATATTTAGCCTTAGGTTTATGAATGAAATATGTAGTACTCATTGCCCTGAAACCATACATATGCTCAGTTTTCATTTATATTAAGCATGCTAAGAGAATTTCATCCATGAACTTTCTGAAAAAACTAGGTTAGAAATTAGGGCCAGAGAAATTCTCTCTGGTCTTTGAGAGTTAGATTAAGTTTTTTATATGGTTAGAATCGTGGTTTGATGCTCTACAAGTTTCATGTTTTGAGTTTTGTCAAAAGATCACAAATACACGAGATACGAGTTTGTGTATAACAGGCGCGCGTTTTCAAAAGTCTGGAGGAAGAAGATGAAGCTGGTGGGCTGGGCTTGACTTTTTGCTTCTAACACCTTCTTTTTCAGTTTCACACCCCCTGGCCCAACTTCTTGTATTTTTATTATTTTTGCATTTTAATTTCATTTTTGACTCTATCATTTTATTTCCAAACATAAAAAATGCATAAAAAATATTTTTATAATTTTTTATATTTATTTGGTATTTATTTTAATTATTACTAGCATTAAAACATTTTATATACTTTTATATTATTTTGTTTAAATTTAAAAATAATGTAAATAATACTTTTATTTTTTATTTCTTAATTTTATTCACATTGGAAATATTTTCTTGAATATATTTTATTTTTTAAAATATTTTATTTTATTTCATATATACTTAAAATATTTAATATATAAATATATACATATATACTTTATTTTATTAAAAACATGGAATAAAAATACAAAAATAGTACATTTTTATTTTTATTGTCATTTTATACTAAATAACACTTTTTCTCAATATATTTTTATTTTTGTACATATTAATATATTTTTTGTATATAAATAATATAATATTATTCTCTTTAAGGAAAATTAGGGTTTACCCCTTAATTAAATAAAAATCAACCTTTTTTTATTTTAATTATTTACACCCTTTTCACATTAAATATTACATTTTTACATACATAAAAAATAAACAAAAACATTTCTTGCCTATGTATAATATATTACACATTTATTTAATTGTCTATTTAAATATTGCTTATTTATCATTTGTATAAAGAAATTCAATTTGGTTGTAATAACTTAGGATTTAAATTTATTGCCAAATACCCCATATTCAAAAATGTACCCCCCCCCCCCCTCCCTATATCAAGTTGTAATAGCTTAGATTTATTTTTACACACTTAAATGCTTTCAATTATGCCATGCTTAGAGAATCAGGGTTTGTATGCCAAAATCAAATTAACAAATAGCTTGACCTAATCAAAGACAAAAATGCATGAAAAACAAACACAATGCAGACTTGCACCCCTAGGGTTACAATCCATTTGTTGCCTTCAAAAATGGGCCATGGTATGCATGTTAAGTACTTTGGCAAAACAAAAACAAAACAAAAGATCATAGTCCCTCGATGACGCTATCTGAGTTGCCTAAACAAAATGATCAAGTCCCTCAAGAAAATTGCCAAAAATACTTAGCACCATTTCTATCATGGTCTATACGATGACCCGCGCCTGTCCCGTCTAACATCCTAACACAAGGTTGTTCACCAAATACAATGGTGAAACAACCCTGTTAAAAGGGTTAAAAAATATAAGAAAGATCTTTGAGTAAAATAGGGTAGATAGCTCTTAGTTACTTGATCAAAAACTTGCAAAACATCCTTGCTATTTTCAAACACACTTCACAACACAATTTCAAAACCCTACTTTCAAATATTGAAAAACTTTTTAAAAGACAAAAACACCTTTGTATACATTCAAACAAGAATCATTACAAAGGTTGCCACAACGATGGCCTCTTTTCAAAACATCTTTCAAAATCACACACAAAGCACCATTTCAAACAATTGAGGAGCACCATTTCAAACAATTGAAAAGCAAAGCAAGTGATCTAAACAAGTAACTAAGAGTCCATGGAAAACCATGGATGAAAAGGGTGCTTGCACCTTCCCTTTTCATAATCTACTCCCCAAACCCAAGAAAAAAACTCAAAGGTATTTCCTGTGGTTTTTGACCTTTCCTTAGGATAAAATAAAAAGTCGGTGGCGACTCTTGCTAAACTGAAACATTTGCGAACACAAACGCAAAACCTCAAGTCAGTTCTCCCACCGTATCACAGTCTTCATCTTCCTTATTGAGATCAGTATTGCAATTCCCAGTAGAAGTACGAACCGTTGAATCATTTGTTTTCCCATTGAAGTCTGAGTGTTATTCCGCGATGAAGCCTAGAGAAGGATGTTATATCTCTGTATCTGTACTGATTTTTCGCTATGATTTGTTTACTTCCGGATTATGTTCCTTCCCAGTGAAGTTAAGCCGCGACATAGGATTTTGTTTCCTCAGATGGTGCTCATTTTTCTTATGGAATGTTCATATTGGATGTGATTTAGCCGAGTGTTGATTATGCCCGAGTTGGTTTTACCTGGTTATTCCCAGTATTATATGTCTGTTTTGTCAGCATATACATGATAACACTCATACATTCATATATACATCATGCATAGTTAAATTTAACAAATCATTGCTCATCCACATTCATTAATACTTTGTTGACATATTACCATGTTTTGCAGATTTGTGTTGTCCTCTCTCCAATAGAGTATCGGTCTTAAGCAGAAAGTGTATATTCTTTCAATTCCCACACTGAGTTATCCCTCGTGGAAGATTTTTGCTTTAGCCTTCCTGCACAGCTCTTTGTCTGGATGATTTGGGTTTCCCTCTTGAGTTTATTTCTCAAAGGATGTATTTTGGTTGACCGTTTCACTCAAGTTTATTTCTGGTTTGAATCTTTGGTTCCCAACAATATTATTACTTTGGATTTATGCAAGCTTCAAGCATTGGTTTGAGAATTTTCATTTATTTTACACGAGAAGGCTTTATCTCCTCAGCAGGAATATATTGGCATCTCCACAGGAAGTCATATCTCTTTCCCCGGGAAGCCATATTGTTTTCCCCAGAAATTCATTTTTACAACCCTTCCTATAACAGCGAATAGCAGGTCTCTTTATTTGCATAACTTATACTCCCCCGTAAAAGTCGACGTTACCTTTTTTGCTATCTTCTCTATGAGTGGATAGTTTGCAGTTCGTTGTCGAATTACTTCAGTGGATGGCAAGTCTTTTCGATATGACATAGACAGTTCATTGTGAAATCTTTGCAAGTAGTAGTCTCTTTATTTGAGACGGCTTATATATTACCCTTTCCGGGCGGAATGCCTTGGTTAAAGAAGAAGTTGAGACCCGTTCTAGGTGAAACGCCGGGATTTTGGGGAAAACTTGTTATCTTTTTCTACCTTCAGTGAACCTTGGTAGTTCACCGTCAGTGAATGTCGGTGCTATGATATTTCTTTTCTCTCTACCTTGAGTGAAATTTGGTAGTTCACCATCAGTTACCATTGGTGATTGTTATCTTTTTTCTACCTTCAGTGAACGTTGGTAGTTCACCGTCAGTGAACGTCGGTGCTATGATATTTCTTTACTCTCTACCTTCAGTGAAAGTTGGTAGTTCACCATCAATGAACGTTGGTGATTGTTATCTTTTTGCTACCATCAATGAACGTTGGTAGTTCACCGTCAGTGAACGTCATTGCTATGATATTTCTTTTCTCTCTACCTTCAGTGAAAGTTGGTAGTTCACCATCGATGAACGTTGGTGATTGTTATATTTTTGCTAACTTCAGTGAACGTTGGTAGTTCACTATCAGTGAACGTCGGTTCTATGATATTTCTTTTCTCTCTACCTTCAGTGAAAATTGGTAGTTCACCATTAGTGAACATTGGTGATTGTTATCTTTTTGCTACCTTCAGTGAATGTTGGTAGTTCACCGTCAGTGAACGTTGGTGCTATGATATTTCTTTTCTCTCTACCTTTAGTGAAAGTTGGTAGTTCATCATCAGTGAACGTCGATGATTTTTCTCTCTACCTTCAGTAAACTTTGGTAGCCCACTGTCAGTGAACGTAGGTGTTGTTATTCTTTTCTCTTTCTACCTTCAGCGAACGTTGGTAGTCTCGCCTTCAGTAAAAGTTGGTGCATCCTTTAACCTTTTACCATCCTATATGAGTCGGGTCTTTTTGATTCACCAGTGATTTATTTTCCTGGTCAGGTTTCTCTTTTGATCCTTATTTCCTTTTCTATGTCCCTAGTTGTGTTTTGCGTCCCTTTGAAGTTGTTCATATGCATTCATACTCATAATCATTGCATGGCATCTTAGGGCCAAAAATAGGGTTTGTTTTATATTTAAGTATCTTCGATCGCGTCGACACGGAGATTTTTAACCTTTGTATCTCCGGATAGAATCGTGACCTATATTGATCCATAGAAGTCCAGTTTCAGAGCTCTGCAACTCAACTTTAATAGGTAGATTTCTCCATTAATTCTTCAAAACTTTGATATCATTGTGAAGCTCTAATTGCCCTGGTTCTAGTTGCAACAATTGCTTTTATCTAGAAACACATTTTGACCATGAAATTTCAAATCCCTTTTCAAAACTTTCCTTCCAAATTGCTTGAGCTACAATTTATATAAATTTGTCGCGAAGGTGTGGTTGTCTTCGTCTTGAAGAGACGAAGCGAATGGCATAGGTCTCGTGCTCTAATTTTACAGTTTGAGCGACCTGTTTTTGAGTCTGGCTCGAGGTTGAAGATGACCAACGTGTCATCTTCCAACCAATGATGGCGTGCCATTTATATTTTTGAATTTCTGATTTTACATTTGATTCAATGCTTTATTCACTAAAGTCCATAACATGCACAACGCGTCAGGTCCACTTGATATGTTTACTAACGCATTTTGACAATGATCAGACGGCCCGTATTTTTTAGTTTGATATTTTATTTTCTGATTTTTATTTTAATTATTTTAAATTTCAAAAAATCATAGAAAATTCATTTTTAGTCCAAAAAATCTGAAAAAATTATGAAAAATATTTTTGATTTTTCTCTTTCTGATTTTTAATTTTTCAAAATTTTATTTTGTGTATTGATATTTTTTATAAATTTTCACTTTATTTAAATTGTTTTAAATGTTTAAAAATACTTTTATGCATTTTTAAATTCAGAAAAAAATATGGAATGATCCAATGATATTGTGACAAATATTGGTGACCTCATTTATTTTTTATTTCTGACTTTGCTATTTCTTATCATTTTTGATTTATTTTACAAATTTATTTTAATTTTAAAAATAGTTTCTGACCGTTGTACCCCAAAATTTGCCCTCTCAGTTGTCAAGTATTTGCTCACAAGATATTCTAAGACGTCAAGTTTGCAGCACTGATACATCAATTTAGGCTTGAAATTGACACAAAGGCAAAATGGTCAATTGCATACTGGAAAGTCAAACTTTGACTTTTTGGTCAACATTACAACCCAAAAATCAAATTTCATCAAGACATTCAAAAATATCAAGCTTGATCATTAAGAAGCTAAGAAAGTCAAAAGTCAACTTGAAAAGACAAGATTTCCAAGACTTAGAATTTTTCAAAGTGTTTTTATACATGATAATTTCATCACTTCATACCAAATTTTCACCATGATGCATGTTGATTCAAGAGAAACTTCCAACATGAAAGTTGTAGATCTCCATGATACCTACAACATCTCTTTACATAACTTCTCCTAAATATGCTTAGATCTCAAGTTATAAATTTATGAAGTCATGACATTTTCATTTAACACTTAGAAATTTTCAGCAGTTTTGGTCAGGTTTTTATCCCAACTTCTTAGCCAATTTTCATCAAGTTCCAATTTGATTTAACAAAATTGGTCAACAAGAAAGTTGTAGAGGGTGCTTCAAGCTTTCCAAAACATCCAAGAGCATGAATTTATCATAATTGAGCTAGGATATTCAAGGGCATGAAGTTGGGCATCCACCCTTGATTTGCAAGTCATTCTATTGAAGAACACACAACAAAACCCTTATGCTATGCTGCATAATCTTACTTTTCAGGCCTTGTGACTTGCAAATCTCTACATAATTTAATGTTTACATAAGAGCTTGAGCTATTACCCAAGTGTTTGAGCCATTGTCCAAAAGATCTTTCCATTTATGGCATAAAGGCACCATTGTTATTCTTGAAAAGCAAGCTTTTTGTACAAAGTTTGTCTTGAGCCCATACCTTGCTTGTTTCTGATTTCACTTCACCATAAAACATGGAAATTAACGTCTCTAAACCAGCAACTTTGGTACTTCATCTTGGGACCATGGAGTACTTGACATAGTTTGATACTTACATCCCAACCAAACCATAACATGTTGTCTTGCAAACTTAGTCAGATCATATGCACAAACCTCTTGCCTATAAATGGAATAAGCATTTGCAAGAGAGAAGGGTTGGAAAAAAGGTTGGAGAGGTTAGAAAAAATAGAGAGAACAGCTAGAAGTTTTATTGATAAACCCTTAAAATCTCATATTCACAAAAAGCCATAACAGTCCATAAAACCTCCACTCTTGAGTTTTGAAGTCTAAACCTTTAAACCTCTCACACTTTGCATATTCCATCTAAAAACCATCCAAACATTTCATACCACACAGAGGTTGTTTAGTAACCTTCAACAAAAAGGAAAGTCTAGCAGCCTGTTGGAGCTTCCTTAAGGTTCATACAACATCTTGAAGGGTATTTGGATTCAAAACCTAAAGTGCAGTTTTAAGGTAAGTCATTTTTACCTTTCCTTTTCCATACATCAACTTTTCTGTTTATAGGATGTAGCAATCACTATTTTTGAAGTTAATCATTTATATGTTGTTCATGGTATTCATTTATATGTTAAAAACTAACTGACGTATGCAAAGAATGGTGTTTAAGGTAGAAAAAGGCAGTATGTATCGACACATATCCACATGTGTCGACCCATCTTAGTGAAAATACCGGGGTATGAGTCGACACATAACCCTCATGCATCGACCCATACTGAGTTCAGGTCACTAAACAGAAGCTGGAAAGGCCTATGAGTCGATACATATGTGTTTCACGTCGATGCAAAAGGCGTATGAGTCGATACATCCCATTATGGGTCGACTCATACTGAACATATTTCACTTTACAGGAGCAAGGAGAAGCTATGTGTCGATGCATAGCAGCATGGGTCGACACATAGCAGTTCAAAAATGCATTTTTCCTTTATTCTACACCGTTTTCACATTCTTTTCATTATCATTCAATGTGGTTGTAATATTTTAGTTCCTACTTCACCCCCATTGTTAAATTGTACCCCCATCCCCCTAAAGTGATGTAATAGCTTAGATCTTACTTTCCGCTTTTTACTTGCTTTTCATATATTGCTAGTAAATAAGATGTATGGCAAGATGAAATCAACAAATAGATGACTTTAAAAAACAAGATAAAAAGCATGTAAATAAAGCACATTTGCACACTTACACCCTTAGGGTAATTCCACTTGTTGTCTATCGGAAAATAGTCATGTCCCTCGAGCATGGGCGTTTTAGCAAAGACCCTCGATAAAAGATCGTAGTCCCTCGATGACCCTCAATGTTGCCTTCGGTAAACGATCTAGTCCCTAAAAAGACATTGCTAAAACATCTCATATGTTGCCTTCTATGACTATACAAACATCCCAACGCCCGTCCCTTCACATCCAATGATGGGGCTTCTTACCAAATCAATGGTAAGATAGCCACATCTAAAGGAGGAGGAAAAGCACATTTAAGACCTTTCGAGTAGGTAGATTCGCTCCTAGTTACTCGCTTGCTCACAACCACACTCTCATTTGAAACATTTTCAAAAGACAACAATTTGTATGCGTTCTTATAGAGACGAGAATCATCACAAAGACACCTTTTCAAAATCACTTTCAAAAACACATCTCACAAACACACCTTTGAACTATTTTTTGAAACAAACACTTTGTAGGCGTTCTTATAGAAACGAGAACCATTACGAAGTTCCATTTTTAAAAATACTTTCAAAACACACACCACAAGCACATTCAAACAAAAGCAAGTGATCTAGCAAGTAACTAAGAGCCCATGGAAAACCATGGATGAAAAGGGTGCTAATACCTTCCCTTTTCATAATCTACCCCCCGAACTCAAGAAACAATCTCAAAGGTCTTTCCTGTGCTTTTTCACCTTTCCTTTTGGATAAAAGAAAAGTCGGTGGCGACTCTTGCTAACTGCAACATTTGTGATAAAACGCAAAAACCTCAAGTCAGTTCTCCCACCGTACCACAGAACTGGCGACTCTGCTGGGGAATTTTCTAAAAGTGGGGTTACCTTATGGTTTAGATCACATTTACTTGCTTACATTGTTTGACTTGTATGATTTACATTATGGTTCTTTATTTGGGTTTGAATCCTCTACCTGGATTTGGGATACATTATAGGTAAGTAGCAATACGTTTTGGAAACTGTGCGGGGTATACCGACATGGTCTAAGCAATAGCTACGTTAGTGCGACATATTTGTGGGTACCGGTAGCCTTTAACTTAATCAAAGAGAATACGGGGCCGCTGAGTGATGTCATGAAGCACTAATGAACTTCTAGAACCCTTTACTTGACCAACTTGGCCTTTAGGATGTAATGAGATGACCGGCTTTGGTGCAGTCCGAAGTTGGTAGATACTCGATACTACACTCATTGAGGTTTGGTTTCTTGGGATATTTCGGTCGCCATTAAAGAGGCTTGAGCTGAAACAATGACCAAGGAAATAATCTGGTGATATTGAGCTCCTTAGAACCCGGTTACTATTGCTAGGACAGGTTTAATCCAACTAAACTTCAAGAGGGTATTTACCTATAAAACCCCATGCAAGCCTAAACCTAAGGATTTGTCTGCTTTGTGTGTACATGATTATTTGTATAAGCTTGTTTACCTCGCATATCTGTACATAACATCATAACATCATACCATAGCATTTTCAATAACCATTTCAAGGATCTCGAGGGTCTTTGATGCAAGGTCACGTTGAACCAGACGTCTACCAAAGGGCAAGAGGATTTATTTTCCTCTAAACAAACACCGTCAAAAATCAAGTACAAACAACTTGAGTCAAGGGATACGACCCACTTGACATGGTGAGCTTAATTATCATGGAAGGACATCCACCGATACAAAGTTCTCCAATCAAAGTTGTTGATCGAAGTTCAACTTCTAACTTTTTTTTGTGTTTACCCCGCGAGATCCTTGAAAACATGCATCCACATATCATGCATCATATCATGACAGGTTTCTCCCATACAGGTCTCCTTATCTTCCTACTGTTTATTTCAGAGAGATGGCTCTAGAGCAGACTATCAAGGATATCCAGGCTCAAAACGCTCAACTCCGAGGAATGTTCTTGAATCTGTCCAAGGAACAGGAAGAGGTGAAAGCTCTCCTCACCAGAGGCATGATCATGGGAAATCCTGAGGACAACAGAGATGACCAGTTGGAGCGGCTACAAATTGAGATAGCCATAATGAAGGTCCAAATTATGGGACAACTGGTGGGCCAGATGGCTCTTGTCCAAAATTTGGCTCAAGGACAAGAAGAGTTGAAAGTTCTTGTCAACCAAATTCGTCAAGACGGTTTCAACCATATGGGGAAAAAAACCAGAATTGGAAATCAAGTCACTACTCAGCCTCCCATAAGAAAAGAATATGGAAGACCTTCCCAGTTTACTGCTATTTTGTATCGTTGAAGCTTGGAATATTTTTGTGGACCTTGAAGGTGATCAAGGGTTATTTGTTTTCTGGAAGCAGTGTTAGGATTCAGAACCAAGCTCTATTCTGTGAGTTCGAGAAGAATGGAACTAATGTTCTGCAAGATGTTGGGACATTGTGTCAGCAGGCGTGCAGATTCCTATTGCATAACAGATGCTCTGTGTTCCAGACAAATGTGTGGTGATCACATATGTTTGGAACCTACTCCTGATTTGGAAGAGGAGGTATATGTGTCGTTCTTCAAAGATTTTTTATCCAGAAAACACATCTTAGATTGGTGGGTTGAGTTATGGTCAACCAATTGTGTGTGTCTTGGTTCAACTTATCTCTGATTCAAGTTAGTAGAAGTGCAGAGGTCGAGCTTTAGTGTTCTGAAGAAGTTTGTTATCTCAGCCAGTTATTTTCATATATAAAGGTCAAGTTCATATGTGAAGGGAATTCTCTCTAAATTTTGGAAAATTCTTCTGATCAAAGGAGCCATATTTATTTTGGAATCTTGTTTGTGGCCAAGGAACATATTATGTATGTATTGGGAGATTTATGTGGGTGTGCACTAACCACATGTGGTACTGCTATTAAGGAGGAAATGTATGATTCTTAAAGTTTTCATAGCAGTTGATGAAGAAGAATCCCTAACATGGAGTTGGATATTATTGAGATGTCAGATATAATTCCTTGACATCTTTGTGTTGAGAATTTATTTTTCTTAACTTGGTTTGACTAATGTTTCTCTTAAACAGGATGAAGGTTGTTTACTCAAAATTGATATCACTTATCAAGTCTATGAGAATATTGAACTCTTGTTCTGCTAAATTGGAAGAGACATTCTAGGGGTTGTATGCAATGGAGATGCATCAACCTGAAGTAAGTTAATATTCTAAAAGATTAACTTACAATCATGATGTGTTATCCAGAAGAATTGGGAGAAGTAGAGGTACTCCTGGACAGTCTGTTTAAAGGGTTGATGATCATACAAAACACTATGTGTTATGGCCTACATGGTATAGAGAATCTCCTCTTTAGGAGCATAAGACTTGTGATCAAACACCTCAATTTTAGACAGGTTATCTGGATTTCATGCTTAAGGAGAAGTTCCTTGAGGTGTGTAATGTGCATGCTCAACGTGTGTTTTTTTATTTGGTCTTGAAGGTTGATTAACTACTGGTGGTTGATCCTCTTGTGTTCTTCCTCAAGAGTTCTATTTGTAATTACTATGGGTATCATCTCCAGAACCATAATATTTGGTAAAGTCCATGGATATGGCATTGATGTTTTATCTGATGTTGGAACATCATCTCGGGTGTGTGTTGCTTCAGAAGGAATCTTGTTTTGAAGATCATGAGGGTAATTATTGTTGATCACCATTGGATTCCTAAGTTGGAATGAATTACCATGATGGAGTATGAAATCCAGTCTCTGACCAAGTCTGGAATGTTGTGAAGGATTCCCTTGTGCTAATGGTTGAAGAAGAAGGATGTTAGATCAAATGTTCTAACATTTATTGAAAGGGAGTATCATCTGCGGCTGAGTATATGGGGAAGTTTTTCCTCTGATGACAAATACCTTATCGAGAGCTGGGTATAAGTCTGATCTTGTGAATATGTGCATGTTACTGATGATAAAGACCTTGTCGGGAGATGGGTACTTATCTAAGGTGTGTGAAATTCTGGCTATTAGATCCCAGATGTCATAAGAGATGTCGAGACACCAGATCCGACTTCACACACAACAATACGATGTATATACAAATTAAAATAATGTTGAAAGTAAATAACCACTACACAAAAACTGGTTTTAGACAGCGCCCTTTAGGCAGTGCTTTTTTCCCAAAGCGTTGTTATAAATAAATAAAAATTAAAATTGAGAAAAAACGCTACTTTAGAAAGCGCTTCTTAAAAGCGCTGCTATAGGCCTTTTAGATAGCACTTCATAGGCAGCGCTTTTATCCAAAAGCGCTGCTATAAGTTCAAAATAAAAATATAAAATTTCAGGAAAAGCGTTGCTATAGGCCAATTTTATGAAAGCACTGCTAAAGGCAAATTTTATGAAAGCGCTGCTAAAGGAGAAATTATTTATAAAGCAATGCCTAAAGGCCAAATTTATGTAAGCGCTGCTAAAGGCCAAATTTATCTAAGTGCTGCTAAAGGCCAGTTTTTGAAAGCGCTGCTAAAGGCCTAAAGCGTTGCCTAAAGGTAGCACATATGGCAACACTTCAGGAAAGCGCTGCCTTAGGTCATTTATTTATAAAATAAATAAAATTTCCCTAAAATTCTATAAATCCCTAAAATCTCCAAACAAAAATGTCATTCTTCTTCAGTGTTTCTGCTAAAGGAAAACTCGTTCTTCTTCAGTGTCTTCTTTGAATCTTCTTCGAAAACTCGTTCCACGTTTCTACGCATCAAATCTTCTTCTTTGAATCTTCTTCTACGCCTTAAATCACCATTGTTTCCTAAATCCCAAAATGAGCTTGCTCGAATCTCTTATATCTCTCAATCATTACTTCCCATTCAACCCTTAAATTAACACCCCAAACTCGTTCAGGTCTGAATAGTGAAGAGCACAAAAGCAGAGGGAGAGAATCGAAGAGGACACAAATTTAAAGAGAAAGCTCCGCCAAACTCTACAGTAGCGCCATCGCGAGTTAATTATCACTCCATTGTTATTCCGTTCTTGACTCTGCAGTATCTACCATCAACAAAATCGAAATCAATTTCCACTTTCTCCATTGAATGTTCAATGTTACTGGTTATCGTATTTGTTCTTATTTGTTTAAGAAAATTATTTATGTTTATGGTTGTGGCAACTTTAACAAAAAAAAAATAGAACACTGTTAATGAATAAAATGATTTAATTTTATTGGAAAATCCTTTATGCAGAATGTTTGTGGAGCAAAAAGGAATAGATAAGTCTTTGTAATCAATTTGATGATATTGAAATGGAAATTCTTGAAGAATCTTTGAATTTTATTTGCTCGTAATCATAATATGACAATTTTATTCATGTAGTTTTGGTACTTGGTGTGTATTGTAATGTCCTCTACAAATAGAAATTGTTGTAGGTTTAGGCTATGTTTGGAAATTGTATAAATTGTATAAGTTATCATTGTTGCATAGAAAATTGAAAAAAGGTCATTTTAGGACAAATTTTTTAAACGGGTTAGTTATTTTGGAATGGAGTGAGTATTAAACAAATTTCATCAACTAATAATGTTTGTGACTTGTGAAATTATGGTTGATTAACTGTGTAAAAGTTTTTACATTAACAAAATGTTTGATAGTGTAAAAGATCTCCTAAATAAGGATTGAATGTTGACATAAAAGCAAGTTGGTCTATGTGTTCCAATCGATTGAATATCCTAAATAATTATCTTACTTAGTAATAAAGCCATAGATAAAAAATGGATGTCTTGCAATTGATTGCCAAAAGAGTACGAGAGTGGGGTATTAGAATTCGTATATTCGATTCGATTCTTCATTTTGGTTTGAATTTCAGGAACTTAAATGTGCTTAAGCTATTTTCATACAAGTTGTTTTTATAAACTGATATCGTTATGTGAAAGATTCTTTTGTTTTCTGAAGTTGAAAAAAAAAATTCTAAGGAATAATGTTGATTTTGTTTTTCTTTTGTTATTAGGCCAGAGATAAAATTGTGAGTTGTGATATTCAATAGCTTAGCTTTCTAAAAGATCGGCATCTCAGGTTAGGAGTTTACAAAGTGAGGTTCATGAATATATTACAAGATACACTCAAAACCCGTTTTGTTTTAAACATGTTTGAAATGGAATTAGTGAACCTAATTGTTTATGTGTACTTGCTGCCCGATTTCATTATTATTAAAAAAAAATATTTTCTATAGTATTTAGGGATAAGAATATTCTTATAATAAGTCAAGCATAGGAAACTTCCTTGGAATACTACTTTTACCTTACAAAAGAAAAACTGTGAGAAAACCATTTGTTATTTTAGAAGAACAAAATTAAATTGTAATATTTGAGAAATTTTAATATAACACTTGAAATAATTTAGTTTAATTTTAAAATAAAAGTTTTAGAAGCTTGAGAAATTGTGTTCACAAATAAAAATAAATTATTTTTTAATTCTTTTTTTGAGATAATTTTATTTTTATTATTTTCTATGATATGTACTTTTAAATTATTCTCCTTTAACAAATTTAGCACTACGGTATGTTTAGAGTTGGATAAAAAGTATGAATTTATGTTATATCATTTGATTTCAAATGATAATTTTGGTTGTAACATTGGTTGTTTTCCCGTTTTATGCGTAGTTGCTGCCAGATTTCATCGCCCCTGCTGCATCTTAGATTTCTCTTGTGAATAGTGAAATTTTGATCGTTCCAAGAATCTTACACTGCGTGGTTCCAGAAGTTGTTGACTTCTCTATAGGTAATTAGTTGTTCTTTTATTATAGTTGCGTGATGAATTATAGTGTTTTTGTTTAGCTTACTTAGTAATAGAACCATGGATACAAAATGGATGTCTTCCAATCGATTGTCAAAAGAGTATGAGAATAGGGTATTAGAATTCGTTAAGTTTTCTATTGAACATGCCGAAAACCCCAGTCGAATGAAATGTTATTGCTTGGGTTGTTGTTATGGGGTTGGGTTGACGCTGTTGGGTTGGAATTGCATTTACTGAGTAATGGAATTGATCGAAGTTATACATGTTAAATATTTCATGATGAGAAAAGTAACAGGAATGTTGAACCGGGGGATAGTACGACATATGCTTCAGATGGAAATGGCACAAATATATACGATTGTGATTGTGTCGAAGAGATTGCAGAAGCACTTGAAAAATATCTTCAAGATTGTCCCAAAATGTTTGAGAGGTTGGTAAGTGATGGAGAGAAACTGTTGTATAAAGGTTACACTATATTCACAAGATTGACCGTGGTATTAAATTTATACAACTTAAAGGCAGGCAATGGATGGTCGGATAAAATTTTCACATAGTTATTAGTCCTTATGAAAGATATGCTTTTGGAGGATAATGTTCTTTCTAATCGAACCTATGAGGCCAAACAAATGTTGTGCTCTATTGGCATGAGCTATGATAAGATACATGCTTATCCAAATTATAGCATTTTGTTTCAAAATGAATATGAATCGTTAAATGAGTGTCCTAAATATAGTTTATCTCGATATAAGAAAAAATTGTCTCCAGCAAAAGTCTTATGGTATTGTGATACGATGGAAGAACCGACTGTTATACTGGTTTTGTGTTTTGTGTTTGCAAATGTTGCGGTAAGAAAGAGTCGCCATCTACTTTTCTTTTATTCAACAAAGGAAAGGGTGAAAAGAACAGAAAAAGACCTTTCGAGAGTTTTCTGAGTAAGGGGGTATATTATGGAAAGGAAAGGTGTTAGAACCCTTTCCATCCGTAATTATCTATGGACTCTTAGATGCTTAGCTCATTTTGAAATATCTTGTGCTTTGTGTATTTTTGAAATTCCAGTAGTAAGGTGATTTTCTTTATAATAACTCTTGTATCAGTCCTCAAGAGTGTTGATAAAGCATTTTGAAAATGTTTTTGAAAGTTGTTTTGTGTAAGTGTAAAAATTTGTTTTGAGCATAGCATCTAGAAACTCTCTACTTTTACTTGAAAGGTTGTTCTTTTCCTCTTTTCCTTTAGACAGTTCTATCTTACTATTAGTGAGTAGGTAGCCCTAGTCGTTGGATGTTTGAGGGACATTTGAAGGGACGTTTATAGTCACAAAGGCAACTGGGCAAGAAACCTTAGTAACTACCATAAAGTTTTAAGATCATTTTACTGAGGCAATGTCGAGAGGGTCACCGAGGGACTTATGATCTTTAAACCGGAGGGTATCCACTACAACCTCTCACGTTTTGAGAGTTGTGACTGTTTTCTAAAGGGTACCCTAGAGGTGCACATGTGCAATTGGATTGTTTTAATTTATTTTAGTCTTGTGTTAAGTTCGCTAGCATTTTGTTTTTAACTCTTGTCATGCAATCCTATTAATCATACATCTAAGCAGTTAATAATTTACAGTAATAAAAAATGCAGAAATGTAAATCCTAGCTATTACAAGGCTTCAGGGAGGGGAAACTATTTACATGTCCAAAACTTGGGGAAAATCTAAAAAGGCAGTAAAGTAAAGTCCTAGTTAAGTCTATTACATCCCAGTAAACAGATACAATAATATGCAAAAGTGCTAAAGTAAAAAGTAAACGCGCGAATTGAAAATACATCTAAAATTCCTAAGAAAAATGAAATCTTTTTGTTTTTTTTACCTATGGAAAGAAATTTACTTTAAAATTGGCCGGAAAAACACTAAGAGGGTTTCGATCTTTTTTGACGAATAAGTTTCTTAGGGATGCTGATAATAATTTTATCGATGCATAACTTCCAAAGGCGTATGCAAACTTGATTTCACCTGAAGAATGATAAACCTTTAAAGGAAAACGAAGAACCTCAGAATTTCAGGATGTCAGTGTCATAAATCTCCATCAAGCATCAAGTCCCCCGTATCCATACAGAAAAGGGCGTATGGGATATGCACGCTTACAACAAAGAATGGTAAGTATATATAAATGCTATGATATACTTGTTCATCATATGTTACAATTGATTTTATTATTTCTCTTAATGTGTAGTTAGAAGAGGAGAAAAGTCAAGAAATATCTCTTCTGGAACATATTCTAAGGAAGGCTGCTCGTGTGGGTAAGGATGGAGTTGTTAAGGAAGATATGCTTCAAATTTATGAGAAATGTGTAAGTATCTAAATATTCCTTTAATTAAATCAAAAGTTTATTAACATAAAGAATTTAATAGTTTTAATCACCACTAATTTATTTCGATATGCAAATTCAGGAGAATTTATCTTAATCTTTAACTCAAGCTGAAGACCATGATTGCATGAAAATACTTAGTCGAGTATTAAATGTTCCTGAGTATACCAGTCGTGTGAGGGGTAAGGGATTTGGTGTGACTCAAACATCTTTGGATAACCATCAAAAAATGAAAGGTCGTAGCAATAAAGAAGTGATGGAAGAGTTATAAAAATTAAAAGCTAAAGTTCATGAGTTAGAAAAGGATAAAGAAAGATACGTGCCAGAAAGGCAAGGTTCAGGATTCAAGTATACTAGTGACAAAGATAGTATCAATTGTGATTTCCAACAGAAAATTCCCGAGGTAATATATATTATTATGAATTAGCATAATTTTTTTAATTGACATATATACACATTAAAAAGTTCATATTTATTATTGGTTTAGGGCATTTCACCTTGTCATCTCTATTTATCGTCACCAACTTATCACATGGTTGGAAAAGAAAAAGTGTATAACACTTTAGGAGAAGTACTTCACCATGAACCGCTCCCTGTTGGATTTTTAAAAGTATCAATTGATATTTCTTTAGAGAGGGATGCGCCATTACCTTTACATGACGATATTTCAGATACAACATTGGAGGGAGAGGCAATAGGATTGTATGTTGCATGACCGTCAAACCTCATTTGCATATATAATGAGGCATGTTGAAAACCATTATGAATCTTTGAGTATTCAAATTTTTTTACGACCATTTAACGCACATTTTTTCATGGTAATGTTACACTCCTACAAAATCCAAATCAAAAGATAAGGGTATTACGCGACAAACCGAGTCAGTTGCATCCAAAAAAGAGGTACATTGATATATACATACATAGAAAATGTTAATTCATGATCTTATACTTCACCTAACTTATATGCATATCTTTATATTCATGCTAAAGAGATGCAACAAGTCAGTATGAGTAAGAAGCCTAAAATTGGCAACATGTCCACACAAAAAAGGGTGTTGCAAAGTCCGCGGCTTGAAAAAAAGCCTACTTCTCAGTATAGGTCGTGCCTTCAGACATTAATGGGAATATCAGATTTGGCTGACGGAGGTGCTCGTAATATACCTATGGAGGAATGTATTTTTGGTTTTTCCGATTACAAAACAACAGATTAAGTTCTTAGACATTTGGAATTAGGGCTCGGTGTTATCGATACATACATCAGGTATACTCCAATCAACTTTATTTAATTAATTGAAAAATTTATCTACTCATTTTAATGAATGATCTTAATGTTAATGATGTTTTTATTTAAGTTTCATGAATGCCAACTTGATGCGCCCATATCAATTGTACCAAAGATTATGTTTCATATCTCCAAACAATATTAACTCACGATTAATCGAGCAAAGGCCAGATGAAGTCAAAGAGTACTTTGTCCGTGCATTAATGGCCAACAAAGATACATAAAAGTTTTTTTTACCATTTAATACTGAAAATGGGTTAGATTTTCATTTAAACTTCATCTATTATAATTTTTCGTGTTTTGATGCTGTGTAGAAAGTTTCCATCTAACGTTTGTTAATCTTATAGTGGACAGTGGTTGTTGGGTATGATTAATCATATAAGAGAAATTGTATATTATCTGGATTAGTTAGAAGGTGATTAGACAAAATACCCAAATATGAAGGAGATGGTTGATACGTAAGTTAGATTGTTCTAAATATTCGTTTGTATACTTATTTATTTATTATGTGAGATTGTTCTAAATATTCGTTTATATTTTGTTAGAGTTAACAAATTTTTCGATCACAAAGAAATACTCAAGTACCAAAGAGTAAATCAAACAACATTACATGGATCAGAGTGCAGGTATATTTTCACAATTTTGAGTATATTAGCGATGCTACTTGATAAAACAAGTTAAACTATATATCCTGATGTATATATTCATATTTTTTCATGTGTAGAGTCCTCATCAGTGTAATAGTATAGATTGCGGTTATTTCATGTTGAAGTTTATGAAAGAAATTATTCTTTTGAATTAAATAGAGATTATAACCATGGTATGGGTTTATAACTTATGATTTATTTTAATATTTAACATTATTCATCTAATTAATTAGTTTTAACTAAATCATATTATGTTATATTATGTAGTACTTTGATGAATACAAGTCTTCTACTTACTCGAAAGATCAATTGGATGGAATTAAGGAGGATTGGTGTCAATACATTATTGAGATGAGAATTTTATAAGGTATTGTGACACTTTCATTGATGAGAATTTGAAGTATATATAAGTTTGAGTTTTGATGAAATACTATGTCGTCATTAGTGTGGTAAATTATGTTGCAATGTTGTTGTTGTTATGTGGAAGGTTAGTTAGGATGGTATTGGATTTAAATTCAAATAAAGTTTTGTTTGTATCATGGTATGAATTGGGGAATTTTTAATGGTGGATTGTAACATATTCTTGATTTGTTTTTGTTATATTAGTTTGTGTTAAATTATAATAGTTATAAGATTTAAGTGTTATATAGCTTGATTCTGATATGTCTTTGTTGGTTTTGTTTGAGGTATGTGCATATATAGAAGATACAGAGATAACAAGTTCATTTAGGATTCTTCATTGTTGTTGTTTGTAGAGAAGATAGTAGAGAAGACATCAGCTCTAGAAGATATGTACATTTGGTGCATACTTATTGGATTATAAAGTTGTATATATAAATATGTAACTTTGCATATATATAAATTATTGAATTCTTCAAGTTGTATCTCATTTATGTATATATAAATTATTGGATTAAGATTGTATATATAAATATATAAATTTGGTGCATACTTATTGGATAGAAGCTGCAAATTTATAAAATCTGGTGTAAATTTGAAATACAACGCTTAAGTTTTAAGTGATTATTTGTACAGAGGGCTTAAAATATAAGTTATATATATTAAAAAATCCGTGAACATTAGAAAGCGCTTTAAACAAAAAAGCACTGCCTATAGTAGAGAATAGAAAGCGCTGCCTAAAGGGGTGCATTAAAAAGCGCTTCTGAAGTAAAAAGCGCTGCCTAAAACAGAAAAAAAAAGTGAACAAAATATACATTACAAAGCTCTTATAAAAGAGATGTCTAAAGTTAAAGTGCTGCTAAAGGCATACTTTAGAAAGCACTTCTAATGTAAAAAGTGCTTCCTATAGGGGCCTTTAGAGAGTGATTTTAAAGAAAGCGCTGCCTAAAACAGAAAAAAGTGAACAAAAGTATACATTACACAACGCTTTTAAAAGCGCTGTCTAAAGTGAAAGCGTTGCTAAAGGCTTACTTTAGAAAGAGCTTATAACGTAATAAGTGATGCCTATAGGGGCCTTTAGAGAGTGCTTATTGAATAAAGAGTTGCTTAAAGGCTACATTAAGCAGCACTTGTACATTGACAAAAAGCAATGTCTTTACTTACAACAACGCAGGAATAGGCAGCGCTTTTAAGCATTGTCTATGGAAAAAAAGTGATGTTTATTCCCTTATATGACGTAGTGACCACAAGACATGTGTACTCATTTCGGAACAACCTTCGTACTCTGGGGGCTACCAAGTCAGGGATAAAATTAACTAGATAGTATTAATTTGTAGATCTCACAACAAACATCTCAGTTTACAGCCTACACACTTAATCATTACCCTTTTCTTAACTTCTAGCTAAGACACACCTAGATATAAGGTCCTCCTTAAATCCCTCTTCAATTACACTCAGTGTGATACGGTGGGAGAACTGACTATGAGTTTTGCGTTTGTATTTGCACTTATTTGGTTGAGCAAGAGTCGCCACCGACTTTTTATTTTATCCTAAAGGAAAGGTTAAAAAAGCACAGCAAAAACCTTTTGAGATATTTCATGGGTCCGGGGGGGTAGATTATGAAAAGGGAAGGTATTAGCACCCTTTTCATCCATGGTTATCCATGGGCTCTTAGTTACTTGTTTTTTTAGATCACTTTGCTTTGATTTTCGATTGCTTTGAAAATGGTGTGTGTGTGTGTGTTTTTGAAAATGTTTTGGAAGAAGATGCCTTGTCTTAGGCTAACCTTGTAACAATTCTTTACTCGAATGTTTTACAAAGGCGTGTATCTTTTCGAAAAGATGTTTCAAAATGTTTTGAGAGTTTGTTTTGAAAGTGCTTGTGGAATGTGGTTTTTGAAAAGAAGGCAAGTGTTTTTTGCAAGTTGATCTCAAGTAACTAAGAGTTTTGTCTACCCCTATTATACTCAAAGGTTTTCTCTAGGTTTTCAACCCTTTTGAACAATTTTGTTCCACCATTTAATTTGGTGGACAATCTTGCGTTTAGGAAGTTTGTTCGGGACGGGCGCGGGTCATCGTATGGACCATGAATGCAATGATGCCAAGTGTCTTTGGCAATTTGCTTTGAAGGGACTATGATCATTCCATTTAGGCAACATTCGAAAGCGTCATCGAGGGACTTATGATCATTTGTATTTGTTTTGCCAAAGAAACTCGACGTGCAAGCATGGCCCATTTTGGAAGGCAACATGTGGGATTACCCTAGAGGGTGCAAGTGTGATTGTGTATTGATTTCATGTATTTGTCTTGTATTAGGTTATCTAGCGTTTGATTTTATGTACATGCAAACCCTAGGTCTAACCATGGTATAATTCAAAAGCGGTAAATTGCGGAAATGTAAAGTCTACGCTATTACAGAATAAGTATCCGGGAGTGGGGGTACAAATTTACGAATGGGGATGAGACTTAGGAATGTAATGTCCAATAGATTACAACCAAATCGAATTTGCGATCAAATGTAAATGTAACGAATATCAATGTATAAGATAAGCAAATGTATATAGGGGCAATGTAAATGTATTGTGTAAGTGTACGTGTATATGTGTATGTATATTTGTATATGTAATTATTTACAGGTTAGAGATGTGAAATTGAATGTGTATTGAGTATTATTTAACTTAAAGAAAGAAATTAAAATATTTGTTTAATTAATATTTGATTTGTAATCTTGTATATTCTTAATATGTACAAAAAAGAATGTTTTGATTAAATGTTTTAAATTCTAATTAAATTATGTATAAAAATGTATCTTTATTTATTATATACCAAAAGTATGTTTTAATTAAATATCAAGAATTAAATTATGTATATTAGAAAAAATGTATTTTTATTTGTTATGTACAAATAAGGATGTTTTAAGAAAAGAAAATATTTCTAAATTTGAAAATTGTCGCTTTACATTTGATATAAAAAATGCACCTTTATATTTTTTGTGTTTAATATATAAAAAATGTATTTTATTGATTATGTACAAAAAGAATTTTAATTAAATGAAAAGAAAAGTGTTTTCGATTTTAATTATATTGTGTAATAAAAAAGTATTTTTATGTATTAAAGTATTATTGTAAAAAATGTAAAGTTAGAGAAAAAATATATTGTTTAAAAAATATGTTATATAAAAAAGGGTTTGTGTTAATTTATTAACAAAATAACTTGTTCTATATATAAAAAAAAGATGGTTAAGTTGATTAATTAACAAAAGGAATATAACGTTGTTTTATAAAAAGGGGTAAACGTTTTTTGAATGGGCCTTAGGCGTTCAGAAATGGGCAAGGCCCATGTTGACACAAAAATGTTTTAGGGTTCTATTGTGTTTTCATTTGGATGCTTAGGGTTAGGTGAGGCAGAAGCGCCGTTTGTGTTCTATCCTCTTCATCTTCGTTCATCTTTCGCCATGGATTTCTGAATACAAATCCTTCACGCAAGGCCAACAGACGCCATCATCCCCCTTTCACCCTCCGTAGACCACCCAGACCACGTTATACGGTATGATTTCGATCTCAAACGCATTAGGGTTTCATTCCTCTTTTGATTTTTTAATTTCAATTTGGGCTTTGGCTTATGTTTTCTTTCGTTATTGACATGCATGTAAGGAGGTATAAGAGTACTACCTTTTGGAGATGGAGGAAGAGGGATTTTGGAGGCGTTGAGGCTCGACGGTGAAGGAATTGCACGATGAGCTCAGCTTCTTGGTGACCTGGTATTATTTATCTCACTCTTGGTTTGATGATGACCTTAAACTGAAAACCCCTTTTTTTCTTCTTCTTCCTATCACCCTGTTTACATGCCTCTGTGCGCTTTTGTTATCTCTCTTCTTCGTCTCTGAGTTGCCTTGTTGCTTACTTTTGTTGCCTATTTCGCTCGTATGCTCATGTTGCTTGCTTTTTCTGCCCTATGATGTCTCCACTGAGGGCCCTGTTTACATTCTTATGTTGCCTTTGTTGCCTGTGTTGGATGTATTTGGGATTAGGCTTGAAGCTGGACAGATCTTTTATTTTCTGGTTTTGCTCTCTTAGTATCTTGCAGGTTATGGTTTATGCCTTGAAGGTTTTTACAGCTTAGGCAGGTATGATGCTGGTATGGCTTTAGTTGACAGGATCCAAGGTTTTAGACAGGCCTTTTGGTTATGTTGAGTTTGATGATAGGCAGGACAGAGTTAAGGTTCAGTAGGCTTGGCCTTTTTTTTTATATCTTTCTGATCTCTCTCCTTTTATCCACTGTGTTCAGTTTTGTTTTTATATTTTCTTCCTTCCTGCCTAAAGCCTAAAACCTGCTTTCTTTTTCTCTTTTTCTTCTCTCTCAGTACAGTTTATATATTTAATATGTTTGTGCTGTACTTTTTGTTCTGAAAGGGCCACTTTATTTGGGAAATGATGAAAAGAAAATGTGTTTTGCTTGCATAGCAATTTTTCTCTACATTCTTGTCTCTTCTTTTGACAGCTTTTGTACTTTTGGATCTTTTGATATCTTCCCAAATCATCTTTTCTTTGACAGCTTGGGTAGTATTTTGACAGCAAGTTTGAATTTTTTAGTTTGGACTTCTAGTTTGATTTGCACTTGGAGTTTTGAGACTTGAACTTATGCAGTTTGGACAATTTTTGAATTGTGCAATTTTGACTTTTGGTGCATTCATTTTTAGCAAATAAACATTCGTCCCTTTTTGTGAACCGGGAGAAATCCCATGATTTGCAGAGAGGGTTAACTGATCCCAATCAGTGGCCCTTAATGATGAACTGTCTTTTATTTATCTGTCATTATTTATTTATCTGCTATTTGACTTTTCTTCTTTTCTTTTGCAGATGAATATTTGAATGGAGAGGGGTATTAAATGAAGAATGAAGAATTGGAGATTTAGAAAAAATAGGATAGTTTCATTTTTTTTTATTTAAATTTAAATTAATGTAAAATCATTGCTTGTAACTAAATTATAAACAATAATTGTACAAATAATTTAAGAATAAATAAAAGTTTTCACTATCCAATTAATTCTATTTTATCCTTTATTGTTTATTTATTATTTAAAATTCTTTGAATTAAAATAATTGAAAAATAAATTCCAATCACTTAATCTTAGAATAATAAATAATTTAAATAAACAAAGCTTTAGCAAATTGATCAGTTAAACCTGGTATTTCTAACATCCAAAGCAAAGCAACAGTTAATCAAAACAAACTGATCAGGCGCATTCCCTTTTCACTGATTTTTACCCAATACTGCAAATCCCAACTGAATGTACCTTTTGACTGGTTCAATCAAACAAACCTGAATTCCAACCAACTGCCTTCTTTTACTGATTAAATCAAACAATGCGAATTCAAACCAAATCTCGGAATAACTTGCAAAGTGCTGTAGAATTTAAATCCTTCTGAGAACGTGCCCATAAAAACCCTAATTCCTGATTAAATTCCAAAGAGCGTTCGCCTGATCAAAGTTGAGCCAAAATCAACCGAAACCCTAAGCCAACTGTGTGAAACATTCCAGAGCCCTGAAAAATCGATAAAACCCTAATTGTGTCCTGACTGATGAGAAAAGTCAGTTTGACCGATTCTTGAGCCAGTTTGAAAAATCAGGAAACGCCTGAAGCTGCGATTTCTTGTGGAAAAATGCAAGGGCAAATTTTGGGGTACAACAGTTGCCCCTGTTCAATCTTCTTGAACCTGAAGAGTTAGATTGGCAAGTTTGCCTTTCGCGACTTGAAGGTAAAAGAAGATTGGACACTAGAGTGCCCAGAAAATTTGCACTCAGCGATGTGATGGTAGAGGTGAATGGGCTTAAAGATGCCATTTGGTGATGGGCTTAAAGATGCCATCTGATGCGATAGAATCTTGTCGGGGGATGGGCTTAGAGATGCCATTTGATAATGGGCTTAAAGATGCCATTTGGCGACTGCTGGTAGGAGGATGGGCTTATAGATGCCATCTGGACATGTTGAACTGTATGTCAATGGTGAGTATCAGAAAGGCACCTATGTTTTGGAACATCTCTGAGTTGGGGGTCCGAGTAAGCAATAGATTGACATCCCTGTTTGGAGAATCTGTAAACTATTTTCAGGAGTCGAGATTGAATAAACAATAGAGCAGCATCCGTTGTTGGGAAGCGTCCGTAAACTGTTTTCAAAAGTTGTGAAGAGTCTGAACAAGTGATAGGTTAACATCCGTTACTGGAGAACCCGTGAACTGTTTTCAGAAGTCTTGAGAAGAATTTGAACAAGTGATAGGTTAGCATCCGTTACTGGAGAACCCGTGAACTGTTTTCAGAAGTCTTGAAGTTGAAGAGGAACCGGCGTAGGGTTTCCTGATGATGCGTCTGAATGGATCTGGAATAAGTATCAGAATGTCGCCGTGTCCGGGTCACATCTGAACTATTTCTGAATGAATCTCGGGAGGTAATCTTTGTTTGTCGATTGATCTTACCTGAAAAAGTAAAGGGTTAGTTGTATGCAATGTCATGATGTATGATGCAATGTATGTGACATCAATGTTTATGACATGAATGTGATGAATGCACATGTAAGCTGATGAGCTATCTTGCTGAGGATAAATGAATCTTGGACGGCTGAAGATAAAAGAATTTTGACTGCTGCCGGGAAAATAATTCCTTGGTTGTTGCTGGGGAAGAGAATTCCTGATGACCTCTACTGGGGAGTTCCAATCTAATAGACTTATGCTGGGGAGGTAAGACTGAGAATCTTCTGTTTGGTGGGAAGTATCTCTGGCTGGGGATTGCGAGGGTCCTCTGATTGCTGCAGGTGAAGGCTTGGAATCTGAACAAGCGATAGATTGACATCCGTTACTGGAGAATCCGTAAACTGTTTTCAGAACGTTGATAAGTTGAATAAGCAATAGAGCAGCATCCGTTGTTGGGAAGTGTCCGTAAACTGTTTTCAGGGGTTGCATCTGAACAAGTAATAGATTAACATCCGTTGTTGGGAAGAATCCATAAACTGTTTTCAGAAGTCTTGAGAAGAATCTGAACAAGTGATAGGTCAACATCCGTTACTTGGAGAACCCGTGAACTGTTTTCAGAAATCTTGAGATTAAATAAGCAATAGAGCAGCATCCGTTGTTGGGAAGCGTCCGTAAACTGTTTTCAAAAATTGCATCTGAATAAGTAATAGATTAACATTCGTTGTTGGGAAGAATCCATAAACTGTTTTCAGAAGTCTTGAGAAGAATCTGAACAAGTGATAGGTCAATGTCCGTTACTTGGAGAACCCGTGAACTGTTTTCAGAAATCTTGAGATTGAATAAGCAATAGAGCAGCATCCGTTGTTGGGAAGCGTCCGTAAACTGTTTTCAAAAATTGCATCTGAACAAGCTGATAGATTAACATCCGTTGTTGGGAAGAATCCATAAACTGTTTTCAGAAGTCTTGAAGAGGAACCGGTGTAGGGCTTCCTGAGGATGAGCTCGTGTAAAACTGCATCGGATTTTTGAACACTTTTGACATTCGAATTCCCCAAGTGGTGATGTAGATAATTTTCTGGCTTGTTACAGGTGTTGATCCACAATCAGTCGTCTACGGATATTTTTCTGGCTTGTTACAGGTGTTGATCCACAATCAGTCGTCTACAGATATTTTCCTGGCTTGTTACAGGTGTTGATCTGGAACTCTTCAGACGTGCCCTGGCTGGACACAGGAATCGAGTCTGGAAAGGAGATAGTTAACAGATATGCCCTGGCTGGATACAGGAATCGAATCTTCAAACTCTTCAGACGTGCCCTGGCTAGATACAGGAATCGAGTCTGGAAATGTGATAGTTGATTTGTTGAACACTTTTGACATTCGAATGCCCCAAGTGGTGATGAAGGAGTCTTGAATCAGATTACTCTGCATATTGAGAGATTTCTTGAAATCTTGACTGGACTGCCCCAGGTTAACTGGATTTTGAAAGATCTGTTGGACCTCGACTGGACTGCCCCAGGTTAATCGGATGGTGACATGTCATGCCCTCTGCTGATAGGAGATTTGCAATGGAAGTGTTATCCTCTTGAAGTGATTTTTACTTACTGAGAGAGTTTTCGTTCCTCCGAACATTCGCTGTATGAATTTCTTCGCTGTCAAACAAGAAGCCAAATGCAGACAGTGATATTCAAGCAATGCAAAGTTTATGTTTGTCTCGAAGTTTTGAAAAATGCGTTTTTAGCAGAAAATTTTTCATAAGACAAGTCAACACAAGATTTAGAGTAAAGCCCTACAGGAGTCAGGATACCTTTTGTAACAGTATGCTTTCGAACTAACCCATGCTTCAATTAGGACTTTTGAAGGGTTGTAACGTGGCTTGGTTCACGGTTTAAGAAACAAAGGATAAAGGCTCAAAATATATTTGTACCCACCCGCTCTTCGTGATGTCCTTCATACCTAAGCTCAGTTAATTGTGCGTCTCACTCTGTTTTGAGTTTGGAACGACTTTTGGGCGATGGTTCACCAGTTGAATTTGGGGAGACAGTCATCATCTCCTTTTTCTTTTTCAACATTTTTCATGTTGTTGAGGATTTTGTAATGACCTCACTATTTTGATTTTGATTTGTTATCCCTAACTTTTGCCTGACTGTTCCCATTTTCGCGATTACAGTCAGCGGGATGCCCCAGCTTTCTTAAGCCTCCTTTATAGGTTTTGGCTTGGTGGGCTTTTCTCTTTTGAGAGATTGACTGTCTATGTGATAGGGAACCACCCTTGTCTTTTGATTCCAAAGGAATGCTTTCTCTTTTTTTTGACGTCGTTCGTTGTATTATGAACTGAGAGTTTGCGACTTCAATGCGCATTTTCTTTTGAATTAACTGAGAGACTACCCTGCCCCAGGTTTATATCAAAGGTTTTGATTGCTTAGAACAGAAAACTCCTACTTCTTTGGCTCGAAGGGGTTGACTAGGGATTAACTTCCTTATAACTCCAGTGTTTGGGAATTGAAAGAAATGCCTGTACATCATCAGCAAGGTCTGTTCAAAAGCATATTGTATAAGATCATGGTATTGTTTCGTCATCCTCCCTCTAAAGGCTTGCAGCTTTTTATCAAGAGTCAAATATCATAAATAAAAGCATGAGAGTAGTGAAACGAATGGATGAATTCAAGACAAACATATGCAATGCATTAATGAAAACAGAGTTTAACATCAACAGATAATTGGTTTGACAGCAAAAGAAATTACAACTTTGAAAATTCAAAAAGAAGCAAAAGCCTTTCAGCTTGAGCTTCGTCACTTCAAGTGGAGAACCCTTTAACGGAAGATTTTCATCTCGCCGTCTGGCATGAATTCCAGCACCCCAATGTCGATCAGATCTTGAATCTTGTTCTTCAAGGCCCAACAGTCGTTGGTGTCGTGTCCCGGGCTGTAGGAATGGTAAACACAAAATGCGTCGGGACGATAGTTAGGAGAGGAGGTATTGAGCTTCTGAGGAGGATCCCTTAGGGTGAGCAAATTGACCTCCAACAGACGCTTCAGTATGAAGAATGATGGTATTTCAGTCTCCGTGAACTGCCTTCCCGACGTTTCTTGCTTACACCGATTACCCCGTTGACGCTGGCGAGGTTGTTGATGGGCTTGTGACCCTGAAGCAAGCAAAGGAGCTTTCCCCTTGTCTTCTTGAGTGGATGGAGGTTGAGCGGTAACTTGCTCTTCAACCTCAGCTATTTGCCCCAGTTGGTTGTTTGGAAGCAGTTGGCAGACGAGAACTCTGAGTTCCTCTTGTCTTTGAGATAGGTCTTAGATGAGAGCCATCTGGCCCACCAACTGTCCCATCACTTGGGTCCTCAAGGTTGTCAGATCAAACTGCAGCTCCGCAAGTTGATCACTCTTGGCATTGTTGGAATTCTCCAAGCCCTTTGTGAGGAGAGCTTTCATCTCTTCTTTCCCCAGAGACAAGTTCAGGAACATCTCCTGCAGCTGAGCAGTCTGGTCTTGGATGTCTTTGACAGACCTTTCTAGAGCCATCTCTTGCTGAAATAAACAGCAGGAGAGTAAGGAAACCTGAAAAAAGGAAAGACTGTCAAAATGCAATGCATGATATGTGGATGTATGCTTTCAAGGATCTCTTGGGGTAAACACAAGAAAATGTTAGAGGTTGAACTTTGCTCTTGGATTGGAGATCTCCGCACCGGTGGATGTCTTTCCACGAGAATCAAGCTCACCATGTCAAGTGGGTCATCGCCACTGATTCAAGTTGTCGCGCTTGATCTTTGTTTGGGGAACTTTGTATCGGTGGACGTCCTTCAAGCTCACCATGTCGAGTGGGTCATAGCCACTGATTCAAGTTGTTGCATTGGAATTTTTGATGGCATTTGTTTAGAGGAGAAACCTCTTGCCCCTTGGTAGGTGTCTGGTTCAACGTAACCCTGCATCAAAAGAACCCTCGAGATCCTTGAAATGGTTATTGAAAATGCTATGGTATGATGTTATGATGTGATGTACATGTATGCAAAAAAGCAAGTGAGTGTATATACAGACAATTATTCACACAAAACAAACAAGTCCTTAGGTTTAGGTTTGCGTGGGGTTCAGGTACTACCCTCTTTCAGTTTCATTGGTTAAAACCTATCCTATCAAAAGTAACCGGGTTCTAGAGGATCTCAAATCATTGGCTACCCTCGATCGGTCATAACTCCAACATCGCTATCTTTTCTTGTGGCCGGAACCATCGCGAGAGTTTAGCCTCAATGAGTGTAGCATACTGCTACTGTTCTAATGGCCACGTTGGGTCAATTTAGGGTTCTAAGGTCGGTTGGTGCTTAATGACTCCTTGGAAGACCCATATTCTCCCCGTTTCAACACAAGGGATATCGGTACAGACCAAGGTGCCACACCAATGTAGCCACTGCTTCACCCATGTCGGTATACCCCGGACAGGTCCCTCGCAGATTATGCTACCTAAAAAGGTTTCCCCCAGATCCGGGTTAGGATCTATAAAACTCCGATGCAAAGCCCACAAATGTAAAAGCAAACAAAGCAATCAATTGAAAACAAAGGTGATCTAAACCTTAAGGTAACCCCACTTTGAGTAGATATTCCCCAGCAGAGTCGCCAGTTCTGTGATACGGTGGGAGAACTGACTATGAGTTTTGCGTTTGTATTCGCACTTATTCGGTTGAGCAAGAGTCGCCACCGACTTTTTATTTTATCCTAAAGGAAAGGTTAAAAAAGCACAGCAAAAACCTTTTGAGATATTTCGTGGGTTCGGGGGGTAGATTATGAAAAGGGAAGGTATTAGCACCCTTTTCATCCATGGTTATCCATGGGCTCTTAGTTACTTGTTTTTTTAGATCACTTTGCTTTGATTTTCGATTGCTTTGAAAATGGTGTGTGTGTGTGTGTGTTTTTGAAAATGTTTTGGAAGAAGATGCCTTGTCTTAGGCTAACCTTGTAACAATTCTTTACTCGAATGTTTTACAAAGGCGTGTATCTTTTCGAAAAGATGTTTCAAAATGTTTTGAGAGTTTGTTTTGAAAGTGCTTGTGGAATGTGGTTTTTGAAAAGAAGGCAAGTGTTTTTTGCAAGTTGATCTCAAGTAACTAAGAGTTTTGTCTACCCCTATTATACTCAAAGGTTTTCTCTAGGTTTTCAACCCTTTTGAACAATTTTGTTCCACCATTGAATTTGGTGGACAATCTTGCATTTAGGAAGTTTGTTCGGGACGGGCGCGGGTCATCGTATGGACCATGAATGCAATGATGTCAAGTGTCTTTGGCAATTTGCTTTGAAGGGACTATGATCATTCCATTTAGGCAACATTCGAAAGCGTCATCGAGGGACTTATGATCATTTGTATTTGTTTTGCCAAAGAAACTCGACGTGCAAGCATGGCCCATTTTGGAAGGCAACATGTGGGATTACCCTAGAGGGTGCAAGTGTGATTGTGTATTGATTTCATGTATTTGTCTTGTATTAGGTTATCTAGCGTTTGATTTTATGTACATGCAAACCCTGGGTCTAACCATGGTATAATTCAAAAGCGGTAAATTGCGGAAATGTAAAGTCTACGCTATTACAGAATAAGTATCCGGGAGTGGGGGTACAAATTTACGAATGGGGATGAGACTTAGGAATGTAATGTCCAATAGATTACAACCAAATCGAATTTGCGATCAAATGTAAATGTAACGAATATCAATGTATAAGATAAGCAAATGTATATAGGGGCAATGTAAATGTATTGTGTAAGTGTACGTGTATATGTGTATGTATATTTGTATATGTAATTATTTACAGGTTAGAGATGTGAAATTGAATGTGTATTGAGTATTATTTAACTTAAAGAAAGAAATTAAAATATTTGTTTAATTAATCTTTGATTTGTAATCTTGTATATTCTTAATATGTACAAAAAAGAATGTTTTGATTAAATGTTTTAAATTCTAATTAAATTATGTATAAAAATGTATCTTTATTTATTATATACCAAAAGTATGTTTTAATTAAATATCAAGAATTAAATTATGTATATTAGAAAAAATGTATTTTTATTTGTTATGTACAAAAAGGATATTTTAAGAAAAGAAAATATTTCTAAGTTTGAAAATTGTCGCTTTACATTTGATATAAAAAATGCACCTTTATATTTTTTGTGTTTAATATATAAAAAATGTATTTTATTGATTGTGTACAAAAAGAATTTTAATTAAATGAAAAGAAAAGTGTTTTCGATTTTAATTATATTGTGTAATAAAAAAGTATTTTTATGTATTAAAGTATTATTGTAAAAAATGTAAAGTTAGAGAAAAAATATATTGTTTAAAAAATATGTTATATAAAAAAGGGTTTGTGTTAATTTATTAACAAAATAACTTGTTCTATATATAAAAAAAAGATGGTTAAGTTGATTAATTAACAAAAGGAATATAACGTTGTTTTATAAAAAGGGGTAAACGTTTTTTGAATGGGCCTTAGGCGTTCAGAAATGGGCAAGGCCCATGTTGACACAAAAATGTTTTAGGGTTCTATTGTGTTTTCATTTGGATGCTTAGGGTTAGGTGAGGCAGAAGCGCCGTTTGTGTTCTATCCTCTTCATCTTCGTTCATCTTTCGCCATGGATTTCTGAATACAAATCCTTCACGCAAGGCCAACAGACGCCATCATCCCCCTTTCACCCTCCGTAGACCACCCAGACCACGTTATACGGTATGATTTCGATCTCAAACGCATTAGGGTTTCATTCCTCTTTTGATTTTTTAATTTCAATTTGGGCTTTAGCTTATGTTTTCTTTCGTTATTGACATGCATGTAAGGAGGTATAAGAGTACTACCTTTTGGAGATGGAGGAAGAGGGATTTTGGAGGCGTTGAGGCTCGACGGTGAAGGAATTGCACGATGAGCTCAGCTTCTTGGTGACCTGGTATTCTTTATCTCACTCTTGGTTTGATGATGACCTTAAACTGAAAACACCTTTTTTTCTTCTTCTTCCTATCGCCCTGTTTACATGCCTCTGTGCGCTTTTGTCATCTCTCTTCTTCGTCTCTGAGTTTCCTTGTTGCTTACTTCTGTTGCCTATTTCGCTCGTATGCTCATGTTGCTTGCTTTTTCTGCCCTATGATGTCTCCACTGAGGGCCCTGTTTACATGCTTATGTTGCCTTTGTTGCCTGTGTTGGATGTATTTGGGATTAGTCTTGAAGCTGGACAAATCTTTTATTTTCTGGTTTTGCTCTCTTAGTATCTTGCAGGTTATGGTTTATGCCTTGAAGGTTTTTACAACTTAGGCAGGTATGATGCTGGTATGGCTTTAGTTGACAGGATCCAAGGTTTTAGATAGGCCTTTTGATTATGTTGAGTTTGATGATAGGCAGGACAGAGTTAAGGTTCAGTAGGCTTGGCCTTTGTTCAGTAGGCTTGGCCTTTTTTTTTATATCTTTCTGATCTCTCTCCTTTTATCCACTGTGTTCAGTTTTGTTTTTATATTTTCTTCCTTCCTGCCTAAAGCCTAAAACCTGCTTTCTTTTTCTCTTTTTCTTCTCTCTCAGTACAGTTTATATATTTAATATGTTTGTGCTGTACTTTTTGTTCTGAAAGGGCCACTTTATTTGGGAAATGATGAAAAGAAAATGTGTTTTGCTTGCATAGCAATTTTTCTCTGCATTCTTGTCTCTTCTTTTGACAGCTTTTGTACTTTTGGATCTTTTGATATCTTCCCAAATCTTCTTTTCTTTGACAGCTTGGGTAGTATTTTGACAGCAAGTTTGAATTTTTCAGTTTGGACTTCTAGTTTGATTTGCACTTGGAGTTTTGAGACTTGAACTTATGCAGTTTGGACAATTTTTGAATTGTGCAATTTTGACTTTTGGTGCATTCATTTTTAGCAAATAAACATTCGTCCCTTTTTGTGAACCGGGAGAAATCCCGTGATTTGCAGAGAGGGTTAACTGATCCCAATCAGTGGCCCTTAATGATGAACTGTCTTTTATTTATCTGTCATTATTTATTTATCTGCTATTTGACTTTTCTTCTTTTCTTTTGCAGATGAATATTTGAATGGAGAGGGGTATTAAATGAAGAATGAAGAATTGGAGATTTAGAAAAAATAGGATATTTTCATTTTTTTTTATTTAAATTTAAATTAATGTAAAATCATTGCTTGTAACTAAATTATAAACAATAATTGTACAAATAATTTAAGAATAAATAAAAGTTTTCACTATCCAATTAATTCTATTTTATCCTTTATTGTTTATTTATTATTTAAAATTCTTTGAATTAAAATAATTGAAAAATAAATTCCAATCACTTAATCTTAGAATAATAAATAATTTAAATAAACAAAGCTTTAGCAAATTGATCAGTTAAACCTGGTATTTCTAACATCCAAAGCAAAGCAACAGTTAATCAAAACAAACTGATCAGGCGCATTCCCTTTTCACTGATTTTTACCCAATACTGCAAATCCCAACTGAATGTACCTTTTGACTGGTTCAATAAAACAAACGTGAATTCCAACCAACTGCCATCTTTTACTGATTAAATCAAACTATGAGAATTCAAACCAAATCTCAGAATAACTTGCAAAGTGCTGTAGAATTTAAATCCTTCTGAGAACGTGCCCACAAAAACCCTAATTCCTGATTAAATTCCAAAGAGCGTTCGCCTGATCAAAGTTGAGCCAAAATCAACCGAAACCCTAAGCCAACTGTGTGAAACATTCCAGAGCCCTGAAAAATCAATAAAACCCTAATTGTGTCCTGACTGATGAGAAAAGTCAGTTTGACCGATTCTTGAGCCAGTTTGAAAAATCAGGAAACGCCTGAAGCTGCGATTTCTTGTGGAAAAATGCGAGGGCAAATTTTGGGGTACAACACTCAGTAACTAGAACAACTCTAAACACAAGTAGAGAACAAAACCAGAAGTCACTCTTCCAAAACAACAAAACTCAATGCTTAAAAACTTATGAGAATTGACACACAAATACTCAATGCTTAACAGCTTATGAGAACCTGACATACAAATGTTCAATGCTTAAAAGCTTAAGAACATCTGACACAGAACTTACAACCCACAATAAGGATTCTAAAAACCCTAACACAAATACATTTGTAAGTTCCACGTAATACTAGGTATACACCATTCTATTTATAACATTATTCTGGACTGAGTTGGGCTTCAAAATTGCGACAATGATGTTTATGATTTGTTGCTGCAATGGTGTACATGTTTTGAAGCTTGCTTGATGTTTAAGCTTGTGAAGAATGTATGCCTCCTATGAGGTTATGGTGTCAGAAAACTTGTGGTGACATTAATTTGCTTAATGAGTTATGGATTATGCTAGTACCTGGGAAGCTAGGAGTCTGAAGAGCAGTTTTGTTTGTGTCTAGGGGAAGTTATTTTTCTCCGCAAAATCTGAAGGAGCCCGATAAATGGTTTGTTTGATAAAGAGAGATATCTCATATGTGATGTTTTGATATCTTGGTTTATTTCACTCTTGATTGAAAGGAGTGCTTTTAGAGTCCAGAGGAAGGCTTGGTGATTATACTTCAATGAATATGGATAAGTATGGGAATTTCCTTAGACTGTCCTGATGAAGAAGCATGTTTTGTGGTGTTGATTTAGATGGGATGTAATGGATTTTTTCAGGTTGATATGAAAAGATGTTGCATGTGTTGTCCAAACATCAATCAGATTGTGGGTGTTACCTGTTGTTAAAAGCCTTTGTCATATTCTGGACAAAAAGAGGGACATAATATGTGTATGTGTTTAGATTCTCTTGTGCCAAACCTATTTGTGCAACTTCTAAGGGGGAGAGAATGTGTTGGACTATCATGAAGAAGTCAAATTGTTGATGTTGTGACATCATGTGAAGACAATGAAGACTGAAGTCTGTCAAATGTGAAGACTAAAAACTAACTGCTTCTGATGTCTTTATTTTAATGATTATTGTTAACTGATTGTATTGTTTAACCTTTGAGTGTATTATTTAACCTTTGAGTGTATTGTTTAACCTTTGAGTTATGTTCTTGTCTTTCATGCAAAGGTTAAGTAAATTAGTTTAATCCAAAATAAGCCAAATGGGGAGATTGTTAATTCTCTGAATTATGTGATTGGCATTATGTTTGGTAAAATGAATATAGCAATAATATGTTAGATAGGGTGTGCTAACTTGCTAACATGAATAAGTTATGTAAGAAGTCTTATCTTATGTTGGGACATTTTGAGTTGAAGTGTTTCAACATCTGGAGCAATATGTCAGATAAGATGTCTTATGCAGGGTCATACGACATCGCGCCTGAGCTGAGCTGAACAATTAGATTCTGTTATGATTTAATAGATGCAGAATATTCTGGGAATATTATGCAATATTATGTGGCGCTGATTTGTAGGTCAAGAAGAATCAAGAATAACATTGAAGAATATGGACTTTCTAAATAAGGAGGGTTTTTAGGAAAAAATTGATCGAAGACCTATTTTATAGCAGAATCTTCTGCAGATTTGTAACAGCTAAAAATTTGTAATTTGAAGCCCAAATCTAGTTGGGATATAGGTTATAAATAGAAGCATTGTAACCTAGGCAAAGGGGCCAGCCGTGAATTAGAAATATGTAATATTATTATGGTTGAGTTTGTGCCACTCTCTATTAGAGTTGGTTTATGTGTTCTACTCAGTTGTGAGTTGGACTGATGTTATAGAGTTGTAGTCTCTATCATTGTTCTCCTTGAAGCTTTTAAGCAATAGGTAGTATTGTTCTTGGAGGAAGATTTTAAGCAACTCCGAGTTGTGTTCTTAGTTAGGAGTAAAGTTATAAACGACGGAGTTTAGCTTTAGGTCTTGACTAGGTATGGTCATGGAAGTGTGTCTTCTGCTTTGTTATCATGGAAGTATGTCTTCCTCTGTTTTGATCCAATCGCTGTCTGTGATTAATGAGGGATTGAGGAGGGACTTATATCTAGGTGAGTCTTAGATAGAAGTCTAGCAAGGGTAGTGATTAAGTGACTAGACCGTAAACTGGAGGTTTGTTGTAGGGTATTTGAATTGATACTATTTTAGTGGACTTATCCCTAGCTTGGTATGCCCCCGGAGTAGGAAGGTTGTTCTGAACTGGGTTAACAATTCTTGTATGTTGTTTATTGCTTTTCAATATTGTTTTAATATGTTTATACCTTGTTTGTTTGTTTAAGTCAGATCAGATGTCCCAACATGTCATAGGACATCCGAGTTATGTCATACTAGAATGCTAATATATATATATATATATATATATATATATATATATATATATATATATATATATATATATATATATATATATATATATATATATATATATATATATATATATATATATATATATATATATATATATATATATATATATATATATATATATATATATATATATATATATATATATATATATATATATATATGAAAGTTGTGGATGATTACTGATTTATATACAATATGTCAAGAAACAAAGGAAACTTGAAGAAGTTAACTCAAGGCAGTTAGATGTTGGATCCTCGTGAAGGAATCCCTACAGCCACTCGAGACAATTACTTGATGGGTTCTCATTAAGGAATCCTTTCTTCCCCTCGAGTAAATTACATTCTAGATCCTCATTAAGGAATCCTTGCTGCCCGTTGAGGGGATTTCATGTTGGATCTTCAGGAAGGAGTCCTTGATGCCCCTTGAGGCGATTACATGCTAGATCCTCATGAAGGAATTCTTGCCTTATTTTGAGGTGATTACATGTTTGATCCTAATGAAGGAATTCTTGCCTCCTCCCGAGGTGATTACATGTTGGATCCTCATGAAGGAATCCTTGTCGCCCCTCGTGGCCATTACATGTTGGATCCTCATGAATGAATATTTAGTGCCCCTTGAGGCAATTACATGATGGTTCCTCGTGTAGGAATCATTGTTTCCCTTCAAGGTTCTTTCCCATGTCGAATATTCATGAAGAAATATCGACATCACCTTGCAGCAATAAGAAACATTGGAACTTTTGAACATCCTTATACAGAGGTGGGTGTTTCCATGTGAATTCCCATGAATAAAAGTTAAATCTATAATGCAAAACAAAGATGGATTAAGAAAGCACTAGTCATTTAATTTGGGGCTCATGATTGGAAAAATATTACAAAACTTCTAGGAGGAGGTAAGGGACAAAACCATCTAAACAAAGCCATGAGATCATGGGTCCTCTAGAGACTTCTCATACTAAAGTGCATCTTATACTTGGGAATATTTTAAGGTAATTTCTCCATCAGGAGGGACCTGCCCGCCTACTACCACCTGGCCACCACAAACCACCTTAAATGAATCCATCTAGCTCAAATCCAAACTCGGGTACAGAAAGGCTATATGTTCCTTCGTTCACTCAAAGTATAGATCGAAAGTGTCAAACAAGTCATATTTAATAACATACACCTCCTCTTCGAGATTTTTTAAGAGAGTGAAGGGCTTCATCCAAGGATCTATTTAATCTTTTGGCGGCAATAACTTCAATGTAAATCATTAAAATAATACCTCTCCTCCATCAAGGTCCTTACTATTTCTTGGTGTTGTGTGAGAGCTTCTTGATCCATGGCGAGTTTAGACTTGAGAGGGGGCAAAACTGGTTGCGAGTGTATTCAAGAATCTACCATATGAAGGTGACTCCTTGCATATGAAGAATTCCCCTCATATATGAGGGACTCATCCCATGTGGAATAAAGTTACCCCAGGCTTGAGGGACTTAACCATTTGAGAGAAATTAGACTAAATCACTTTGTCCTTTCTAAGACATCATGCTTGAGAGACTGTATATCAGTATATTTATAAAGGGGTCTTAAGAGTCGACTTGGGGTTCTTAGTTGTCCCTTTATCGAATCGATAGCCTATTTATTGAATGCATCACCATTTTTCTAGATATCTCGCCCTTTCTATAATAAGTCGCCTATCATAGAAATGGGGGACGTGTCCTCCTTCTGTAATGACACATAAGAAGTCGTAAGAGAGATGGACCATGCTCTCTTGAATATATAGGGATAAACTGCCCATTCCATAAGTGGTCGTTATTTCCAAGGAAGTCATAGATTTAGGTCTGGGAGACTGGGACGAATATAAATATCACATCATAACGATTGAAAGGATAAGAGAACTAAAACACAAAAATACATATGTACAGGAGCTTCTTCTCCCGCTCTCAACCTTACAAAAATCTTAAAGCCTATGACATCCCTTAATCATTAATAATTGTCGTGCATTTATACTTTTAGCAAGTACATTTTCTAAACCGAAGAAATCATTGTTTTTGGTACACACTGAAGTAAGAGAATTTGGTAATATGAACGGTCTTCTGTGGAACGGTCTATTTTTACTACTACAGTAGAATCGTGCACTCGTGGCATATCATTAATCTCAATATAGAAAATTAGCCACTCGTACTCATGATAGTTGTACACAAAGATGTAGACAAGATGAAATTGCATCAGTAACTCGAATCATAAAGATAGATGAACTCTACTCTATACAATTATCTATTTTTCCGAAATGCAAGATGTAATCAAAGTTCTTACGTGAGGCTATATTTATATATTATGAGCAAGTGACGTTTATCCTAGTAAAATGTATACTTGTCTCACAAGAAAAGATTTCTTCATCCTAAAATATTTGCCACCTTACTTCTTAGTGAAATTGCTCTAACATAACATTTACAATTTTTTTGTTATTGGCTAGGATTACGAGATACCTTGCTCGCTTTGCGAGTTTCCTTGTCTAAAACCCATCAAAACTTTCGACATTTTCTCAATATGTCAATGATAGATTTGCCTAACGAAGTTCCTTGATAACTTCTTATACATTTTCCTAAAAAAAATATAAGAAAAAAGTTCATAAAATTAGATCCCCGTAACTATGATTGAAAATAGATCGAAACCATTTAATACTAAAATTAACTCCCAAACTGAATTAATCAATCCAACGAATTTGATGCTGGTGGTATAATAAAAAGAAGTCATAAAACTATTATCTTAACTAAAACCTAACAAATCTAATGTATGCAAATATGTTTGGAATACCATGGTTATGCATATGCAAAATTTGTTAATGCCAAAATCATTTATTTATATCTAAATTAAATATGATGAATTAATTTGAGAAAGAAAAAAAAAACAACTTCACACAAAGATATAAATAAAGTAAGAAATCATGAAAAAACACAAATAAATGAGTGATTTTATTTTTAAATTGATCTTAAACCATCCTTCTCTTATAAATAATGCAAACAATACTTTTTTAAGAAACTCTCAAAATTGTAATTAAGTTTAATTCAACTTTATAAAATCAAACTTTAATTGTCTCTACTTATAAATTATATTAAAGGCATATATTGTTGAAACTTTTTCTACAAAGACGGCTATGTTTTACCTACTCTCCCATTTTTTACCTAAAGGTACCAATAGTTTTCTCAAAATAAAGTAAAATAAATGTAACAACGTGATTCTCGATTAGCCAGCTAGTGTCACGATGAACATATCTACAGTAGTCATTGACTTATATTAAGTTATAAGATCATGAAAGAAAGGTTGTTAGACAATATCTCGAATCCAACAGCTAGATCACAAAAGTTTTCTTTGTCACCAAGTGTCCAAATTGGAGAACAAGATACTTATTCGCTTAAAAAAGACAAATTAAAGTGTAAAATTAATATTATTCACTCCACTTTATATTATAAACAAAAATTATTTTTTAAATTTATTAAATATAATGTATTTAATTTATATATAAATTAGATATATTAAATATTCATCCAAACACAAAACCAAGAGCATGACTCATACCGCTACCAATCATATATTGTCACTATATCTTACCACAACACTGATAACACATATGATACCACAACATCCTACCATATCATTCAACCAATATACATTCAAACATCACATCGCCAAAACACCCGACCAACACAAGTCTTTCAAACACCAGAAGAATCATTGTTTTGTTTTAAAAACGATCTAATGTCCCAATTTAACCAACCACCCTACCAACATGTAACCCAACCAACATGACCCAACTACGATCACATGGACACGAAACTCTTTGGTAGCGTCGTAAACTGGGGAGAAATGATCTGCGAGTTGTATGAAAATCCGACTATTATCCCAAGACTATCGCACCAAGGACCTCTGGCTTAGACAAATACTAGGACACCCCAAACACCTCAGGAAAATCAAGTGAGGGATCAGAGGCAAATATAGGGGTCGATCTATGGAATCACTGGGCGTTTGAGTCGATTGGGTCAATAAAATATCTCTTATTGTTGTGTAATTTTTTAAAATATTATTATAAGTTAATTTTTTTATTTAATATTTGTATTTATTATTGTTTTTGTTAATAAATTTAAAAAAGCAAAATAACTGAGTAGTCAACATGTGAGGCACATGCCAACTAATGCTATAGAGCATGCATCATCCTCAATAGCATGACCTAAGTGCATGCGCCATACTACATGGTGCCTCATTGTTATTTAGTGTGCAAGCGCCACAAACAGTGGTGCATCCTCGGCGTTACGATTTTTTTTTTTTGAAAAGTGGTTAGTTTGAAAATTAATTTGAAAAATATGGTTATCCAATTGAAAATAGTCATCCAATTGATGAGACAATGCCTAATCAGTTAGCTAGACTTAAAATATATTTTCAAGTAGTTTTACTAAAAAAATAGACTTCTAAATTTTTTTTAGTGTGCGTGTGATTTTTCCATAGTATTTCCATAAGTATCTTTGTGCCTTTACAAGATACTTGTAACTCAAACAGATAAGGCCAGACGAGTTTTCACATTTTCTCTCTTTCACAACTCAAAAGATTTAAATTTTAGCATCATTATCTTTGAGTTTATTTTCACACAAGAACTTTGAATCTTCTATCTTGATGAGACTTGAAATATCTTCAAGTTGATTAGCGTCATCTAAGAGTTGAGATGTTAAACTACTATCGAACCTTGAAACAAAAGTCTTCAATGTTTTTTTGTCAACCACAATGTTGACTCTAAAGAGATGACTTGATATTCATGAGCATCTTCCAAAGGATAGCTTGATTCAAGATGATAGCTTGATAAAACATCTTTAGTGTCTTCGACTACTTGAAATATCTTCAATAGATAAGGACTTCACTTGTTTTATGGTCTGGTGAAAGGTATTTTCAATAGTTTTGGTGGTATTGTCCTATCTAACATGTCAAAATTGTAGTTGAACTTGAAATTTAGTCGATGTATTAACTAATAGCTCTCAATCATGATTTTCTTTTCTTTAAATGTTTACGGTGAGAAAGAGGTTTCGTCTCTTAACTATATGTTTCTTAACTCTTTCAAAGACTGTGAAGTAAAATCTTGAATTTTTTTTAGTTACTAAACTAAAAAATGCATAAATATAAATTAGAAAAAATAAATGAAATAAAATACATAAATAACGTATTTGATTGATTATGTGTGTTTTGTAAATTGTATAAGTGTGGTATCAGACAAACACTAGCCCTACATGTCAAAAACACTATGATCTAGATAGTTTAGTCTTATTCGGTAATTTGGGTGAAAATATGTTCGAATTTTTAAGTGATTAGAAATACATGACATCCCATATTCGGCTTGATCTACCTTTTTTCGTGGTATTTTTTCGTTTCTTCTATTCACATGTGAATTTGTTTTTAAAATGTAATTTTATGTCAATAATCGCTTTAAATGGCGACATTATAAATACATAATAAATATAAAATATCAAATTGTCTAATTTTAATAAGCTTTAACTAATTTAAGATTCTTATAATTTTTATTAAGCTGTTGGACTTTAGAAATTTGATTCTCCTTCAGTATCATTATGTGTCTTTTTTTAGATTTTTACTTTTTAAGATAATGATTAATTATGTTGATTTTAATAATAAAATGAATGTAATTTATTAAAATAATATTATTAATAATAGATAGTGAAGTAATTATATGATTTAAGATATAATAAATAAAAATAAATTAGTAAAAATAAATAATATATTAATATCTTAAAAGGACAAATTATTGAGGCATATAAAAATAAATAAAAAATAATTATGAGAGAGTATATGATATTAGACTATTTTGCATTTGTCTAACTTTCATTATGTTGATCCTAAATTCAATTGTTTATCATTCTTGACTAATATTTATCTTTTTAAATGTGAACAATTTGTTTTTGACAGGTTATATAACATCACAATCCAATCTTAAAATTTATTAAAGTGGTTAATTAGTCAAAGCCTACGATTGTTAGAGAGGATTTTTAATTATATTATTGATATAATAACTGTCTTAAGGATTTATGGGGCCCAAAAGTAGTTGATTTGTTAAATAAAATACAATAGCAAACATGAACATAAAGGCCACATGGTGATTAAAATAATAAATAGGTGGATACGTTGATAGGACATGTTACATGTGCATTAATGTGAACTATAAGGGTATTTGTCTACCTAATTAATTTGTCCATTTATTATTCTAATTTTCTTTTTGAAAATTCATATTCTAATATTGAATAAAAGAAATACCCAAATGCAAAATAAAAATACTACTAAATTTTTAGACATATGACCCTGATTTTTTTTCTTCATCTTTTCAAATGACCGTCTTTAGATTTATCAAACGTTTTTGTTATAAACGTGCTTTTAAAGAAAATAAAGTTAAATTAAAAAATGTTATATAAATTAAATCATTTTAAAAAATAAAAAATTAGAAAAATTAAATATTATTATATATGTACGATGAATGTCATTTTCTATAAACCGTATTTAAATTTCAAATTGATTTTTTTTAAATTGATCTAAACGGAAGCAAATTAAAAATATATATTTTTATTTTTTATTTATTTTTTATTAGTATGATATGTTGTGTCGATTTATTATATATTTATTTTTAATTTATTATTTTTATTATTTGATTTATTTCAAATATAATCGATCATTTTTATTTTATAATATTAATTTTTATTACACTATATATATTATATCAAATATATTATTTATTAGTCTTTTATAATATTAAAAAATTATAATTTAAATATTAAAAAATTGATTTAAATTAAATTATATTAAATTAAATCGGATCTAATTAGATTTTTTTAAACATATAATGTAAACTAAATCGAACTATATACACATTTATTTTGAATCAAATGAAATTTTATTGCAAAACCGATTCAAACAACATCGCAAACATATCTGATATATTGTAATATTAGAAGAGTGTTGAGATTCGTGGAGTTAACATGCAAGTTGACTCTTTCAAATTGTCATCATTATTTGTTTGTGCTTAGTAATTCAGATAGTCTCTCAAGACTTAATTGTTTTACATTTAATAATTATTGGTTTAGTCATATAATTTTAATAGATGTAATTTGAGATATTTTTTGAAAGGCTTGTACTTAAAGAGAAACTTAAATTTCTTAAGGGTGATTTCCAAATTTGGGGAAGTGAGATCTTTAATGAATTTGAGTTGGATATTGAGAAGCTTACGAGAATGATTAGTGTTTTGGACCTCAAGGCAGAGGAGTGATAGATTAAAAAAATATGAAGTTATCTCTAGGAGTTTGGCCTTTGTAGAGCTTTGATCACTTCTTAAACCCAAGGACACCTAAACTTTTTAGAGATCTACAACAAGGTGGCTCAGAGATGGAGATGAAAATACAAAATACTTCCATGCATGTACGAAGAACAAAACTAGGAGGAATATGCTACAAGTGTAGGGGCAATTCTGAGGAGAGAGCATTTTACTTGGGACACACCTTTATGAGAGACACACCACTTGTCCATCTAAAACCTTAAGGTAATAGATGAGTGGGTTCTCTCATATATAAGTGCTCAATCTTCCTTTTTATAATCAATGTGGAACTTCTTCCTCACACTTGATTCTCAACACCCCCCCTCAAGTGTGAGTCACAATGCTCCCCCTTATGTGGAATGACTCTCTTCCACATACACTTGTACCATCGCTCGATACAAGTAAGCCGGTCCCTATCTCGAAACCAAAGGCTTTGATACCACTGTAAGGGAAATTCCGAAGAGAGAGCATTTTACTTGGGACACACCTTTATGAGAGACACACCACTTGTCCATCTAAAACCATACCACTATAGGGGCAATTCCGAGGAGAGAGCATTTTACTTGGGACACACCTTTATGAGAGACACACCACTTGTCCATCTAAAACCTTAAGGTAATAGATGAGTGGGTTCTCTCATATATAAGTGCTCAATCTTCCTTTTTATAATCAATGTGGGACTTCTTCCTCACACTTGATTCTCAATAACAAGCTCTTTGTGTTGAGAGGAATTTAAGTTGAAAAGGTATTCGAGGTGCGGAAGGAGGTAGTCAAATACTTCACTAACTAGTTTTTGGAACCAACTTTGAATAGACCACCGTTAGAAGGTGTTATGTTCTAGAATATCTTCCTCAGAGAAAATTTATCATTATCTTCTAGGTCGCTGTTATCTAAGATTGACATAATTGTTCCACATTGTAATGGTAATAAGAGCCATATCCCAAATGGCTTTAACTTTTCTTTCTTCGATATGTTGTGATAACTTCTTAGGACTAATGTGGGAATCATGGTTGACCATTTCTTTAAAATAGAATTTTTGTCTTAACTTCTCGTCTTTCTTTGTAGCTCTAATCCTACTAGTCGACTCTCCAACTTAAGGAATTTTAGGCCTCTCTCTCTAAATGGGTTCTTGTATAAATTGGTGGAAAATATCTTAAAACCTGGCGTTTATTTTGTTTTAGAGTTGGATTCTTCTATCCCAAGATATCTCACTTACAATATATAGTTGATATAACCTTGGGTTATGCTATAGCTGAAAATTTTTGGATTATCAAAACAATATTAAGAGATTTTGAGGTAGCCTCAAACTTAGGGTGATTTTAATTTTGGATTATCAAAACAATATTAAGAGATTTTGAGGTAGCCTCAAACCATAGGGTGATTTTTCTAATATTACCTTAGTCGAGGTAAACATCAATAGAATTCCATGAGTCATGACTGTAACACCCTTTTAAATCTCAAATAATATTTGCAAAATAATTCAATAATTATATCAGAATAAAGCACTAAAAAGAGTGTCACATCGCTTCAAACAAATATCATAGTAAAACACATCCTACTCCGTAACACGGGTTTTCAAAAAATCAATTACGTTAAGTACTTCATGATTAAAAACCATAATTTTTTCAACTTACTCGCAACGGAAATTCATATTTCAAAACATCTATATTAAGATACTTCTAAATAACTTCATCAAATAAAAAAAGCTCAAAGGCCACAAGGGTATTTCAAATCTCAAATTAAACAAAATAACATGATTATTCAAAACAAAGGATCTCATCCACGATGTTACATATCAGAGCAAGACACCTTTATTCTAAAGGAAATAAAGAACACACTCAGCAGCTATCCACTAAGCCTCAGTGAACTATTCTTGATTACCTGCAAGTTATCCACGTATAGAGGAAACATTTCCAAACAGCAAGGGTGAGTAAATCATAATCATTATAAAAGACATAAAGAGTAAATATAGTAGTTACAATATAACACCAAAGAAACACACCATCGAAACCTCGTGTCATACTCATACCTTCAAGCATCACAATACGCATCAGAAACACGGTAATACCATTAATTAATAATTATCACAAACACACATCCATAAAACATCACTCAATCAAATCATCATGTAATGCCACATATAATGCAATGTAACTTTTTTAGATTTATGCATGTCGTACCAAAACTTTATTGATAACATCGCCATCGTTTTCTAAAAAGATCCCCACCAATAGGATCAATTCCCGCTTGAAACCAGAGCACATCGCAATTTGCACTCAATCCATACTATGGGATTGAGGCCATCACTGGACTATTCGTCCTACAAAACTCACTGGAACAACATCCTACAACCATCACTGGGATATGTGTAACGCCCGTAATTTAATTAATTATTTAATTAAATTATTTTTAGAATATTTGTGAAGAAGTGTTATTAAATTGGGTTTATTTTATTATGTGGAGAAATAATAATATTAGAGGTATAATATTACTATTTGGTGAAATAATGTTAGAAGTTAATATTATTAATGTGGGCCTATATGGTGTGAGTGGAAGTAATAAGGGGGTGTAGGTTTTGAGCCTAATAAGGAATAATATAATAATATTAGGTTATTTTATTATTTGTGAGAAGAATAGAAGGAGGAAGCAGTAAGAAGAGAATAAGGATTTGAGAAGAACGTGAAGCTGCTGGAAAAATTGGAAAACGGCAAGAACGAATAATTCAACCCAGAAATTGTAGAGCGACCTTCGATCCAAGGTAATGGTGGGGTTCTGGCTTTATAATTGGGTTCATGATGTTTGATATATGGGGTTAGATGTAATTGATGTTTGTTCTTGAATTAGATGTGTTATGAATGATGTATGGTGAATATTGATGAATTCTTGATGAATAATGACGTTATCATGTTGTTTGATCGAGGGAGTAATAGAGTATAATGTTAAATGATGAATTACCATGATTATAATGAGGTTTGTAGGACTGTAATTAGATTCCCGTAGTGAATTACAGAAGAAAACATAGAAAATTATGCAGACTGTCGAAGGATGTGTCGACCTCAAGCTGGATGAGTCAATACATGAAGGATGTTCGACTCAGGATGAGTCGATGCATGCAGGGCTTGTGTCAATACATGTTAGTTGCAAGACTCAGGATGAGTCGATCGATAAGATGCGTGTGTCGAGACATGCTGTGATTTGAATCATGATGAGTCGATCCATGAGGAGGATGTGTCGACTCATGCTGTGCAGGAGAAGTATTACACGTCGATCCATAGTGTTTTGTGTCGATATATAAGGTCTGATTTTTGACATAATTGGCTTTTAGTTGATGTAACTTGAGTTTTAGGATGTTGTTTGATATTCCGTTTGAAGCGTTGATTAGCTAACGCGATGAACTTTATTCTAGATGATTAAATGATGATGAAGAGGTGTAATCCTAGTAACCAATCTAAGATTTAGAATTAATTCTCGTAGATGACCGTTGTGCTGATTTTGGACAGAATGATGAACATGAGATGTTTAGAGGTTGCTATTAGGAATTATGACAGTAGGATTAGTGACAGCAACAATATAACTTAGCAGAATAACAATATGGATTACTGTAGTATTAATATACAGCTGAGTTATTAGTAAAATGTGGTTATTAAAGTTGTGTTTGATAATTATGATGAATCAATGAAGTTTGATAAATAAATGATTTTTAATTAATTATTTTGAGATGTTTATGAGATGTTGTAATTGAGATGTTCCGAGATGATTGAGATGTTGTTGTTTGAGATGATTGAGATGTTGTTGTTTGAGATGATTGAGATGTTGTTCTTTGAGATGATTGACATGTTGTTGTTTTGAGATGATTGAGATATTGTTGTTTTGAGAAGTTATTTGAGATGTTTTTAACTGAGTATGTTATTACATTCATGTTGAGTCGCATACATTGCATTTTTTTGAGATGGAGCTTATGCTCGTTGAGATGGCCTGGATTGGAAAATTTTGAGATGAAGGTTATGCCTTGTTGATGCCTCTATTAATTGGCAGATTAGATTTTTGAGATGGGAGTTCTGCTCCAATGGTACCACATGCATTTGCATAGTTTTGAGTCGCATTATATGAATGAATAACGAAATGTATTTGATGTTGATGAATGAGTATATATGCTGTAATTATTTCTGATTATGAGATGAGAAGTGGTGATATTATTGATCTAATTTAATATATTAATTATCATGCGCTTTATTATATTGTTAGATATCTCACCCCTTCTGTTTGAATGTTGCCCCTATGTTGGTAACGTGCAGGTAATCGGGAGTGAAGGCCGTATACCTTTAATAGATCGAGTCGGTGTCATTGCTCTGATATGTAACACTCGGGGGGATGAACGCTTGCTGATTTTTGATTGTTGATTTTCAGTTATTGACTTTTAAATTGAATTATTATTAATTACGAGATGTTTCGAAGTTGCTGTTTTATTTAAAGATGTTATTAAAGATTTCCGCTGCGTAGTTGTTGAAACATTTAATGAAAGATGTTATGTTGATGGTTCATCCGATGTTTGAAAAAGTGTTATATATCCATGATGAATGCAATGAATTTGTTAGAAGAATTTGTGACGTCCCGATTCATTTGTATGATTGAAATTTTATAACTCTGATTCATCTTGCATAATTGCTTGGGGTAGAATTGGGGTGTTACAAAGTTGGTATCAGAGAAAAAGGTTGGTCCGACCTTGTCGTCGAGTCGTAGTTGTCTAATAATCAAGTATTGTTATTTTGATGTTCTAATAATTGTTTGTGTTATAGTGATAAGTTGAGATGGCTGGAAGGAATGATGCTGCTCTTGCTGCTGCTTTAGAAGCAATGGCTCATGTGATGGAAAATCAGCCGAATGCTGACGGGAATGCTGGATCTTGTAGATTGGAGACTTTCCAGAGAGAGAATCCACCTACATTCAAGGGAAAATATGATCCTGACGGAGCATTGGAATGGTTGAAAGAGATAGAGAGAATATTTCGCGTGATGGACTGCACTCCAGCGTAGAAGGTTCGTTATGGGACTCATATGCTAGAAGTCGAGGCTGATGATTGGTGGCTAGAGACTTGTTAGAAGTTAGAAGCTGCAGGTGAGAATGTCACTTGGGCTGTGTTCCGTAGGGAATTCCTGAGAAAGTATTTTCCTAAAGATGTCTCTGGAAAGAAGGAAATTGAGTTCCTTGAGCTGAAGCAAGGGAATCTGTCAGTTGTTGAGTATGCTGCCAAGTTTGCCGAGTTGGCCAAGTTTTATCCGTATTACGCTGAGGAGAATACTGAATTTTCAAAGTGTATTAAGTTTGAGAATGGGTTACACCCGAAGATTAAGAAGGCAGTTGGATACCAGAAGATCCGTGTCTTTGTTGATTTGGTTGACAGTTGTAGGATTTATGAGGAAGATAATAATTCACATTACAAGATTATCAATGAGAAGAGGGGTAAGCACCCGCATAGTTGTGGTAAAACTTATGATGCCCTAGCTGGTAAGGGTAAGCATAGATTTGCTCAAGGTCAGAGGACTAGTAGGGGAGATGCTCCTGCTGGTGTGATTTGATTTAAGTGTGGGAGACCTGGACACAAGAGTAATGTGTGCACTGCTGAAGTGAAGAGATGTTACCATTGTGGTAAGAACGGACATGTTGCATCTGAGTGTGAGCACAAGAATGTGGTTTGTTTCAACTGTAAAGAAGAAGGGCACATTGGTAGCCAGTGTCTGAAACTGAAGAAGGCTCAGTCTAGTGGTAAAGTGTTTGCTTTGGTGGAGGATCAGACAGCTTCCTAGGACAAACTTATTAGAGGTACATGTTTCATTAATAGTACTCCTTTAATTACTATTATTAATATTGGTGCTACGCATTGTTTTATTGCTGCTGATTATGTTGAAAGATTGGGTCTTGTGTTGTCTTCTTTGAATGGAGAAATGGTCGTCGATACTCCAGCCAAGGGATCAGTGACTACTTCTTTTGTGTGTGCTAAGTGTCCCTTGTCGATCTTCGACAGAGACTTTGTTGTTGATTTGATTTGTTTTCCGTTAAGAGGTTTGGATGTGATTCTTGGTATGAGCTGGTTAGAGCATAATTGTGTTCATATTAACTGTTATGATAAGTCTGTGAAGTTTACTACTCCTGAAGAAGAGGAAGATGGTTTCTTGTCTTCTAGACAGTTGAGGAAGTTGATGCAAGAGGAATCACAGATGTTCTCGTTGATGGCGTTGCTATCTGTAGATACTCAAGCTATAATTGAGGAATTTCCGGTGGTATGTGAATTTCCTGAAGTTTTCCCTGATGAGATTCCTGATGTACCGCCAGAGAGGGAAGTTGAATTTGCAATTGATCTTGTACCTGGTACTAGACCTGTGTCTATGGAACCATACATGATCTCTGCGTCTGAGTTGTCAGAGTTGAAGAATCAATTAGAAGAGTTACTTGAGAAGAGGTTTGTAAGACCAAGTGTATCGCCGTAGGGAGCTCCAGTGTTGTTAATGAAGAAGAAAGATGGAAGTATGAGGCTCTGTGTTGATTATAGACAGTTGAATAAGGTGACGATTAAGAACAAGTATCCGCTTCCAAGAATAGATGACTTGATGGACCAATTAGTGGATGCCCGTGTGTTTATTAAGATTGATTTGAGGTCGAGTTACCATCAGATTAAAGTGAAGGATGAAGATATTCAGAAGACGGCTTTTAGAACATGTTATGGACATTACGAGTATTCAGTGATGCCTTTCGGTGTTACTAATGCGCCGGGAGTATTCATGGAATACACGAATCGTATCTTTCATACTTATTTGGATCAGTTTGTAGTAGTGTTCATCGATGATATTTTGATTTACTCTAAGTCGGAAGAAGAGCATGCTGAACATTTAAGAGTAGTATTGCAAGTTTTGAAAGAGAAGAAGTTGTATGCAAAGTTGTCCAAGTGTGAATTTTGGTTAAAAGAGGTTAGTTTTCTTGGTCATGTGATTTCAGGTAGTGGCATTGCTGTAGACCCATCGAAGGTTGATGTTGTGTTGCAATGGGAAACTCCAAAGTTAGCTACTGAGATTAGAAGCTTTTTGGGATTAGCTGGTTATTATAGAAGGTTTATTGAAGAGTTTTCTAAGTTGTCGCTTCCGTTGACTAAGTTGACTTGTAAAGGTAGGGCTTTTGTTTGGGATGTTCAGTGCGAAGAAAGTTTTACATAATTAAAGAAGAGGTTGACGTCGGCTCCGATTTTGACGTTGCCTAATCCAGGAGAGTCTTTTGTGGTGTATTGTGATGCTTCTAAGATGGGTTTAGGAGGTGTGCTTATGCAGAATGGTAAGGTAGTTGCTTATGCGTCGAGGCGGTTAAGGACTCATGAGAAGAACTATCCTACGCATGATTTAGAGCTTGCTGCTGTTGTTTTTATGTTGAAGATTTGGAGGCATTATCTTTATGGTTCTAGATTTGAAGTGTTTAGTGACCATAAGAGTTTGAAGTATTTGTTTGACCAGAAAGAGTTGAATATGAGGCAACGAAGATGGTTGTAATTGTTAAAGGATTATGATTTTGGTTTGAACTATCATCCAGGAAAAGCGAATGTGGTAGCTGATGTGTTGAGTCGAAAGACTTTACATATGTCAGCAATGATGATTAAAGAGTTGGAATTGATTGAGAAGTTCAGAGATATGAGCTTAGTTTGCGAGGTTACTCCGCGAAATGTTATGTTGGGTATGTTGAAGATTAATAATGAATTTCTAGACATTATCAGAGAAGCTCAGAAGTTGGATGTGAAACTGGTAGATTTGATGGTTGGGATTGATCGATCTGAGGGTAGTGATTTCAAGATAGATGAGTAAGGTGTGTTGAGGTTTCGTAATCGGATTTGTATTCCTGATGATGCTGAGATGAAGAAAGTGATACTTGAAGAGAGTCATAGAAGTAAGTTGAGTATTCATCCAGGAGCTACAAAGATGTACCAAGATTTGAAAGGTTTGTTTTGGTGGCCTGGGATGAAGAGTGATGTGGCTCGATTTGTGTATGCATGTTTGACTTGTCAGAAGTCGAAAGTTGAACTTCAGAAGTCTGCAGGATTGATGCAACTGTTGGAAGTTCCAGAATGGAAATGGGATAGCATTTCAATGGACTTTGTGACGGGTTTGCCTAGTACTTCAAGGGGACATGATTAAATTTGGGTGATTGTTGATAGGCTTACGAAGTCAGCTCATTTTATTCATATTAATATCAGTTTTCCAGTGTCGAAGTTGGCTGAGATTTATATTAGTGTGATCGTGAAACTGCATGGTGTTCCTTTGTGTATTGTGTTAGATAGAGATCCAAGATTTACTTCTGATTTTTGGAAGAGTTTGCAAGAAGCGTTAGGTTCTAAGTTGAGGTTGAGTTCAGCGTATCATCCTCAGACAGATGGTCAGACTGAACGGACGATTCAATCGTTAGAAGACTTGTTGAGGGCATGTGTTCTTGAGCAGGGAGGTTCGTGGGATACTTATCTTCCGTTAATAGAGTTCACTTATAACAACAATTACCATTCTAGTATTGGGATGGCACCTTTTTAAGCGTTGTATGGTCGAAGATGTAGAACTCCGTTATGTTGGCATGAATCTGGTGAGAGTGTAGTGCTTGGACCTGAACTTGTTTGTGAGACTACTGAGAAGGTGAAGTTGATTCGAGAAAAGATGAAAGCTTCACAAAGTAGACAGAAGAGTTATCATGACAAGCGAAGGAAGGATTTAGAATTTCAAGCTGGTGATCATGTGTTTTTGAGAGTTACACCTGTGACTGGTGTTGGGCGAGCATTGAAGTCTAAGAAGCTCACTTCTCATTTTATTGGACCGTATCAGATTTCAGAGAGAGTGGGGAATGTTTCTTACAGAGTGGCTTTACTGCCTAATCTTTTGAATTTTCATGATGTATTTCATGTGTCGCAACTTAGGAAGTATATTTCAGATCCATCTCATGTGATTCATATGGATGATGTGCAAGTACAGAATAATCTTATGGTAGAGATGATGCCTGTACGGATCGCGGATCATGAAATGAAGACTCTGAGGGGCAAGGAGATTGCCTTGGTTAAAGTGGTTTGGCTAGGAGCTGCTGGTGAAAGCATGACTTGGGAATTGGAGAGTAAGATGCGAGACTCCTATCTTGAATTGTTTGATTGAGGTAAATTTTCGAGGACAAAAATATTCTAAGTGGGGAGAGTTGTAACGCCCGTAATTTAATTAATTATTTAATTAAATTATTTGTAGAATATTTGTGAAGAAGTGTTATTAAATTGGGTTTATTTTATTAAGTGGAGAAATAATAATATTAGAGGTATAATATTACTATTTGGTGAAATGATTTTAGAAGTTAATATTATTAATATGGGCCTATATGGTGTGAGTGGAAGTAATAAGGGGGTGTAGGTTTTGAGCCCAATAAGGAATAATATAATAATATTAGGTTATTTTATTATTTGTGAGAAGAATATAAGGAGGAAGCAGTAAGAAGAGAATAAGGATTTGAGAAGAACGTGAAGCTGCTGGAAAAGGTGGAAAATGGCAAGAACGAAGAATTCAACCCGGAAATTGTAGAGCGACCTTCAATCCAAGGTAAGGGTGGAGTTCTGGCTTTATAATTGGGTTCATGATGTTTGATATATGGGGTTAGATGTAATTGCTGTTTGTTCTTGAATTAGATGTGTTATAAATGATGTATGGTGAATATTGATGAATTCTTGATGAATAATGACGTTATCATGTTGTTTGATCGAGGGAGTAATAGAGTATAATGTTAAGTGATGAATTACCATGATTATAATGAGGTTTGTAGGACTGTAATTAGATTCCCGTAGTGAATTACAGAAGAAAACACAGAAAATTATGCAGACTGTCGAAGGATGTGTCAACCTCAAGCTGGATGAGTCGATACATGAAGGATGTTCGTCTCAGGATGAGTCGATGCATGCAGGGCTTGCATCGATATATGTTAGTTGCAAGACTCATGATGAGTCGATCGGTAAGGTGCATGTGTCGATACATGCTGTGATTTGAAGCAGGATGAGTTGATCCACGAGGAGGATGTGTCGACTCATGCTGTGCAGGAGAAGCATTACGCGTCGATCCATAGTGTTTTGTGTCGATACATAAGGTCTGATTTTTGACAGAATTGGCTTTTAGTTCCTGTAACTTGAGTTTTAGGATGCTGTTTGATATGTCGTTCGAATCGTTGATTAGCTAACGCAATGAACTTTATTCTAGATGATTAAATAATGATGAAGAGGTGTAATCCTAGTAACCAATCTAAGATTTAGAATTAATTCCCGTAGATGACCGTTGTGCTGATTTTGGACAGAGTGATGAACATGAGATGTTTAGAGGTTGCTGTTAGTAATTATGACAGTAGGATTAGTGACAGCAACGATATAAATGAGCAGAATAACAGTATGGATTACTGTAGTACTAATATACAGCTGAGTTATTAGTAAGATGTGGTTATTAAAGTTGTGTTTGATAATTATGATGAACCAATGACGTTTGATAAATAAATGATGTTTAATAAATTATTTTGAGATGTTTATGAGATGCTGTAATTAAGATGTTCCGAGATGATTGAGATGTTGTTGTTTGAGATGATTGAGATGTTGTTGTTTGAGATGATTGAGATGTTGTTGTTTTTAGATGATTGAGATGTTGTTGTTTTGAGAAGTGTTTTGAGATGTTGTTAACTGAGTGTGTTATTACATTCATGTTGAGTCGCATACATTACATTTTTTTGAGATAGAGCTTATGCTCGTTGAGATGGCCTGGATTGGCAAATTTTGAGATGAAGGTTATGCGTAGTTGTTGAAACATTTAATGAAAGATGTTATGTTGATGGTTCATCCGATATTTGAAAAAGTGTTATATATCCATGATGAATGCAATGAATTTGTTAGAAGAATTTGTGACGTCCCGATTCATTTGTATGATGGAAATTTTATAACTCTGATTTATCTTGCATAATTGCTTGGGGTAGAATTGAGGTGTTACAATATGCCCTAACATATGCCATGAATGCATGATGCGAAACATCTTAATAAACAAATGATCAATGCTAGTCAAAACACATCATCATTCAGATAATCATCATAATATTAACACACACCGCATAACACAAACAACATCATCATATTATTAAAAATTCATCATACACACATACATCATACTAAAAAAATCACTGAATCATCTTATTCATCAAAAGCATAGGTACTGGAAAAAAATCACATGACTTTTTTATTCCACCAAGGTATAGTTCATCGCGTTAGCTTACTAACATTTTGAACGATGCATCAATCAGAGTCCTGAAACTCAAGTTATGACACTTTTAAAATACCACTGTTGTCCATCGCCTGGTGCTCGACGAAGCTAGATTTGGCTCTAATTTCATTTTTTAAGAATATTCTTGATCACCCAAAAATAATTTCCCTACCTCATCATGATTAAATTCCATCACACTCCTTCATTTGATGACATGTGCACCACTTGATCTTAATTTTGGCTCCAAAATCAATTACCAAGCCTAATTTTGGTTCCAAATCAAACTCTAAACCACCAATAATCCCAAGTCTAAACTCTATAAATAGAGCCCTCATTTCATTCATTCATCAAGCTTTTGATAGCCAAATTCACCTTGCTAAAAATTCTCTCAACTTTCTTCATCTACTCAAAATCATTCAAAGCTCATTTTCCATTAAAGTTAGTAAGCTTTTCATTGAAGCTTACTAATCTTTGAGCTAAACCTCCATCCAAACACTTTTTGTTCATTAATTCTCTAAATCAAAGTTTGGGAGATTGATTCTTGGAGCTGATTTGAAGCATAATAAAGATTTCAATAGGTAAATTTTTGGATCCACCGTTGTTAAGCTTGTTCTTCATCTTTCACAATGTGATCTCTTGTTAATCTTTTTGGTTTGATTCTTTGAGCTATATTTTTTTATTTCATTGGTGCAAATTTCTGGAATTTAGTGCTCAATTAAATCCAAGATCATAAGGTGTTTGATGAAATGTTTGATCAAGAATCTTCTTTTTTTAAATGCAGATTTCTTGTTTTTTCGCAGTCGAAATCGATTTTCCATATACTGGAAATCAATTTCTCTCACTGTTTTTGGCCCAAATTTGAAAACTCTGAAGGAAATCTATTCCCCTATATGGAGAAATCAATTTCCTGAAAGCATAATGCAATTTTTTGACTTGTTTTGGGGCTGTTTGGATTCATTTTCTTTTTACTACTCCTTTCTTGTAATTGTTGCTTTGGATTGCAATTTTAAATGTCAATTTATCTTCAAATTCAATGGACTTGGGAAGTAGATGAAGTTAGATAAACATTAATTAATTCAAATCTATCTTAGAGTGAATTATTTAATTCATTCTTGGTGCTTTGAATTAGTGATATGTTTAGTGCTTTAATCCATCAAATATGAGTGGTTGAACTTGAAGATGAAAGAGTTTTGATGATGTGATCCAACGTGACTTCTCATTCCATTTTCCCTTTTCATCTCATCCCTTTCTTGATTCATATAAGTGATCATTAGTGGCCCAAACTTGATGCTTGAAATTATCCAAGTATGATTTATTATTGAACCATGATTCAAGACCTTTGAAGCTTATTGTTAGGAGACTTTGATTTTATAAATCCTCAAATAAGTCTTTATCAACCTTTACCTAAGTTCAATCTTTAATCATCATTGATAATTTATCATGGAATTCTTCTTTTCCTTCTTATTCTTACTTTTATCATGACTTAGGTCTTGATCCTTGGTTTTTACTTGTGCTACATATTTTAGGATCTTGGTTTCTACCATGTCTCTAACATGTATGATACATACATTGCTATAGACTGGCCTTAAAATAGGTGAAACTTCTACATAATTCCACTTACGATTGCTTAACATAGTGCTAAATTTGTCCCGATTCGGAAAATGATCATTTGTGGCCCAAACTTAATGTTTGTAAGCCCATGTATGGTTGATTGTTTATCTCGGGTCCAATAACCTTGAGACTTATTGTTAGGAAGTTTTGATTCTATCAATCCTCTAATGATTTCTCATTACTTTTGGTCCAATACTATCATTCAATCATCATTGAACATCTTTGTGACCATTAGTCATTAACAATTAACTTCTAACTTATAACATATTAAAAATTAACTTTATTTTATGCCTTTATTTTTATGCACTTTTATCCTTAGCATTTACATCTCATTCTATTTTCCTTTTTCTCACTTGAGCATTTATGTTTATGTCATTTTATCTTTGCTCACTTGAGCATTTATTTTCATGTCATTTTACGTTTGCTCACTTTAGTTTTTTTTTTGAAGATACTTAATAACCAACTTGAACATTAAAAGACTAAAGACTCTTTATGGACTATTATTTACTATCCTTAGCATATTGGAGTTGTGGAATTCTTGGACTTAGGATTAGAAGCCTCTAAACTTTTAGACCTTGAGACCATTGGACCTTGTGTTACTTCATTGTTATTTTGCTTGTATTGAGAAATCTTCTGTGCGCAGGTGTTATTATGTTGGCCTTAAGTGATCTATATGGCACATGACTCAATATCTAAGACATTGATTTGGGGTCTTAATACCTTGGGTTTCTTTGATACTTCTTTGCTTGTAATTTATTTTCACATGGATGATTGGTATTGCTCTTGGTATATTCTATGCTCGTGGATTTAATCCAAATGATGAGAATTCTAAATTGACTTCTTTATGTCAAGTGTTGGCTTCTTGTTGGTTAGACATTTCCTTACCTTATCTTTTATTTTGTGCTATAGGATAGTCTCTTCCTCTCCTTCCATCTTCTTTAATTTTCAAAATCTTCTCGCTTTTTCAAAGGATTCTTGTTTTTAAACTTGAACCGCTTTTATAAAAAAATTAGACTTAGGTCCATGCATTTTCAAAACTCTTTTCTTAATAAATTCATCATTCAATTTTAATCAAGATATGACTTCTTTCTTCAATACTTAAAATATACAAAACAAATTTGAACCTTTTTGTCGCTTTGGCTTTTCTCTTTAAAACCTTTTCTTAAAATTAACCAACACACAAAACTTTCAAAATTTTTGAGAAGAACTACGAGTGCCTTGATCCTATATTGCACGAAGGGGGTACGTAGGCACAAAAGGTTCACAACTGCGGAAGGTGAAAAAATTGTAAAAACCACTTATTTTCTCATCTCTCCAATCTTATTTTTGTACATATTTCTTTATAGCCAAATACACAGATTTTCAAAGAGGTTCATGCGGAGTACTGCAAATGTTTAGGGTGCTAATACATTCCCTTTGCATAACCAATTCTCGTACCTTGATCTCGATTTCATTTTGGGTTTTATTCGTTCTTTTCTCATTTCTCTTTGGAAACAATAAAGTTTGGTGACGACTTTCACTGACTTGAGTTAAGTCAATTGATGGCTTAGTCTCAGATTTTTTGCCGCTGTATAAAATGTGGCGACTTCACTGGGGAATATGCCTCTAAGTGGGTTGAGCCTATCTTTGTTTATCTGTGTATGTGCTATTATTTTTTGTATATATGCATGTTTGTTTGAATTTTTCTTATTTTCAAGGTGCTTGGTGGTGCTTTATAAGTCTTATACCCGAACTTGGGAAAAGTTAATATAGGATGAGTGGTATAATCACTTCAACTTATATGGAGAAAGTCCTTAGTAAGTTGGTTTGAAAAAACCCATGCTCAATGGAGGCCCCTTTGGGGTAGTATATGTTGAACAAGAAAGTTGTGAAAACATTACTACTTTCGACTTGGTAGTTCAAGAAGCTGAGAGATGTAGAACCCTTAACCTATCTTGGCCCTTTTAGGTGTAGTGCGGAGACTATCCAGGAGTCAATTCTGGTATAGTTGTTACGCGATACTCCACTCAGACTTGTTTTTCATGCGAATATTACCAACTGTGGAGTAAATTGGGACATTGGTAATATTCAAAGAAAGAATGTAGACTCTGAGATTTCTTAGAACCTTGATTTGCAGGTTATCCAAAATAGTAGTGCATACCTTGTGGGTTGGTTCTTACCCTGATTACTTTGACTCCAGGCTCGTGACTTTGAGCCAGTGATCCTGTTACAGTGATGTGCATTGCATAACATTACATATCATTTGCATCCTATGCATCATTCATGCATACATCCAGGTTGCCCAGGATCTCATTCCCAATTGTTTCTTTCTTCCAGTTATCTGTCAATCGTCAAGCTGTTTCCTCAACACAACTACGAAACCAGAGATACCGTCAGATTGAGAATGGAAAACCAAGAATAACACAACATGGAGGTCAGAATGGAAATTGATGAGTTGAAGTCAGGCATGACCAAACTTACTGAGATGATGCAAGTCCTGATTTCTAGAGGAGAGCCACCTCAAAGGATTGTGATATCTGAAATCTCAATTGTTGTTATTTACCCTCAACATATCTAGCATACAACCACTACATGTACCGAGTTTGGTTTACCTCAGAACTACTCTTCGCCTGTTGCAACTGCTCCAATGGTAGGCCAGTCTTCCCAACCAGTATTTCAGGCTCCAATTTTCACTGATCCTTAGCCAATCATTTATACTGCTTCTCATCAACCTGTTGCATAAGCTGCTAATGAGAACCATCTCTTTGAATACCATGTAGCCACTCCTCGAAGTGTGAGTCAAGGAGATTTAGGTGACTTTGAAGATGTCAGAGAACAATATCAGACTTTGGAGAAGAGAATCCGAGCTATGGAAGGAAATGAGTTCTTCAGTGTTGATGCCGACAACTTGTGCTTAGTTTTTGACTTTGTGATCCCTGTAAAATCCAAAAAATCCTAAGTTTGAAAAATACAAGGGGCATACTTATCTGAGGAGAAATTTGTTCATGTACTTCGGGAAGATGGCTGCTTACCCCAACAGTCAGAAGCCGCTTATCCATTACTTTAAACACAGTTAGAGTGGTGCTTCACTCAAGTGGTATATGGGACTCGAAAGGAACCATATCCAATGCTTCCAAGATCTTGTTGATGCTTCATGAAACAATACAAATACAACCTTGACATGGCTCCTGACCGTCGCCAACTGTAGAACGTGTCTCAGAATGAGAAATAATATTTCAAGGAGTATGCTCAATGTTGGAGAGAACTGACATCTCAAGTTGAACCACCTCTAGCTGAGAAAGAGCTTACATGCATTTTTATGGACACCTTTTCTCCTTTATTTTGGGAGAATATGATTGGTAGCGTGTCTTCCAGTTTCACAGACTTAGTGACTATTGTAAAAATGCTAGAAGAAGGCATCAAGAATAGTAAAGTGTCTAAAGTTGTTAAATCTTCTAATGGTGCAAACAAATCCTTTGGGAACTTCTAGAAGAAGAAAAAGGTGAAACAAATGCTGTCTCAACTGAGAGCAGAAGACCTCTCCATAAGCCTCAGTACTATGAGAAACCATAAGTAGTTGATGTTGCTCTTGTGGTTAGTTCTAAACTAGTCCAGGTTCCTCAATGTCAAGCTGTGGGACAAAATCAGAATCACAATACTAGGACTCAGTTTGACCCTATTCTAATGACCTACACTGAATTGTATCCTGCAATGGTGCATAAGGGTTTGATTACAACTAGGACTCTGACTCCTCCAAATCCTCTTACAGCCGGATTTAGATCCGATCTCCACTATGATTTCCATCAAGGTGTTGTAGGCCATGATTAGGAACATTGTTAACCACTGAAGGCCAGGGTGTAAGAATTGGTTAGGGATAAGATTCTCTCTTTCAAAGACCACGGTCCTAATGTCAATAACAATCCGTTGCCAGAGCATGAAACGTGAAAATTCAGTCAGAGCCAACTTACCTCCTAAAGCCAGTGTTTCAGACAGGACAACTCATTCTTGTTACTGATTAGTCACTAGTCCATGTTTATTTCTGTTCTCATTTTCCCTTAATTGTATTGACTGTTGATTTCAAACTTTGTTTGTACTTTCATGTTAATTTTAATGAAATGAGCATTGCAATGTTTTAATTCAATTCATTTACTGCTTTCAAATCTATACCTCTTGTTTACTTTCTTTATCCAACTTTTGTTTTTGCAAAGATTGAAAGGATGATGATGAAAACAAAATAACCATAACTACTATTGGTATGCTTTCAAATAAAACTTTGTTGATGATGTATATACATTATTTCAATTCTAAAACACTGAAGAAATAAGGAAGTTAATCCCTTGTCAACCCCTTTGAGCCTAGAAGTTGGAGTTTCTTTCTATACAAAAAAACCCATAATCTTAACCTGGGGTAGGGTAGTTCTCAATTAATTTATTGTGAATTCAAATACAAGAGAAATCATGCAAGGCACCTTTTGTAACACCCAAATTCTACCCGACAATTATAAACGTAAATGAGAGTTATAAAATTCATACAACTGAATCAGGATGCCACAAATTCAACTTAAAAACCATTGCATTCAACATGGATACATAACACTTTAAAACTTTGGATGAAACAACAGAAAAATAAATTAATCTCTTAATTCAATAACTTGAAACAACTACGCAGCGAAATCATAATAACATCCTTGTCCAACATTTCAGCAACTTCAAAATAACAAATAATTAGCAACAATCAAATTAAAGTTCAACAATTGGAATAATAATAACTAAAAGCAACAAGCATTCATCCCCTCGAGTGTTACGTATCAGAGCAATGACACCGACTCGAACTACGGAAGGTATACCTCCTTCACTCTGAATTACCTGCACGTTACCAACATAAGGGTAACATTCAAACAGAAGGGGTGAGATATTTAACAATATAATAAAACATATGATAAATAATATATTGGATCAGATCATATAATATCACCACTTCACATCTTATAAACAACAATAATCGCAAGGGAACACCAACGATATACAACATTTACCGCATCAATACACAACTTCCTTATGCAATCATATAATGTGACTCAATACTATGCAAATGCATGTGGTACCATTGGAGCAGAACTCCCATCTCAAAATAATTTCCAATAAATAGAGGTATCAACAAGGCATAAGCCTTCATCTTAATATTCACCAATGCAGGCTACCTTAACGCGCATCAGCTCCATCTTGATATGCAATGTATGCGACACAATCATGAATGTAGTAACAACAACCACAACTAACAACATCTCAACATGAATCATCGTTGTCCAGAAGCCTACAACTCAATAGCTGCCAATAATTAGTGGCATCTCATCATAATTCATAAACACAATTCATCAACGTAAATCATCAGCATAATTCATCCACGTAAATCCACAGCAACTCAACCATAACCACAACACAACAACAGGACAACAACCATTCAACATTGGCCATAGGCCTACAACATGATGTCGCCTATAAATATTCAGACAATTCTCGATTATGCCTATTAATCACTCATCTAATGCTTATATCTAATTACTAAACCTCTACATATTATTATACTGTAATACTAAATCATTATTATTATTGATCTTACTGTTATGAACCAAGCATTAATCTAAGATCGTCTTATCCTCATCATACCTCACAAAATCATCATAGCGATTAACGCGGGAAGCTAACTCTATCCTAATTTGGGTACTAGGATTATTCTTATCATCCTTCATTTTAATCTTTATGAATGAAGTTCATCATGTTAGCTATCAAACGCTTCAAACGGAACCTCAAACGGAGTCCGGAAACTCAAGTTACAGCCTTTGGAAAAATCTGTCAAAAATTGGACTGCATGAGTCGACGCGTGCCTCTTTGAGTCGACGTGTACTGGTCTAAAATCCTGCATGAGTCGACGTGTAACCCCTTGTGTCGACTCATAATGAGTCTGAAACACTGCATGTGTTGACACATGATCCTTTCGTATCGACTCATCTTGAGTCTTAGATCTTGCATGTATCGACGCATGGCCTTTGAGGTTGACTCATACTGATTTGTGCTGAATTTATTCTGCGGTTTTACGGTGTTTTCACTGTAATTTCCCTGTCCTAGGTCCTAAAAAACATCATCTAATCATAGCTAATCATCACTTATGATAATCCTATGTTTCTACATCAATTATACAACATTTGGGCATCATTATTCATCTCTATATCATTGATTCCTCATCAAACAACAATACATATATATCAATCACAAACAAAAAAATTTCTTTCAAATCCAATCCCATATACTACTCATCACAAACCCTATTATAGAGTCATAACCCCACCCTTACCTTGGATTGAAGGTTGCTCAATAATTTTCTGATCGAATTCCGTTTTGCTTCTTTTCCTTGTTTTCTGTAACTTCCACGTTCTCTTTCTCTCTTCCAACCCTTATTTTATTTTTCTTCTTACTGTTACTTCTTTTTCCTTATTATTTCTCAATAACCAATATAATAACACTATAACTCTTATTATGTCTTAATGGGCTTAAACTCCTACAGCTCCCTTACTACTACTTCTAATCATTAAAAATAAGCTCACATCAAATAATAGTATTATTCTAATATTATTCTACAACTTGATCGAATAAATTAATCCAAATAACAACAACACATCATCTATCATCATAACACAAATTCACAAATAATCCAAAAATTATTTAATTAAATAATTAATTAAATTACGGGCATTACAACTCTCCCCCACTTAGAATATTTCCGTCCTCGAAAATTTACCTTAATCAAAACTCAGGATAGGAGTCCCGCATCTTGCTTTCCAACTCCCAAGTAATTCTTTCTCCGACAGCTCCTAGCCAAACCACTTTAACCAAAGAAATTTATTTTCCCCTTAGATTCTTTATTTCACGATCCACGATTCGTACATGCATCGTCTCCACAGTAAGGTTATCCCGTACTTGCACATCATCCATGTGAATCACATGAGATGGATCTGAAATATACTTCCGGAGTTGTGACACATGAAACACATCATGCAAATTCGAAATATTAGGTGGTAAAGACACTCTATAAGCAACATTCCCAACTCTCTCTGAAATCTGATATGGACCAATAAAACAAGAAATGAGCTTCTTAGACTTCAATGTTCGTCCAACACCAGTTACAGGTTTAACTCTTAAAAACACATGGTCACCAACTTGAAATTCTAAATCCTTCCTTCGCTTATCATGATAACTCTTTTGTCTACTTTGGGAAGCTTTCATATTTTCCTGAATCAACTTCACCTTCTCAGTAGTCTCACGAATAAGTTCAGGTCCAAGTACTACACTTTCTGCAGATTCACACCAACATAAAGGAGTTCTACATCTTCGACCATACAATGCTTCAAAAGGTGCCATCCCAATACTAGAATGGTAACTGTTATTATAAGTGAACTCTATCAACGAAAGAAAAGTATCCTATGAACCTCCCTGTTCAAGAACACATGCTCTCAACAAATCTTCCAATGATTGAATAGTCCATTTAGTCTGACCATCCATCTGAGGATGATACGCCGAACTCAACCTCACCTTAGAACCCAACGCTTCTTGAAAACTCTTCCAAAAATTAGAATTTAAACCTCGAATCTCTATCTGACACAATGCAACTTCACAATTACACTAGTGTAAATCTTAGCCAACTTCGACACTAGAAAACTGATGTTAATAGGAATAAAATGAGCCGACTTTGTAAGCCTATCAACAATCACCCAAATTGAATCATGTCCTCTTAAAGTATTAGGTAACCCCGTCACAAAGTCCATCGAAATGCTACCCCATTTCCATTATGGAACTTCTAACAATTGCATCAACCCTGCAGGCTTCTGATATTCAACTTTCGACTTCTGACAAGTTGAACATGCATACACAAACCGAGCCACATCACTCTTCATCCCAGGCCACCAAAACAAATTCTTCAAATCCTGATACATATTTGTAGCTCCTGGATGAATACTCAACTTACTTATATGACTCTCTTCAAGGATCACTTTCTTCATCTCCACATCATCAGAAATACAAATCTGATTACAAAATCTCAACACACCTTGCGCATCTAACTTAAAATCACTATTCTCAGACTGATCGATCCCAACCATCGAATCTACCAGTTTCACATCCAACTTCTGAGCTTCTCTGATACTGTCTAGAAATTCATTATTAATCTTCAACATACCCAACATAACACTCTGCTGTGTCACTTCACAAACTAAGCTCATATCTCTGAACTGTTCAATTAATTCCAATTCTTTAACCATCATTGCCGACATATATAATTCTTTCGACTCAACGCATCAGCTACCACATTCTCTTTTCCTGGATGATAATTCAAACCGAAATCATAATCCTTTAACAATTCCAACCATCTTCGCTGCCTCATATTCAACTCCTTCTGGTTGAATAAATACTTTAAGCTCTTATGGTCACTAAACACTTCAAATCTAGAACAATAAAGATAATTCATCCAAATTTTCAACACAAAAACAACTGCAGCAAGCTCTAAATCATGTGCATGATAGTTCTTCTCATGAGTCCTCAACTGCCTTGACGCATAAGCAACTACCTTATCATTCTACATAAGTACACCTCCTAAACCCATCTTAGAAGAATCACAATATACCACAAAAGGTTCTCTTGGATTAGGTAACGTCAAAATTGGAGCCGACGTCAATCTCCTCTTCAACTCTGTAAAACTCTCTTCGCACTGAACATCCCATACAAAGGCTCTACCTTTACAAGTCAACTTAGTCAACGAAAGTGCCAACTTAGAAAAACCTTCGATAAACCTTCTATAATAACCAACTAATCCCCAAAAGCTTCTAATCTTAGTAGCTGACTTCGGATTTTCCCATTGCAATACAACATTAACCTTTGATGGATCTACAACAATGCCACTACCTGAGATCACATGACCAAGAAAACTGACCTCCTTTAACCAAAATTCACACTTAGACAGCTTTGCATACAACTTCTTCTCTTTCAAAACTTGCAATACTACTCTTAAGTGTTCTGCATGCTCTTCTTATGACTTAGAGTAAATCAAAATGTCATCAATGAACACCTCTACAAACCAATCCAAATAAGTATGAAAGATACAATTCATGTATTCCATGAATACTCCTGACACATTAGTAACACCGAAAGGCATCGCCGAATACTCATAATGTCCATAACGCATTCTGAAATCTGTCTTCTGGATATCTTCATCCTTCACTTTAATCTGATGGTAACCCGAACTCAAATCAATCTTACTAAACATACGAGCATCCACCAATTGATCCATCAAGTCATCTATTCTTGGAAGTGGATACTTGTTCTTAATTGTCACTTTATTCAACTGTCTATAATCCACACAAAGCCTCATACTTTCATCCTTCTTCTTTACTAACAACACTGGAGCTCCCCACGACGACACACTTGGTCACACAAACTTCTTTTCAAGTAACTCTTCCAATTTATTCTTTAACTTTGACAATTCAGATGCAGACATTTTGTATGATGCCATAGACACAAGTCTGGTACCAGGTACAAGATCAATAGGAAATTCAACTTCCCTCTCTAGCGGTACATCAGGAATTTCATCAGGGAAAACTTCAGGAAACTCACGCACCACTTGCAATTCCTCAATTATAGCATCAGTCTCGACAGATAGAAACACCATCAATGAGAACATTTGTGCTTCTTCTAGCATCAATTGTCACAACTGTCTAGCAGACAACAAACTATCTTCCTCTCCTTCAGGAGTAGAAAACCTCACAGACTTGTTATAATAGTTAATATGAACATAATTACGCTCTAACCAGTTCATACCCAGAATCACATCCAACCCTCTTAAAGGCAAACAAACCAAATCAACAGAAAAGTCTCTATCAAAAATCGACAAAGGACACTTTAAACATACAAAAGAAGTAGTCACCGACCCCTTGGTTGAAGTGTCTACGACCATCTCCCCATTCATAAAAGACAACATAAGACCCAATCTTTCAACAAAATCAGCAGCAATAAAGCAATGAGTAGCACCGATATTAATAATAGAAATTAAAGGAGTACTATTAATGAAACATGTATCTTTGATAAGTCTATCCTCCACAGCCGCCTGATCCTCAACCAAAGTGAACACTTTACCACTTGTTTGCGCCCTCTTTGGTTTCTGACACTGACTACCAATGTTCCCTTCTTCACCATAATTGAAACAAATCACCTCCTTATGCTTGCACTCAAATACAACATGTCCAGTCTTACCACAACGGAAACACCTCTTCACCTCAGCAGCACACACATTACTCTTATGCCCAGGTTTTCCACATTTGAAACAAACCACACCAGCAGGAGCATCTCCCCCACTAATCTTCTGACCCAGAGCAGCCTTCTGTTTTCCTTTACCAGCTGGGGAATCATAAGGCTTACCGCGATTCTGTTGGTGCTTACCCCTCTTCTCACTGATAATCTTGTAATGAGCATTATTATCCTCCTCATAAATTCTACAACTATCAATCAGATCGGAAAAGACACGGATCTTCTGGTATCCAACTTCCTTCTTGATCTCTGGGCGCAACCTATTTTTAAACTTGATGCACTTCGAAAACTCAACATTTCCCTCATCTTAGTGCGGATAAAACTTATCCAACTCAGCAAACTTTGCAGCATACTCAACAATCGACATATTCCCTTGCTTCAGCTCAAGGAACTCAATCTCATTCTTACCACGAACGTCTTCAGGAAAGTACTTCCTCAGGAATTCCCTACGGAACACAGGCCAAGTGACATATTCACCTGCAGCTTCCAACCTCTAACACGTCTCTAGCCACCACTTATCAGCTTCGACTGCTAGCATATGAGTACCATATTGAACCTTCTGCGCGGGAGTGCATTCCACCACACGGAAGATTCTCTCAATCTCTTTCAACTAATCCAATGCTCCGTCAGGATCATACTTGCCCTTGAAGGTAGGCGGATTCTCTCTCTGGAAAGTCGCCAAACTAAGAGATCCAGTATTCCCGTAAGTATTCGGCTTATTCTCCATTGCATGCGCCATTGCTTCTAAAGCAGCAGCAAGTGCAACATCATTCCTTCCATCCATCTCAACTTATCACCACAACATAAAAAATGGTTAGAACTCAAATTAACAATATTCGATTGTTAACAAAAACTACAACTCGACAACTCGGTCAGACGAACCAACTTTGCTCTGATACCAACTTTGTAACACCCCAATTCTACCCGGAAATTATAAATGTAAATCAGAGTTATAAAATTCATACAACTGAATCAGAATGCCACAAATTCAACTTAAAAACCATTTCATTCAACATGGATACATAACACTTTAAAACTTTGGATGAACCAACAGCAAAATAAATGAATCTCTTAATTCAACAACTTGAAACAACTACGCAGTGAAATCATAATAAGATCCTTGTCCAACATTTCAGCAACTTCAAAATAACACATACTTAGCAACAATAAAATTAAAGTTCAACAACTGGAATAACAATAACTAAAAGCAACAAGCGTTCATCCCCCCGAGTGTTACGTATCAGAGAAATGACACTGACTCGAACTACTGAAGATATACCGCCTTCACTCTAGATTACCTGCACGTTACAAACATAAGGGTAACATTCAAACAGAAGGGGTGAGATATCTAACAATATAATAAAATGTATGATAAATAATATATTAGATCAGATCATATAATATCACCACTTCACATCTTATAAACAACAATAATCGCAAGGGAACACCAATAATATACAACATGTACCGCATCAATACACAACTTTGTTATGAAATCATATAATGCAACTCAATACTATTCAAATGCATGTAGTACCATTGGAGCAGAACTCCCATCTCAAAATAATTGCCAATAAATAGAGGCATCAACAAGGCATAAGCCTTCATCTTAATATTCGCCAATACATGCCATCTTAACGAGCTTCAGCTCCATCTTGATATGCAATGTATGCGATACAATCATGAATATAGTAACAACAACCATAACTAATAACATCTCAACACGAATCATCGTTGGCCAGAAGCCTACAATTCAATAGCTGCCAATAATTAGAAGCATCTCATCTTAATTCATCAATACAATTCATCAACATAAATCATCAGTATAATTCATCAACATAAATCCACAACAACTCAACCATAACCACAACACGACAGCAGGTCAATAACCATTCAACATTGGCCATAGGCATACAACATGATGTCGCCCATAAATATTCGGATAATTCTCGACTATACCGATTAATCACTCATCTAATGCTTATCTCTAATTACTAAATCTCTACATACTATTATACTATAATACTACATCATTATTATTATTGATATTACTATTATGAACCAAGCATTAATCTAAGATCGTCTTATCCTCATCATACCTCATTAAATCATCATAGCGATTAACACGGGAAGCTAACTCTATCCTAATTTGGGTACTAGGATTATTCTTCTTATGCTTCATTTTAATCCTTATGAATGAATTTCATCGCGTTAGCTATCCAACGCTTCAAATGACACCTCAAACGGGGTCTGGAAACTCAAGTTACAACCTTTGGAAAAATCTTTCAAAAATTAGACTACATGAGTCGACGCGTGCCTCTTTAAGTCGACGCGTACTGGTCTAGAATCCTGCATGAGTCAATGTATAACCCCTTGTGTCGACTCATACTGAGTCTGAAACACTGCATGTCGATGCACAATCCTTTCGTATCGACTCATCCTGAGTCTTAGATCCTGCATGTGTCGACGCATGGCCTTTGAGGCCGACTCATACTAATTTGTGCTAAATTTATTCTGCGATTTCACTGGGTTTTCACTACAATTTCCCTGCCCTAGGTCCTAAAAACATAATCTAATCATAGGTAATCATCACTTATGATAATTCTATGTTTCTACATAATTATACAACATTTGAGCATCATTATTCATCTCTAAATCATTGATTCCTCATCAAACAACAATATATATATATATATATATATATATATATATATATATATATATATATATATATATATATATATATATATATATATATATATATATATCGATCACAAACAAAACAATTTTTTTCAAATCCAATCCCATATAATACTCATCACAAACCCTATTATAGAGTCAGAAACCCCCTTACCTTGGATTGAAGGTTGCTCTACAATTTTCCGATCGAATTCCGTTTTGCTTCTTTTCCTTCTTTTCTGCAACTTCCACGTTCTCTTTCTCTCTTGCAACCCTTATTTTCTTTTTCTTCTTACTGTTACTTCTTTTTCCTTATTATTTCTTAATAACCAATATAATAACACTATAACTCTTATTATGTCTAAATGGGCTTAAACTCCTACACCCCCCTTTCTACTACTTCTAATCATTAAAAATAAGCCCACATCAAATAATAGTATTATTATAATATTATTCTACAACTTGATCGGATAAATTAATCCAAATAACAACAAAACATCATCTATAATCATAACAAAACATCACAAATAATCCAAAAATAATTTAATTAAATAATTAATTAAATTACGGGCATTATTCCTTTCAATAAAGGTTTCAACTACAAGCTTTCCTTCACACACATCAAAGAAGTGTCGAAGATGTCTTCCAAATCAAAAGTGACGATGATGGTTCCCCATAATAATTAAGCAAGCAATCACTCTCTTTCCGAAAAGATAAAAAATAAATGAAATAAAAAGATCAAAGAAAATCCCGATTAGTCAAAACCAATGAAGGAGACTTAGGAAAAACTAGGGGCATCCCGCTGACTGTAATATCAAATCAAACAATTCGGGAAAAAGTTAGGGATAACAAAAAAAAAAAAAACAGGTCTTCAAATCTTTGACAAAGAAAAACATGAGTTGACCAAATTCCTCAACAAAAACAACAAAATATTGTAAGAAGAAGTAACTGCCTTCTCAAACAAATTCCTAGTTTTCTAAACCATCATTATCATTACTATCATCAGTGCAATTCCAAAATCTCTTGGGACTAGAATGTATAGTCTAAATTAATTGAATTTAGCAATAAAGATCATCATGAAGATTGGGTTGGGTACAAATAAACTTTGAGCCTTTATCCTTTGTTTCATAAACCATGAACCAGGCCACATTACAACCCTTAAAAGACCTAATTGAATAAAGGTTTCTTTTGAAAGCATACTACAGCAAGGTTGCGTAAACTGACTCCTAAGATCTTTTGAAAATAATTTGTCTTTGTATATTCATATCCTTGATTTCTATTTCACTTTAAATATCTAAAACATTGTGTTTTTGACCAGTCATTCATTTTCTATATAACATCATTCCCAAAATGATTTTTGATTTCAAAACTTCTGCATGAACTTTGCATTAAAGTTACCATGTTTAAATGAACAATTTTTCCAGCAAACAAGCTTTCCTCTTCAAGGAAGTTCAAACAATTGAGAAACTTGGTCAGTGATCCTATCAGGGGAAAGTATCTTCTAGATCCTGTTGTGAATCAGTTCAAGATTTGTTGCTCAGTGCAAGTTATTCTAAAAATTGGTTAGCCAGAAGATCTCTTCCAAGACTCATACTGGGACAATCATTTCCCTCAGTCATTTCAAGAAACTGAATTCATGGTCATTTTATCCTCAACAATCATCTAATATGGGGGAATCCCTAAGCATATCTTCATGACCTTTCTAAAAGAATCATCAACTTGATACAGTTTACAAGTGTGACAGAGATGTTTCTCAATACTTCTTCTTTCCCAGCAGAATTGGCAGAGCGCTCTGCGTTGAGGATGCTAGAACATAGTTTGGTTCTACATCCTTGTAAAAGTTTTGATGATAACAAACACATTATATATAAAGAACAAATATGATTTCTAATAATGTATTTTCATATGAAGGGAAAGTCTGATGTAAGAAGCATAGAAGATGAGAAAGTTATGTTTATGAAGCTCTGGTGAAACATCATACTTAGAAGCAAATCTGTGTAACATGCTTAAATAAAGAAGTTTTAATGTTACAACTTCTGAATGCACCAACGCTGCGAGCAAAACTCTCATATTCTGATAAGTAAAGTTCTTGAAGAACAAAAGAAGTCTCAATGATAATATTCATCTTCTGATATGATTCCAAGAAAGCATGTTCTGAAGCGTTACAATTTATTCAATTCAAATCAAAAGCAACGACTGAATCAAGACAAGATCTATACTTTTGGAAAGAACATTAACTACACTTTATCAACCTTCCAAAAGCATCTTCTCATGTCTCTCATGCATCGCCTATATAAAGGATACTTAAAGAAGAAATCAAATGAATCATCAGTGTGCACCAAAAGAGAAATATTCTTATCCAGTTCTATATTGTGCTTTCCAATTGTGTATACATCCCTATTGTGATATAGTTTTATTAAGAAAACATATTTGTAGACACTCTTAATTTGATTTATTTTGTAACACCTTGAGAAAACTGAGTTGTGGTTTAGACTCAAGAAGACAATGACAATAGTCAGTGTGTTTGTGTAATCAAGTTTGATTAGTAGATTAAGACCTCATTTGAGAGAAGAAAAATCACCTTGGCGGGTGGACTGGAGTAGTTTGAGTTGAAACGAACCAGGATAACCAACGTTTCTATTGCTTTAATTTTGAAAGCCCCAATTCAAATCCCTCTTTCTTGTGTTTTTCCATTCTTCAATTGGTATCAGAGCGCCTGGTTCTGGGTTCAAACACTTAACTGTGTCACAAAAAGATCCTAGCAAGAAAACACTATGGTGGGACCAAGTCAGATCATCAACAATGATAACCATGATGAGAAAGACATAATCAGCGGCAGAAACCCAATGTTTGACGGTGAAAATTTTGATTACTAGAAAGACATAATCGAAAGTTTCTCTCTAACTCTTGATGCTGACCTCTGGGATATAGTGACTAATGGCTACACTCATCCTAGTGATGAAAACAGTCAGAAGATTGAAAGAAAGAAAATGTCAGATCAATAAAAGAAGAATTCAAAAACCATCACAAATCCAGAACAATCTTATTGAGTGCTATCTCATATACTGAGTATGAGAAGATCACAAATAAAGATTCTTCTAAGAAACATGTTTGACTCTCTGAGAATGATGCATGAAGGCAACACACAAGTCAAAGAAACCAAAGCTCTTGCACTCATTCAGAAGTATGAATCCTTAAAAATGGAAGAAGATGAAACAATTGAAACAATGTTCTCAAGTTTTAAAATTTTAGTTGCTGGATTGAATGTTCTGGATAAAGGGTACTCCACAGCAGATCATGTAAAGAAAATCATCCAAAGCTTACCCAAGAAATGGAGACCCATGGTCACAACATTAAAGATTGCCAAAGATATGAACAATATATCTCTTGAAGAACTTATCAGCTCTTTGAAAAGTCATGAGATATAACTAGAAGAAGATGAGCCCCAGAAGTAAGGTAAGTCTCTCACTCTTAAATCTAATAATAAATATGAACCTAAAGTTTTTTAGGAAAAAGAAGAAAACTCTGGTGGATCCTCGTCAGAAGAAGATGAACTATCTCTTCTCTCTAGAAGAGTCAATCAACTATGGAAGCACATGCTGAGGAATTTTAGAACTCCCAGAAGAACAAGGAATCACTTTGAATCATCTTTTAGATACAGAAAATCTAGCAACAAAGATATGGCATGCTACGAATGCAACGAACCAGGTCACTATAAAAGAGACTGCCGAAATCTTCATAAAGAAAAGCCTAAGAAGAAGTTCTCCAAAGAAAAGAAGAAAAGTCTTATGGCAACATGGGATGACTCAGAATCTTCTGAAGCTGAAACAAAATCAGAAGATGAATGGTCCGATATATCCTTAATGGCCAACTTATTAGATGACTCTAGTTCATCTGAATTAAAATCAGACTTAGAAGCAAAAGTGGTATTTTCTAATTTTTCTAGATCTCCATTAGAAGATAGTTTGTCAGAAATTCTTGAAAGATATCAACAACTTCGAGTCAAAGCAAGAACCTAAAACAGGATCTAGTATTTTACTCAGAAGAAACTAAGAAACTAAAAACAGAAAACTCTGAGCTAAAAGAAACCATTTCTAAACATGAAAATGAAAACTATGTTATAAAAAATGAATTACAAAAAGCTCAAAAGAAACTGTTTAAGAAGTTTCAAATAGTTCTAATAAAATCATAAAAGAATATGATCATAGCTTTCAAAAATTTCTATCTAAAAACATAGATAGAAGCAAGATGGCTTTAATTATCTATGGAGTTAGCAGAAATGGCAGAAAAGGTGTAGTATATGTGAAAATAAGGGAAAAAGAACATCTCAACCAAAGAAAGTTGATGATATAGTTATAAAACACAACGTCTATATTCACACTTTACATATGGACATACACATGATATAAAATATACTAGCAATGCTTTCTCTACAAAACCAAAATTCAAATTGAATTTTGGAAACTCTAACAAACAAGGTCCCAAAAAGGTATGGGTACCAAAGGATAAAATCATCTATATTGAAGATGTCCTTAACAACAAGGTTGAAACACCAGTTTTAAAACCTGGACTCTGGATGCTCTCTACACATGACAGTAAGAAAGCATATGTTCCAAAGCTTGGAATCTAAATCTAGAGGATACGCAGGTTTTAGAGGAAATCAGAAAGAAGAAATTACTGGCTCTGGAACCATTGATAACGATCATTTGAACAATTTTGATTCTAAGCAAGGGTCTCAGATCTTCAGAAAATAAATGTTCAAAAAATGATAAGTGAGAAGGAAAGTTGTTCAAAAACAGAGAAGTGAGAAGGAAAGTTGTATCAAAAACAATCCAGAAGATTTGAACATTTTCAAAAAACTGTTCATTTCTAAGATATAAGCAAGCAGTTCACCATATCAACATCTGTCAACTCTAAACTCAAGGTCACACTCTAAGGCTGAACACATGTCCAAAATCTGAAGGGAGTGAAACAGATGAGTTGATGCATTGAGCCGCGAATCAAATTGGTAACTGTTCAAAATCTTCATGCTAGTCCTCTTTTCAGGAATCACTAATGCACTTAATCATTACTTTGTTAATGTTATTTGTTTCTTATTTGAATCGTCTGTTTATCTACCTCATTTTGTTTACCTTAATCCTCTTTGAATACAATATCCACTATTTTTACATCTTTTTATTGCATTTTGATTGTTGACAAAAAAGGGGAGAACGTAAGATATTTTTAATATAACAATATTGAGACTCAGTCTCGAACATTTTGAATATCATAACTTTTATTTTATCCTTTGAAAGCAAAACAGGACAAATATCTTGAAAAGAAGCCTCTGAAAGCAATAACTTCTGTCACGTGGACGTATCAAAACCTCCATCACAAATCTCTGATCATAACACCTTCAGGGAAGTATTTTTTCTTCATCTGAGTATTCAACTCAGGGGGAGACTTTAGTTCTTTATGTTCTTAAGTAATCTTTCAAAAATATACAAGTTCTTGTCATTATCAAAAAGGGGGAGATTGTTAGAACATAGTTTGGTTCTACATCCTTGTAAGAGTTTTGACGATAACAAACACATGATATATATAAAGAAAAAATATGCTCTCTAATAATGTATTTTTATATGCAGCGAAATTCTGATGTAAGAAGTATAAAAGATGAGAAAGTTACGTTTATGAAGCTCTGGTGACACATCATACTTAGAAGCAAATTTGTGTGACACGCTTAAATAAAGAAGTTCTAATGTTAGAACTTTTGAATGCACCAACTCTGCGAGCAAAACTCTGATATTCTGATAAGTAAAGATCTGGAAGAACAAAAGAAGTCTCAACGGTAATATTCATCTTCTGATATGATCCCAAGAAAGAACGTTCTGAAACCTTACACTTTATCAACCTTCCAAAAGCATCTTCTCATGTCTCTCATACATCGCCTATATAAAGGAGACTTGAAGAAGAAATCAAATAACTCACCACTGTGCACCAAAAGAGAAATATTCTTATCCAGTTCTATATTATGCTTTTCAATTGTGTATACATCACTGTTGTGATATAGTTTTATTAAGAAAACAGATTTGTACACACTCTTAATTTGATTTATCTTGTAATACCTTGAGAAAATTGGGTTGTGGTTTAGACTCAAGAAGACATTGATAATAGTCAGTGTGTTTGTGTAATCAAGTTTGATTAGTGGATTAAGACCTCGTTTGAGAGAGGCGAAATCACCTTGGCGGATGGATTGGAGTAGTTTGAGTTGAAACGAACCAGGATAACCAACGTGTCTATTGATTTAATTTCGAAAACCCCAATTCAAACCCCAATTTCTTGTGTTTTTCCATTCTTCAAAGGAATCAAAGTTCTAATCTTACCTACACAAAAGAGTCAAGCTCAGATGTCTCAATCACTTACCTTACATGCATAAATCATTTATATGTCATGCATATCAAGATTCATATATAATGCATTGCAAGAGTGTTTCATCCTTATTTGTATTTCTTGAGGTCTTGTTGCTATAAACATCTTAATTTTGGTTAAATTCCAACTGACTTGGCACCTACCAAAATAAATATCACCTCCCTTGTGTTTCATTTGTCTATGTTTATCCGTTGTTATTCCGGACATGTCTTTCCTTCTGATGTTTTTCCAGAACCTTATCTTTTCTAAGTGATGTTCTTATAGATTTGATTGTGTTTATCTGACATTTTCCTGGATATGCCTTGTTGTTCTGATGTTTTTCCAGAACTTTTTCACATACATTCAATGCTTTTCTAAATGTTTTGTATGTGCCTTCATGATCATTGCTTTCATCTAATGCTTTTTGGATGTCTTTGTCGTATTTCTGGGTTTTAGGTTCTTTTTTCATTCAATGCCCTTCTAGATCTCTCTAGTTTCCTTCCATCTAATGCTTTTCTAAATGTCTCTGACGTTTCCTCGGAGTTTGGATTCCTTTCCATCCAATTATTTTCTAGAGGAGATTTCCAAAGTTCATTCAATGCTCTTCTAAATGTCTTTGATGATGTGTTCTAGATTTTCATTCAATGCTCTTCTGAATATCTTTGATGATTTGTCTCTTGTACATTCAATGCTTTTCTGAATGTGCTTGATGTTCCTCCAAAGATCATTCAATGCTCTTCTGAATATCTTTGATGTTTTCCCAAGTGAAGTTCATTCAATGCTTTTCTGAATGTCTTCAATGTCTTTCCTACTTTTATCCCTAGTAGAGTTCAATGTTCTCCTATTATTCTATGAGGTATCTTCATATTTGGTCTCAATCCACATATAATTCTTTTCTAAATGTTTCTGAGGTATTTTCTATAATATGGTTACCTTTTGCGTCCGATACTTTTCTGGATGTCTCTTGTCTTTCCAGGGTTTTGTCCTTCTCTTTCCAAGTATTGATGGATACTTCTTGTCACATTGATAGATATCCATAAATAGTTTGTGTTCCCTAGGGTTTCTTATCACGTAGTCTCATTCAATCTACTGTAAATCCATGCATTCATATCATATACACAAAATTTATGTAAAAAAGAGTTCATTGGATTCGTTCATAGCATTGCATTAAGGGACAAAAATTGGCTACTTTGCTATTTAACTATCTACCACTAAGATTATGTGAAGCCTAATCATCTTTATATCATCTGGTTGAAGATATTTAAATAGGGGCCGCTGTCATACCCCAATTTTTCCCATAAGACCCCTTATCCCTTCATATCATCATAATGCATCAAAATCACAAATGTGGATTCATTATCTCTTCTACTCTCTCCTATCTTTAAGTTTGTCCTGGAGGGATCACCAAACATTTTTACTTGTGTTATACCTTTTGTATATTTTACTAACATCTAATCAAAATGCCAAAACATATATATACTTTGTTCTTTTTGTATATTTGTGTTTTGTACGTATCAAGCCAAAGCATCCAACCAACAGATCTTTTTGCTACTTTTTCTCTGCAGAAATCAATTTCCGTATATGTGGAAACCAATTTATCCTGTAGTGGAAATCAATTTCCTGGGACGAAATTGGCAAAAAAGGGAAAATTTTCAAGTTTGTAGCATGTGGTTCCAATTTCATTTTTTTAAGAATATTCTTGATCACCCAAAAATAATCCCCTACCTCATCATAATTAAATTCTATCATACACCTTCATTTGATGACATGTGCACCACTTGATCTTATTTTTGGCTCCAAAATTAATTACCAAGCCTAATTTTGGTTCCAAACCAAACTCCAAACCACCAATAATCCCAAGCCTAAACTATATAAATAGAGTCCTCATTTTATTTTTTCATCAAGCTTTTGATAGCCAAATTCACCTTACTAAAAATTCTCTCAACTTACTTGATCTACTCAAAATCACTCAAAGCTCATTTTCCATTAAACCAATTAACCATTTGCTAGGTCAAAAATCAGAAATTTCCCTTTCTTAGTCAAAACCCTAATTTTGACCATTTTGCCCTTTTAATGATCTGATCAAATTTATTGAGGAATTATGGTCCAAACATGATCAAATGATACATATGAGTTTATAATGTTGACGTGGATAAAAAATTATGAAGTTTGACTGTAAATTGGCCACAGTTGACTTTTTCCCCAATACAACTGATTTTTAGGTCAACTGCTCAATTGACTGAGCAAAAAAGTGATCCAAGGCTTGAAACTTGACATGAGTAATCTTGGGGGTCCATAATTATCCATGAAATTTATATGAGGCATTAAAAGTCCAAATGTATTTGTGAAATCTCAAACTCTAATTTTCAGTCATCAGTGCTTGAGGAGGTGTCTTGAACTGATAAACCCTAGTGCAGTCTTGAACCAAAGGAGATCTTGTGAGAAAATATTTGATAAATGAGAGGGAAAATTTTGGGGTACAACAACTTCCCCTGTTCAATATTCTTAAACCTTAAGAGTTAGATTGGCGGACCCGCCATTTGTGACTTGAAGGTGGAAGATGATTGGACACTAGAGTGCCCAGAAATTTGCACTCGAAGATGAAATGGGAATGGGCTTATAGATGCAATTTAGAGGAATGATGGAGATTTTCCGGAGATGGGCTTGTAGATGCCATCTTAAGGTGACTGTTGACAGAGAATGTACTGAGTCTAAACTTGATTTTAACTGGAAAAGAATCAGAATAAATCTTTGGAGGGAGTTATCTGAACCAGAAGTAGTCTTGTATGTTGTTTGACTGGGAAGAATCGGAATAAATCTTTGTGCGATTTATCTGAACCAGAGAAAGTTCCTGTGGGAAAGAATCAGAATAAATCATTGAGAGATTTATCTGAACCCAAAATGTTCCTTTGGAAAGTATCAGGATAAACCATTGAGGGGTTTAAACTGAACCAAAAGAGATCTTGAATATTCTTTAACTGGAAAGAATCAGAGTAAATCTTTGTGTGATTTATCTGAACTAGAGAAAGTGTCTGCGGGAAAGAATCAGAATAAATCATTGAGAGATTTATCTGAACCCGAAATGTTCCTTTGGAAAGTATCAGGATAAACCATTGAGGGGTTTAAAATGAACCAAAAGAGATATTGAATATTCTTTAACTGGAAAGAATCAGAGTAAATCTTTGTGTTATTCATCTGGACCAGAGAAAGCATCTGCGGAAAAGAATAAGAATAAATCGTTGAGAGATTTATCTGAACCCGAAATGTTCCTTTGGAAAGTATCATGATAAACCATTGAGGGGTTTAAAATTAACCAAAAGAGATCTTGAATATTCTTTAACTGGAAAGAATCAGAGTAAATCTTTGTGCGATTTATCTAAACCATAGAAAGTGTATGTGTTGTACCCCAAAATTTGCCCTCCCATATTCCTCAAGATTTGGCAAGATCAAGCTTCAAAATCTCTCAAGGGTTGCACAGTCCAATGGCTTCCTAACACAGCCAAAATTAGGGTTTTGGTTATGGCAAAGAGGTTGAGGTTTTCAAGGGCCCAAACAAGTCCCACATGCCTATAAACATTGTCAAGCATCCATATGCCAAGTTTCAGGACTCACAACATCAAGTTGCACAGTCAAAAACCCTAAATGCTTCACAGTCAACTGCAGGGGCAAAATGGTCATTTGATAGTCAAAAATCCAAAATTTTGGTCAACATCTTATTTTGAAGCCACAAACATCATTTGATCAATTCTTGATCATGATTTCACAAGTATGGCTCAAAAAGTCTCAAGATGCAAAAGTTTCTATTTTTGGACAGTTGGAAAAGTCAACTGCAAATTGACCAAGGCATAACTTCTTCATGGTTTATCTGAAAAATTCCATGCAAAGCTCATTTTGAAGAGAATGACATTTCCTACAACTCATCTTCACACTTCAAGTCCAAGAAATGCTCTCACAAAAAGTTATCAATTTCAACATTATAGGTCATTTTCAAAAGTCAACAAAAAGGCACTTTAAGTCAAAGACCATAACTTGAGATTGGTAATTCAAAATGACATGGGACCAAAGCAATTGGTTAAAGGACTTCAAGAAATTTCCAAAATGTCCAAGAACATGATCAAATCTTCAAAATTGAGCAAGATATGCCTTGTAGAAGTTGGGAAATTTTGGGAATTTTGAAAAGTCAACTTTGCTTCAAATGCCTCAAAAATGCTAATGGGCCCTAATTTCTTCCATGAATCATTACTCAAAGGCTATGCACGACCCATTAAGCTAAAAGGGAGTTATTTTCTTATTTTTAATTAATTAATTGAATTTTTAATCTTATTAATTCATTTAATTAAATTTAATTATGAGAAAAATACTAAACAATGGTTTTAAATCTTTTTTGTGCAACAAATCCTTCCATTATGAGCTAAATATTTCGTGTACCTTCTCGTGATGGTTCTGGACGCAAGAAAAGATTGCGATGCTGGAGTTATGACCGATTGAGGGTAGTTAGTGATATTGGGATCCTCTAGAACCCGGTTACTTCTGATAGGACAAGTTTTAACCAACAAACTGAAAGAGGGTAATACCTAGACCCCATGCTGGCCTAAACCTAAGGGCTTGTCCTGTGTGACTTGTGTGCCTTATCATGTTTGCCTTTGTGAATATTTGTGGTGTGCTTTATCATAACATCATGCCATCATAACATTGCATGCATCCTGCATAAAGACTGACCATTTCAAAGACAAAAGGGTTTCACCTTTGCTCTGTTTTGTAGGATATTATGATGCCTATGCGAAGGAACACTATCCGGTTCAACTTTGTTCACCCACCTGAGTTGCTTGAAGAATTGGTTAGCAGAATTCCAAACACTACTTCCTTCATCCAGAGGCATGGTTCTCTTCTCAGTTTAGTCACGACAAAGTGGGACCAACAACTGATGAGTGTCCTGACCCAATTTTATGACCCTCTGTACCAGTGCTTCACCTTTCAAGACTTCCAGCTGGTCCCTACCCTGGAAGAGTTCTCTGATTTTCTTGGTATCCCTATCTTGGATCAGACTCCCTACACTGGTTGGGAAAAGACTCTTAGGCTTGAGGAGATTGCTGCAGCTCTTCCTTTGACCCACAAGGAGGTAATGGACAACTGGGTGACTAGAAGCAAAGTTAAGGGTTTCTTGGCCAAGTTTCTGGTTGGTAAGGCTAACAGTTTCTGGAATGACTTGGACTTTAGGGCGTATGAAGACATTCTGGCTCTCTTAATCTATGGTCTAGTCTTGTTTCCTAATCCTGATAACTTCATTAACATCACTGCCATAAGGATCTTCATGTCTCGGAACCCTGTGCCCACTCTCTTGGGTGACATCCTGGAACAACTTTATGCTCGTACTGCCCGAAGACGAGGAACTTTGTGGTGTTGCATTCCTTTGTTGGTGAGGTGGTTTATTTCGCACCTCCCTAAGTTCGTGCTGAAGAACAGAGAAGGAAGAGGTTGGGCTCATAGGTTAATGTCTCTCACTGATAAGGACATCATTTGGACTCTCAGAGGTTTGGATGAGATAGCTGTTATTGATCGTTGCGGAGAATATCCTAATGTTCCTTTGATTGGTACCCAAGGAGGAATCTCTTATAATCCATATCTAGCTCTCCGACAGTTTGGAAGAGCCAGAAGAGCAGGGCCTCATGAGATGTTGGTGCCTCACATCAGTTTTGAGTTTCAAGTAGACAGTGACGAGCTGCGTCGTAGGTTCATCAAGGCTTGGGACAAAATTCACAAGGCTAACCCACAAGAGTTGGGACCAAAAACTTCTCTACCTATGGAAGCCTACTACAAATGGGTCCGCATCCGTGCTCAGAAGTTAGGTTTGCCGTACGAAGCTGTCAGACCCATCACTCTTGAGTATCCTGATAGAGATGGGGTTCCCCCAACTGTTCTCCCTCCACAGATACCTACTGATTATGATACACTAAAGAGGTCTTGGGCGCAACTACAAGAAGAACGAGATTCTTATCGGGAAAAGTTCAATGAGCAGGAATTGAAGATCCAGAGGCTGACAAAGCAGTTGGAGAATGAGCGAGCTCTGAATGACTACATCCGTACTGAGAAGAGGAGACCCTGGGATCAATGATGAGCTTTGGATGTTCTTTTATAGTTTTATTTCCCTTTTTAGTATTTCCATTTTTATGTAACGCCTAAGGGCAACCTGTTGAACAATTTAAATTTCAAAGTTGAATCTAATGAAGTGTGTTCCTTTTTGTTTACAAAGTTGATTCCCGATTGTCTTTGAAAACATAAATCATACGCATTCCATTCATCATATGCATCACAGGTACTCTTCTTTTCAGGTTGCTTAATGTTCTTCGCTGTTTATTTCAGCATCATGAACCCTGAATCATCTACCGAGCAGTCCATCAAGGCCCTTCAGGCTCAAAACGCCCAATTTCAAGAGATGATCATGGGTTTGGCTCAAGGTCAGGAGGAACTGAAGGCCCTGCTGGTCAAGAAGAAGAAAAAGAGAACTGTTCTATTCAACACGGGCCGGAGGTTTGGTAACACACTGCAGAATGAGGTTGTTGATCAAGCTGGTTCTTCTGTAGGCAAAGGCAGTCCCCAGGGGGGAAGGGCTCCAAGTCCGGTGGTCTCTGACAACGAGACTGATTTTCATGAGGAGCAGTATCCTCCAGCTGAAGACAGGTACAAGCAGTTGGAAGACCGTCTGAATGCCATGGAAATTCAACAAGTGCCTGGTTTGGATTTCGGAGACTTGGGTCTATCTTCTGGTGTGGTCATCCCACATAAGTTCAAAGCACCATCTTTCGCAAAGTATGACGGGGCATCCTGCCCTAAGCTACATCTCAGATCTTATGTGCGGAAGATTCAACCATACACTGTGGACAAGAACTTGTGGATCCACTTCTTCCAGGAGAGTCTTTCAGGGACTCATCTCGAATGGTTCTATCAGCTGGATGGAACCAAGGTTCGTAACTGGGAGGAGTTGGCTACTGCTTTTTATAAGCAGTATCAATATAATGCCGACCTCGCTCCTACACATACCCAACTCCAGGGTATGTCGCTAGGATCGGGAGAAGGTTTTAAAGAGTATGCGCAGAAGTGGAGGGACCTGGCTGGCAGGGTGCAGCCGCCATTAACAGACCGTGAATTAGTAGACATGTTCTTGGGGACCTTATTCGAGCCGTTCTTTAATCATCTCATTGGCAATTCATCTGCAGGGTTCACAGATCTCATTCTGACTGGGGAAAGGATAGAGGCTGGTATGAAATCAGGGAAGATTCAGAAAGGTGCATCCTCAAGTTCTGAGAAGAAGCCTTTCAAAAAGGAAGCCAGTGCTGTGTATGGGCCTAGGAGGCAGGACAAACCAGAGCGCCGCCAAGCCGTCAACACGGTGGTGATTGCAAAACCTACTGCCGCTCCTCGGCAACCTAATCAACCAAGGGCTGAGAGACCCAGAAGAGAATTCACTCGGCTGAGTATGACCTTGTCACAAATCTTGCCACAGCTGCTATCAACCAACTTGGTGACCGTCAGAGAGGCTCCGAAGATTGTGAACACAACCTCTCTTAAGTATAACCCAAATGCCCGCTGTGCTTATCACTCCGATAGCCCGGGGCATTCTACTGATGACTGCTGGGCCCTGAGGAATAAGGTTCAAGACCTTATTGATGCGAAGGAAATACAATTTGAGGCACCAGAGAAACCCAATGTAGTGACAGCTCCCTTGCCTGACCATGGAGTGAATGCTATCAGGGATGATGACGAAGTGGAAGAATCAGAGTTCGATAGCTGGATCTACCCGACGACTGACGATGGACTGACCATTTGGACTGCAAAAGATCAGATACCTGTTACTTTTGTTACGCAGTAATGAATTCCTTTGTTTTTTATTTGTAATAAACAATAAACTGAAACTTTATGGCCCGGTGTCTTACCCGGGGCACCGTTGGCTTCATTTGTGAGGGCTTATTAACTGTCATTTCCATATATCATGAATAAAGACATTGGACGTTTTTCTCATTTCGAATCTTGTGCTCCCTTTCTTTCTTTCTTTCTTTCTTTATATATTGCAAAACAGCTATATTTACACACACTCACCCATACAGGTTTCAATCCACTCTGGATCTCACTGGTAACGACTCTGCTACTGCCAGTTATGACTTCGAAAATACGATCAACTTAGCCGAAGACGAAGGTGAAGATGATTGCGAAGTGCCTGGCGAGCTTGCAAGACTGTTACTCCAGGAAGAGAGGGCCATTCAGCCACATGAAGAGCCAGTGGAAACGGTAAATCTGGGTACTGAGACGGACATAAAGGAAGTTAAGATTGGTGCCAATCTAGAGCTCACCGTAAAACAACGGTTGACTCAGATGTTACATGATTACGTGGAGATCTTTGCCTGGTCCTACGAAGACATGCCTGGGTTGGATACCGACATTGTGGTCCATCACTTGCCTACCAAGGAAGACTGCCCTCCGGTTAAACAAAAGGTCCGCCGTATGCGTCCAGAGATGTCTGAGAAGATCAAAGCTGAGGTTATGAAGCAATTCGATGCCGGGTTTCTTGCAGTGACTTCTTACCCTCAGTGGATTGCCAACGTGGTGCCGGTGCCGAAGAAAGATGGTATGGTCAGAATGTGTGTCGACTACAGGGACCTGAACAGGGCCAACCCCAAGGATGACTTCCCCCTACCTCACATTGATGTTCTGGTTGATAATACTGCTCAGCACAAGGTATTCTCCTTCATGGATGGTTTTTCAGGTTATAATCAGATTAAAATGGCTCCTGAAGACATGGAGAAGACTACCTTTGTTACTCAGTGGGGCACCTTCAGCTACAAGGTCATGCCGTTCGGGTTGAAAAATGCTGGGGCTACCTACCAACGTGCCATGGTTGCTTTATTTCATGACATGATCCACCATGAGATTGAAGTGTATGTCGACGATATGATTGCAAGGTCCCAAACTGAGGAGGAACACCTTGACCATCTACAGAAGTTGTTTGACCGTCTGAAACTGTACAAGCTGAGGTTAAACCCGAACAAGTGCACCTTCGGGGTAAGATCTGGAAAGTTGCTAGGCTTCGTCGTAAGTGACAAGGGTATTCAAGTGGACCCTGCCAAGGTTAAAGCCATTCAAGAGATGCCAGTTCCTAAGACAGAGAAAGAGGTCAGAGGCTTTCTAGGACGTCTGAATTACATTGCCCGATTCATCTCGCAGCTAACTGGCACCTGTGAACCAATCTTCAAGCTGCTGAAGAAAGATCAGGTAGTACGCTGGAATGATGAATGTCAGGCTGCTTTTGACAGAATCAAAGAGTATCTCCAAGAACCACCCATCCTTATGCCACCGGTCGAAAGGAGACCTCTAATACTATACTTGACAGTACTTGACAGCTCAATGGGGTGCGTGCTGGGGCAGCATGACGAGTCTGGCCGAAAAGAACACGCCACTTATTACCTTAGCAAAAGTTTACCGACTGTGAGACCCGATACTCACTGCTCGAGAAAACTTGCTGCGCTTTGGTATGGGATGCTCGCCGGCTGAGACAGTATATGCTGACTCACACTACCTTGTTGATCTCAAAGATGGATCCGATAAAGTACATATTCGAAAAGCCTGCTCTGTCTGGGAGAATAGCAAGATGGAAAATGATCTTGACAGAATACGACATCCAGTACACGACTCAGAAGGCAATCAAGGGAAGTGTATTGGCAGACCATTTGGCACATCAAGCAGTGGACGACTATCAGTCAATGAACTTTGAATTTCCTGACGAGAGCATCATGATTGTGACTGATTGTGAAGTACCTGGACCGGATGAAGGACCTGAGGAAGGATCCCGATGGTCTATGCACTTTGACGGAGCCTCCAACGCTTTGGGTAACGGTATCAGCGCTGTGATCATATCCCCTCAAGGCACTCATACTCCACTTACTGCCCGGCTATGTTTCAACTGCACCAACAACATGGCGGAGTATGAGGCATGCATCATGGGTCTTCAAGCTACGATCGACTTAAGGATCAAGTTTCTGAGTGTCTTCGGAGATTCCGCTCTCGTGATCAATCAGATCAAAGGAGAGTGGGATACGAAACATCTGAACCTTATTCCTTACAAAGAATGTGTGTTGACATTGATCCCCCATTTCACAAAGATAACTTTTGAACACTTCCCAAGAGAGGAGAATCAGTTAGCGGACGCGTTAGCTACGATGTCTTCCATGTTCAAAGTCAAATGGGACAATGAGGCTCCCCGGATCATTATCTGGAAACTGGACGAACCTGCATACTGTTGTGATCTTGAGGCTGAGGTAGTGACTGAAAAACCCTGATATCATGAGGTGAAGAGGTACCTGGAAGCTCAAGAATACCCTGAAGGTGCATCTGTCAATGACAAGAAGTTTATGAGAAGATTCGCAGCAAAATTCTTCCTCAGCAATGGCATTCTGTACAAGCGAAACCATGATTCAACCTTACTGCGTTGTGTGGATAAGACTGAAGCAGAAAAGATCATGGCAGAGCTGCATGAAGGTACCTTCGGAACACATTCCAGTGGACACACCATGGCGAAGAAGATCCTTCGGGCAGGATATTTCTGGTCCACAATGGAAGCTGATTGTTACCAACATTCTCGGACATGTCATAAGTGTCAGATTTACGCAGACAAGGTGCACGTTCCTCCAGTTCCTCTGAATGTCTTGACAGCACCTTGGCCTTTTGCAATGTGGGGCATAGATATGATCGGCGAGATTAAACCTACGGCATCCAACGGGCATCGCTTCATCCTGGTGGCGATCGATTACTTTACAAAGTGGGTTGAAGCAGCTTCCTATGCTACAGTAACAAAGAACGTTGTGGCATGGTTCATTCGGCATAATCTGATCTGTCGATACGGCGTCCCAGAAAGGATCATTACGGACAACGGTACCAATATTAATAACAAGATGATCACTGAGCTCTGCTAGCAATTCAAGATACAGCACCACAACTCTTCTCCTTACCGACCGAAGATGAATGGGGCTGTCGAAGCAGCTAATAAGAATATCAAAAAGATTGTGCAGAAGATGACAGTGACCTATAAAGATTGGCACGAGATGTTACCGTTCGCTCTTCATGGGTATCGTACCTCAGCAAGGACGTCAACCGGGGCAACTCCCTTTTCTTTGGTCTACAGCATGGAGGCAGTCTTACCGATTGAAGTGCAGATACCCTCTCTCCGGATAATGAAGGATGCAGATCTGAGCGAAGATGATTGGATCCAGACTCGACTTGATCAGTTAAACCTCATCAACGAAAAGAGACTCACTGCTATTTGTCATGGTCAGACGTATCAAAAGCGGATGATCATGGCATTTAACAAGAAAGTCATACCACAAGAGTATCAAGTTGGGGATCTGGTAATCAAACGCATCATCCTTCCTCAGAGTGATCCCAGGGGCAAATGGACCCCTACCTATGAAGGGCCATTTATGGTTAAACATGTGTTCTCAGGAGGAGCCATGATCCTAACCACCATGGATGGTGACGATCTTCCTCACCCCGCCAATGCAGACATAGTAAAAAGATACTACGCATGATAAAAGACCCGCTAGGTTGACATACCTAGGCAAAAATTAGGGCTTCCCGGCGAACCAAAAGGGTTCGGGCAAAATGAGGGATGAAATGAAAAAATCTGTACACCCGGCAAGTCGAAAACCTGAAAAGGCGGCTTGGGCAAAAATGGGTATCCCGGTGGACTGAAAACCCGAAAGGGCGGTCCAGGCAAAAGTTAGGGATTAAAGCGTAATACTATGTCTCATTGGATCACCTTGCATCCAGAATCCGGTATCAACTATCAGGTTCAAACGGCATTGATCAATCAGCTTCATCGTCAACTGAGCACAAAGTGATGAGACGCTCGAAGATATAAAGGCGATAGCAGAGTTGGAACCCAGTGAGATTATTCTTTTCACATAGCTGTTTTATTTTCCCTTTTTCACAAAATTGTATAAAACTCTGTTGTTCGGCGGCGTTCTCTTACTAGGACGTCAGCCTCTTGTACAAAAACGCCTATTTACAGGCAATTCAAAAATCAATACAAATACACTTTTTAGATAATTTGCCAATTGTTTTTCCTTTTTCTGTTTTGTTTTGCGAAGAACGTCCAAGGTTCAATTTGTGATATATGCATTTGACGCTAATTGCTAACTCATAAATATTTGCATGCGAAACAAAGGATTAATTACAGGTAACATCAGAAACAGGGGCAATAATGAGTTGTCTAAGCGATCTAATTGCTCTGTCCACCAAGGTACCAAGGTAAGTTCAGCTGAAGAACATAACCAATATATCTTAACTCCCCAGAGAGTGAGCCAGCAAGTCAACGGTATTCTCCCCAAGCAAAGTTAAGCTACAGTCAGCCTTAAGGAAGTTGGATTATCCTCAGCAGATCTCAACATTCCTCAGGAGCATTCAGACATTCTTAACAAGCATCCCCGGCAGTCTTGACCTAAGATTGTTCCCCGGCGGTATACCAGACATTCAGTGGAGCCATTCCCCAGTGCAATCTGAAAAAATTTCCCCAAGAGAGTCCAGTCTGAAGATTTCCCAAGGAAAGTGGAATCAATCTCCCCAACAGGAAGCTTATCCCCAGCAGATTCTGGAAGCTTATCCCCCGCGGAGCACGAACGCATCTCCCGGTTTTTATCCAAAGGTTATCTCCCCACCAGGATATAACTGGGTTATCCTCAGCCAATAGCCAGGGAAAGATCATCCTCGGCGAAGTCTTCTTATCCCCAGCGGAGCTCGTTAAAACTTCCATCATAACATATCAATGGTATCCCCAGCGGAGTTATCATCAACCTCAGCGAAGTACCTCTCTTTCCCCACAGAGTTACCTCCCAGCAGAGTAATCTATTATCCAAGTTTATTCCCCAACGGAGTCATATTCTCCTACCGGTATTATTGCAACCATCATCCCCAGCGGAAACAAAACTCTATTCTTCAAACATCAGCCCAGGATTTAACTTCCCGACATTCGTCAAGGATTTACTTTCCTAGAAGAAAATACATTCATGAACATCGCATCTTCATACATTATAGCATGCATATACGCACCATGAACATACAGTCTCATTCATTCTGAACACATCATGCATGTCATACAACATGACATCGCATACAACTAACGTTTTGTCTTTTCAGGACAAAGGTTAATACAAAGATGATTACTATCAAAGGTCGCAACTAAAGATCCGATTCCTGTATCTTGCCAGGGTGTATCTGTTGACGACTAATTCCAGACTCGATTCCTGTATCTTGCCAGGGCACGTATGAAGAGTTTGAGGATCCGATTCCTGTATCTTGCCAGGGTGTATCTGTTGACGACTAACATTACCAGACTCGATTCCTGTATCTCGCCAGGGCACGTCTGAAGAGTTTGAGGATCTGATTCCTGTATCTTGCCAGGGTGTATCCGTTGACGACTGACATTACCAGACTCGATTCCTGTATCTCGCCAGGGCACGTCTGAAGGGTTTGAAGATCCGATTCCTGTATCTCGCCAGGGTGTATCCGTTGACGACTAACATTACCAAACTCGATTCCTGTATCTCGCCAGGGCACGTCTGAAGGGTTTGAGGATCCGATTCCTGTATCTTGCCAGGGTGTATCTGTTGACGACCAACATTACCAGACTCGATTCCTATATCTTGCCAGGGCACGTCTGAAGGGTTCGAAGATCCGATTCCTGTATCTCGCCAGGGTGTATCTGTTGACGACCAACATTACCAGACTCGATTCTTGTATCTTGCCAGGGCACGTCTGAAGAGTTTGAGGATCCGATTCCTGTATCTTGCCAGGGTGTATCTGTTGACGACTAACATTACCAGACTCGATTCCTGTATCTTTCCAGGGCACGTCTGAAGAGTTTGAGGATCCGATTCCTGTATCTTGCCAGGGTGTATCTGTTGACGACTAACATTACCAGACTCGATTCCTGTATCCTGCCAGGGCACGTCAGAAGAGTTCTAAGATCCGATTCCTGTATCTTGCCAGGGTGTATTTGTTGACGACTATATTCTCCGGACTCGATTCCTGTATCTCGCCAGGGCACGTCTGAAGAGGTTAAAGATTCGATTCCTGTAACTAGCCAGGGCACATCTACATAAAGAGTTTGAAGATCAACTCCTGTAACAGGCCAGGTAATTATTTTTCTTTCTCAGGTACGCAAGTTCTCGCTAAGGAATCTCTTACGCGATCGACAACCTCCCGATGGCATCTATAAGCCCATCCTCCTATCCACCATCTCTCCAAATGGAATCCGTAAGTCCATTCCCACCATCGCGCTGCTGACATTCTACTATGTGAGTGCAAATTTCTGGACACTCTAGTGTTCAATCATCTTCCACCTTCAGATTACGAAAGGCACGCCATCCAATCTACATCCTCAGGTTTAAGAAGATTGAACAGGGGCAATTGTTGTACCCCAAAATTTTCCCTCCCATATTCCTCAAGATTTGGCAAGATCAAGCTTCAAAATCTCTCAAGGGTTGCACAGTCCAATGGCTTCCTAACACAGCCAAAATTAGGGTTTTGGTTCTGGCAAAGAGGTTGAGGTTTTCAAGGGCCCAAACAAGTCCCACATGCCTATAAACATTGTCAAGCATCCATATGCCAAGTTTCAGGACTCACAGCATCATGTTGCACAGTCAAAAACCCTAAATGCTTCACAGTCAACTGTAGGGGCAAAATGGTCATTTGACAGTCAAAAATCCAAATTTTTGGTCAACATCTTATTTTGAAGCCACAAACATCATTTGATCAATTCTTGATCATGATTTCACAAGTATGGCTCAAAAAGTCTCAAGATGCAAAAGTTTCTATTTTTGGACAGTTGGAAAAGTCAACTGCAAATTGACCAAGGCATAACTTCTTCATGGTTTATCAGAAAAATTCCATGCAAAGCTCATTTTGAAGAGAATGACATTTCCTACAACTCATCTTCACACTTCAAGTCCAAGAAATGCTCTCACAAAAAGTTATCAATTTCAACATTATAGGTCATTTTCAAAAGTCAACAAAAAGGCACTTTAAGTCAAAGACCATAACTTGAGATTGGTAAATCAAAATGACATGGGACCAAAGACATTGGTTAGAGGACTTCAAGAAATTTCCAAAATGTCCAAGAACATGATCAAATATTCAAAATTGAGCAAGATATGCCTTGTAGAAGTTGGGAAATTTTTGGGAATTTTGAAAAGTCAACTTTGCTTCAAATGCCTCAAAAATGCTAATGGGCCCTAATTTCTTCCATGAATCATTACTCAAAGGCTATGCACGACCCATTAAGCTAAAAGGGAGTTATTTTCTTATTTTTAATTAATTAATTGAATTTTTAATCTTATTAATTCATTTAATTAAATTTAATTATGAGAAAAATACTAAACAATGGTTTTAAATCTTTTTTGTGCAGCAAATCCTTCCATTATGAGCTAAATATTTCGTGTACCTTCTCAAGAGACAAAATCTTTCATGATTGGCAATAGTTTCATGGCAAAAAGATTGAAATTGATATCATTGAAAATCAAATCTCCAAATCATCAATGCATGGATTATGGGCTGGTTTTTTAACCTAATTCTATTCACTTACTTATGCACAACTAAAACCTAAGGCATTGAACACAAGGAGCTGCGCAGGAAACAAAAGAACAAATTGCATTTTTTCACAAAAACCTTGAAACTGTTTTCAGACCTAGAGTACGATTCAAAGCCTAAAAGCTATTCCAATACATTGCTGGAGCACCTAGGAAGCATTTGCAATCGAAACCAAGTCTCCAGACCTCCAGAATCGGTAGAACGACATCACACTTTTCTTGAAATTGTCCATTATCGTTTTTCAAATTAAATGCATTTTTCATATGTTTTAAATGTTGATTTACACTAATAAGGATGTTCTGAAGCTAATGGTACCCTTGAATTGAATTAAGAATGCCTGTATCAAAAGTTGCCATGAACGCTTGCTAGGGTTTCAGGAGCTTGGAATTGGGGGTTTATACATGTGGAAAAATTAGGCCTTAAAACCTATACCAACGGATTTGTGACATCCAAACGAAGCAAATCCACACCTCGCGCCTTTTTTATGTTTACTCATATGCTAATCGCTATTTTTATGCATTGCAGTTAGTGGGGGTTTAAAACCCCCTCTATTTAATTATGTTACAGGTACAAAAGGAAGACGAAGATGGCGTGTCTGAGCATGGTTGGAGGATTTGAATATTAGCGCATTTTTTGATTGTCTCAGGATAACGTTGTTTTTTCATATATATTATTCATGTTCTATAATATTAACAAACACGCGCGTTGGTTCAGTTGGCAGTTGAGTTGTCATGCAGGTACTGGGGCCTGGGTTCGATTCCCAGGTCCCCCAAAGGCTTAATAATTTTTGTCCTAATGCGTTCATGTGCAGCGTTCCTTCAAGGCTTCACCATACACCCTCATACTCTGGCTTGACAAATGGCTTCATGATCAATCCAAAGGCCAAAATGTGGAGACTACCATACACGCTCAGTCAACCATGCGCATTCAAACACAGGAAGTCAAACGAGGCCTTGCAATCTTGGGCCAAAAATACTCCAGCAAACCTCCAAATTGGGTCAGACACCCCCATTGTTTGCATTCTTTTTTTAATTTCCTTTTCTTTTCTTTTAATTATTTTAATTATTTTCTTTAAATCCCAATAATTAATTTTTATAATCCAAAAATATCAGAAATTAAAATATGTCAATTAATTTATTTAGTAAATATTTTTGTAAATAAATGTCAAATAATTAATTTAGTAAAATTAGGTTTTCAATTTTGATCTTTTCTTAAATAACTAAAATATGTAGAAATTAGGTTTTTTAGCATTTTTATCCTTTTTCTTAATGAATAACTTTTTCTTATTATCATTATTATTAATTACTAATTTATTTTGTAAATAAATATGTAAATAATTAATTAGCATAAATTAGGTTAAACTTTAACATTTTTTTCATTAATAATTAAAACAACTTAGAATTAGGGTTTCTTTTAATTTTAATTAATTTTCTTTATTCTCATTAAATACAAAAAAAAAGACTAAAAACATTTCTTTTAACTTTTAATTTCAATTTAATTTCAAAAGGGTCCAACGCCCTCGAACATTCGATTCTAATTTCTTTTTGCGCATTTATTCTTATTTATTTTCTTTCAAATATTATGTAATTGCTCAAGCCTTGTAATAGTAATTAGGAATTTATTTATTTTCCGCATTTTATTAAAAACGGGTCTTTGTTAATTTGGCGATGTATAGACCCGCGCCTTGTAATAGCGTAGGATTTCACTTTCCGCACTTTAATTTCCGCATTTTTAAATTCTAAACTTTGCATGAAAGAATGAATGGCCTAAATTAAAAACAATGCGTAGCTCACCAAAGGCATGATAAAAGATAAAACATAACTGAAAATAACACACAAATTCACACACCACTCATAGGGTATGCCTCACTGTTGCCTTGCCCTCGAAACGTGGTCGTCGAGTATAGGACGTTTTAGTAAGTCCTTATGTCCATGATCTATGGCATAGGGGTAGCTTCTAAGGTGTCCTACTGTTGCTCTGGTGACCACACTGTCCCTAAACTCGAATTGACCCGAACACCTCCAACGGTGGAGCTACCTACCTCTCAATGGTGGGATGGCACTACCTTAAGGACATTTACACAGCCTAATTCCTTAGGGTAGGTAGATGACTCATAGATACTTGCTCTATTCAAAACAAATCAAAAACTCTTTTCACCGAAACTTTCAAAAAGCTTTCAAAACCATTTTTTCAAACACTCTTGAGGACTGATACAAGAGTCGATCTGAGATCTTTAAACGAAACTTTTTCAAACCCACTCACAATTGAAAAGCAAACACTTTTGAAAACACAAATGAGCAAGTATCTAAGAGCCCATGGATAACCATGGATAGAAAGGGTACTAACACCTTCCCTTTCTATAAATCTACCTCCCGAACCGAGAAACTATCTCATAAGGAATTTTGCTGTGCTTTTGTCCTATCCATGTTGGAGAAAATAAAAGACGGTGGCGACTCTTGCTTCCGCGACATTTCGCGAACCAGCGTTAAACAGTCAGTTCCAGATCCACCGATTACAGTATGCAGGAAAGAATAAGAATAAATCATTGAGAGATTTATCTGAACCGAAATGGATCTGGAGAAGAATCAGAATAAATCATTTGAGATAATTATCTGAACCAGAGAAGACAGCTGCGGAAAAAGAATCATAATAAATTGTTGAGATATTTAAACTGAACCGGCAGGAGTCTGAAAGAAACATCTGTTATATAGATGGTTGACCAATCCTTTCTTGGAAATTGATCTATAATTGACTTGTTGATAATTTGATGACAATTTTCTATTGATTGATCTTTCCTGAAAAAGATGAAAGGTTAGTTGTATGCAATGTCATGATGTATGAAATGCATGGTGTAATGATGTTCTCAAAATAAATGAGATTGTATCGTATGTATTTATGCTGTCAATGTTATGACGTATGACAAATATGTATGGACATGTTAATTGTAATGCCATAGTGTTGCTGGGGAAGATAAGTCCTTGAGTACTGCTAGGTACAAAGGGTGTAAGTCTTCATGTTGCTGATGAGTTGATGAGCTTCTATTTGTTAGAGAAATAAACTCTGTTGTGTAGAGGAAATGCCATGTATTACTTGCGAAATCCTATCGGGGAATCTTGAGAAATTGGGCGACTTTTACTGGGGAGTGATAGTTTGAAGCTTTGTCCCGCTGGGGATGTGAGAGAGCTTGATATCATTAAGCTGCACACTGTGGGGGATTTTATGGAATAGTCTAAAGATATTATCCTATTTCTTAAAGCCATTAGCAATTGTCTTTCTATTTTTTGTTCCTTTTTTTGTTTATTTTTAAACAGTAGTTACGTTCAAATGCATATGTTCAAAATTAAATCATTGGACATTTTCGCAAACAAAGCACGGAAAAAGAAAAACAGATAGTTTTGCACTTTCAAAGGGATATCTTTGTATTAACTTGAATAAGTATTTTTGTACAATGAGACGAGCATCCTAGTAAGAGAATTTCGTCGTATAAAAATGAAAATTTGATACAAAGAAAAGATAGCTATGTGCAATAATCCCATGGGATTCCCATTCTGCTATAGCCTTCGTGTCTCTGAATGTCTTATCCACTTGCTTCCTCGTTCGAAGTTGATTGGATTGATTAGAACCGTTGATTTTGTCAGTAGATGCTAAAGGTTGTCTGTAAGGCGATCCAACGGGACATAGTCATATGCTTTAATTCCCTAACATTTGCCTGGACCGCCCTTTCTGGTTTTCAGCCCACCGGGATACCCTTTTTTGCCCAAGCCGCCCTTTCGGGTTTTCAGCTTGCCAGGTGTACAAAATTTTTTTGTCTTATCCCTAATTTTTGCCCGAACCTTTTTGGTTCACCGGGATTCCCTTGTTTTGCCTAGGTGTGTCAACCTAGCGGGTATCTTATGCGTAGTATCTTTTGACTATGTCTGCATTCACAGGGTGTGGAAGGTCGTCGCCATCCATAGTGGTTAAGATTATTGCTCCACCAGAGAATATGATTTTGATCACAAACGGTCCTTCGTACGTAGGAGTCCATTTGCCCCTGGGATCACCTTTTGGTGATATGATACGCTTTATTACCAAGTCACCAACCTGATATACCTGACGCCTGAATTTCTTGTTAAAAGCTTTGATCATGCGTTTTTGGTACATCTGTCCGTGATAGACAACCGTAATCCACTTCTCATCAATTAGGGTTAACTGGTCAAGTCGGGTTTGGATCCAATCGTCTTCACTCAGCCCTGCATCCTTTATGATTCTTAGAGAAGGTATTTGTACCTCGATTGGTAGAACAACTTCCATGCCGTATACGAAGGAGAAGGGAGTGCCCCTGTTGATGTGCGCGCTGTGGTACGGTAACCGTGGAGAGAGAAGGGTAGAATCTCATGCCAATCCTTGTAGGTTACTTTCATTTTTTGTATGATCTTTTTGATGTTCTTATTTGCGACTTCGACAACGGCATTCATCTTTGGTTGGTAAGGGGAAGAATTATGGTGCTGGATCTTGAATTGCACGCATCGTGCGGTGATCATAGTATTGTTGAGATTCATACCATTGTCTGTGGTGATTCTCTCTGGGATGCCTTACCGACAAATGAGATTCTTTTTGATGAAACGTGCCACAACATTCTTGGTAACGGAAGCGAAAGAAGCTACTTCAACCCACTTCGTGAAATAGTCAATGGCCACCAAGATAAAGCGGTGTCCATTAGAAGCTGTAGGTTTGATTTCTCCAATCATATCGATGCCCCACATCGCAAATGGCCAAGGAGCAGTCAGGATGTTTAGAGGAACTAGAGGCACATGCACTTTGTCAGCGTAGACCTGACACTTGTGGCAGGTTCATGAATGCTGATGGAAATTTGCTTCTATGGTAGACTAGTAATAACCTGCCCGTAGGATTTTCTTAGCCATCATATGCTCACTGGAATGGGTGCCCAAAGTTCCTTCATGTAGATCAGCCATGATCTTTTCTGCCTCAACCTTGTCAATGCAATGAAGTAAAACAGAGTCATGGTTGTGCCTGTAGAGAATGCCATTACTAAGGAAGAACTTAGCAGAAAATCTCCTCAAGAACTTCTTATCATTGACTGAAGCTCCTTCCGGATATTCTTGATCCTTGAGATACCTCTTGACTTCATGTAACCAAGGTTGGTCCACTACTTCTTCAATATTGATCTCGTGATAGTAAGCTGGTTCATCCATCCGTTTAATGGTGATATGGGGAGCCTCTTTACCCCAGCTGAGTTTAAATATGGATGACATTGTGGCTAGAGCGTCTGCTAGTTGATTTTCCTCTCGTGGAAAATTCTCAAAGGTAATTTCATCGAAATGCAGGATTAATGTCAACACATGTTCTTTGTAGGGGATGAGGTTAGGGTGCTTCGTGTCCCATTATCCTTTGATATGGCTGATGACTAAGGCTGAGTCTCCGAATACACATAAGGACTTGATTCCCAAATCTATGGCAGCTTTGAGACCAAAAATACACGCTTCATATTCGGCCATATTATTAGTATAGTTGAAGCAAAGTCTTGCGGTAAAGGGGGTATGATATCCTTCAGGGGATATAATTACAGCACCTATGCTGTTGCCGAGTTAGAAGCTCCATTAAAAACCAGGGTCCATCGCGATCCTTATTTAGGTCCGTCATATGGTCTTAGTTCTTCACAGTTGTTTACCATCATGATGTCTTCATCTCGGAATTCAAATTTCATGGACTGGTAGTTATTCACAGCTTGATGAGTAAGGTGATCGGCTAGCACACTGCCCTTTATTTCTTTTTGGGTAGTGTACTAGATGTCGTATTCTGTTAGGATCATCTGCCATCTCGCTATTCTCCCAGAGAGGGCAGGCTTCTCGGATATGTATTTTATTGGATCCATCTTGGATATAAGTAAGGCAGTATGGGTTAACATATACTGTCTTAGCCGGCGAGCAGCCCATGCCAGAGCGTAATAAGTTTTCTTGAGAAGTGAATATCTTGTTTCACAGTCGGTAAATTTTTTGCTCAGGTAATAAATAGCATGCTCTTTTTGGCCAGACTCATCATGCTGCCCCAACACACAACCCATTGAATTTTCCAAAATAGTTAGATACATGATCAATGGTCTTCCCTCGACGGGCGACATCAAAACAAGAGGCTCTTGTAGGTACTCCTTGATCTTGTCGAAAGAAGCTTGACATTCATCATTCCATTTGACTACTTGATCTTTCTTCAGTAATTTGAAGATTAATTCACAAGTAGCTGTTAAGTGAGAAATGAATCTGGCAATGTAGTTTAGCCTCCCTAAGAATCCTATGACTTCCTTCTCAGTATGAGGAGCAGACATTTCTTGTATTGCTTTCACCTTGGAAGGATCCAATTAGATACCTTTACCACTGACGACAAAGCCTGGAATTTTATCGGACCTTACCCCAAATATGCATTTATTCGGATTCAACCTCAGCTTATATTTCTTTAGTCTCTCAAACAGTTTTTGTAAATGGTCAAGATACTCCTCTTCAGTTTGAGATATGGCTATCATGTCGTCCACATACACCTCTATTTCGTGATGTATCATGTCGTGAAATATAGCTACCATGGCATGCTGATAGGTTGCCCAAGCGTTCTTCAACCCGAATGGCATAACCTTGTAACAGAATGTGCCCCACTGTGTGACGAAGGTAGTTTTCTCCATGTCCTCAGGGGCTATTTTTATTTGATTGTAGCCTGAGAAACCGTCCATAAATGAGAACAATTTATGCTGTGCAGTGTTGTCAACCAAAATATTGATATGGGGGAGCGGTAAATCATCCTTAGGGCTTGCCCTATTCAAATCTCGGTAATCCACACACATTCGTACTTTGCCGTCCTTTTTAGGCATTGGAATTACATTGGCGACCCATTGTGGATAGGAGGTAATGGCTAAGAATCCGATGTTGAATTATTTCATGACCTCAGCCTTGATCTTCTCTGACATGTCTGGCCGCATGCGACAAACTTTTTGTTTTACCGGAGGGCAGTCTTCTTTTGTCGGTAGACAATGGATCACGATATCAACATCAAGTCCCGGCATGTCTTTGTACGACCAGGAAAAGACCTCAACATAGTCATGTAGCAACTGAATTAAGCGCTTCTTGACACTAGATTCCATATTGGCTCCTACCTTGACTTCTTTCTTGTCCTCTTCGATACCTAGATTAACTGTGTCCACTGGTTCTTCATGGGGCTGTATCGTCCTTTCTTCTTCTAGTAGTAACCTGGCTAGTTCCCCTAGCACTTCAAAATCTTCCTCACCTTCGTCTTCGGCTTGGTAGATTAGACTTTCAGAGTCACAAAATGCCATAGCAGAATCCTTACCCATGGGATCCCGAATGGAAGTAGATCTGCATTTTGAATATGAGTGTGTGTAAGAGTATAGCTACCTTTGAAAAAAATGTAGAAAAAGAAAGACAAAGAGCACAAAGTTTGTATGCAAAAACGTCTATGATTCATTGATGACATATTAAAATGAGGTAACAACCCTTACAAATAGACCATTGTGCCTCGGGTAAGACACAAGGTTTTAAAAGTCTGAATTGTTTAATTATTACAGGTCTGACAAAATTTAAAGACAATTACTGTTGGATAAAAGTAATTGGGACAAAATCTTTAGCTTCCCAGTTACTGAGTCCTCCATTGATGGTTGGGTAAATCCAATCTTCTAGGTCACAACTGTCATCATCATCATCCTCCATTGCGTTGACTCTGTGGTTGTTGATCTTCAAAGGTGGTCCCCCGGCACGAGCACGACGAACAGCTTTCTGGGCTCCTGAAGTGAAACCCAAACCAAAATTTTCAAATTTGTATGGGATATCCAGGAGTTGGCCCTAAATATTACACCCACCTTCTTCAGTTACGACCTTGGCATCTTTCAGAGAAGACATCTTTAGCGGAGGTCTTTTAATCTTCGAGACTTGGGACACAGTCTTTGTAGCTACCACTGTTTGCAGGACTTCCTCGAAGTGCTGAAATGGAGTTTCAATGAATTCACCATCCAATTCCATGTATCTGAAGGAGTTTAAGTGACTGACCATATATTCCTATTCTCCATAGACAGTAATGATCTTCCCCTTGGTGGGGTATTTCAGCATTTGATGTAATGTAGAGGTGACGACACATGCGTTGTGAATCCATGGTCGGCCCAATAAGCAGGAATAGGAAGGGCGAATGTCTATCACGTAAAAAGTTGAATCAAAGGTTTGAGTTCTAACTTTTATGGGGATGTCCACCTCCCCATGCACCATTCTCTTTGAACCATCAAAGGACCTTACCACTATGTTGCTGTGTTTTAAGGTCAAACCTTCACAATCGAGTCTATCAAGAGCTTTCTTAGGTAGCACATTCAAAGATGAACCGGTATCCACCAAGACATGGGCCAAAGTTGTGCCCCTGCATTCGACAGAGACATGCAATGCCTCGTTATGTTTCCTCCCTCTAGGTGTCAAGTCAGCATCAGAAAGGCCTAAACCATTATCAGCGGTCAAACTGGCCACACAGTCTTGGAACTGATCATCAGAGATTTCTTGTGGCACATGGGCAGTTTTAAGGAATTTCACCAAGGCCTTCGCATGAGCCTCAGAGCACAACAATAAAGCCAGCATGGAAATCTCTCACGGAGTCTGCCCTAGCTGTTCGACTATGTTGTAGTCGCTTCTCTTTATAATTTTCAGAATTTATTCCATCTCCTTTTGGGAGGCTTCAGGGATAGATACTGATTGCGCCTTCATCCGGACAGGCTTAATCAGAATTCCTTTGCCCCGAGTCTCGGTTGACTCGTTGGTAGGGGTGTCAGTAGGGGTAAACATAGGAACTGTAGTAGTAGTGTCAATAGGAACAACGATAGGGATGGTCACAGGACCGGTAACAATTTTCAGAGGAGCAATCTCGGGAAAGAATAGTCTGCCACTTTGGGTTATCTTGCTGGTTCCCGCAATGTTGCCAATGTCGGGGTCATCCTTCTCAAGAATTGAGTCTTCAATTGCCAGCCAATCCTGCTTGACACCGTGACAGTAGATGTCGCCCCCATAGTTCCATGGGACAGTTTTATCTGAAGAGTATGAGAACTCCCCTAGCATAGTAATTATCAATGGAGTCACTTTAGGAACTGATGTAATCGTAATAGATCTTTTGGTGGAGACCCTGGAAGGATTGACGAAAATGGTTACTATTGAAACATCACTGTAAGAAATGGTTGGAACATGAGTCTTCTCAAAAAAAATTCTCTTTGTCATCCATTAGACACTGAACACCTGCTTTCAATATATGACAACTAGTTGTTAGGGATAAACAGAGGTGGCAGCTTTCGTCACAACCCGAAAATAAACCGGCTTTCAACAGGTTCCTCTTGACAGTCAGGAGAGGAGTAATAAGTTCATCAACAATAGTAACAAACATATCATCTTCAACAACGTTAACATCACGACCATGCTTGGGCATAGGGGCAGTGATAACATTTGGGATCTCAGGAGCATCAAACTCAATTTCTTTTGCTTCAAGAAGGTCTTGCACATTGTTTTTCAAAGCCCAACAATTATTGGTATCATGGCCTGGACTTTATGAATAGTAAGTACAGCGAGCATTAGGATGGTAGTGAGGAGAGGTTGTGTTGGGATTCTTCGGGGCTTCCTTCAACGTTACCAGATTAGATCTCAATAAATATGGCAGGACTTGAGACAATGTCATATTAATCTGGGTAAATTGTCTTACTGGTCTTTCTGTTCTTGGCTGGTTGCTTATTTGTTGAGTAGGTGTAGGCTTAGGGATCATGACAGCCCCTACCATTGGACGGTGTTCAGTTCTATCCTGATTACTTTGAGGATAAACATCACCAACTTCTTTCTTCCCAATAAATGTATTTCTCACGGCACTGGAGGATGCGTCTTTTTGAATCTTCCCACTCTTAATCCCAGCTTCAACTCTTTCTCCGGTCAAAATTAATTCAGTGAAGCCTGCTGAGGAACTTCCAATTATATGATTAAAGAAAGGACCGAACATTGTACCCAGAAACATGTCTACTAGTTCTCTTTCAGATAAGGGAGGATGGACTCTTCCTACTAAGTCCCTCAATTTTTGAGCGTATTCTTTGAAACCTTCACTTGAAATCATTGCCATACTCTGGAGTTGAGTACGGGTGGGAGCAAGGTCTGTGTTGTACTGATACTGTTTATAGAAAGCAGCGACAAGGTCTTCCTAATTATGAATATTGGCCCTCTCTAGTTGATAGAACCAATCAAGTTGAGTCCCGAATAGACTATCTTGAAAGAAGTGGACCCACAAATCTCTATCGGCAGTATGAGGCTGTATCTTCCTCACATAAGATCAGAAGTGCATCTTGGGACACGAAACCCCGTCGTACTTAGAAAACATTGGTGCCTTAAATTTTGGTGGAATAACAATCCCAGACACCAATCCCAGCTCTTCAAAGTCCATCCCGGGCACTTTCTAAATCTCCATTGCACTTCGACGTTCTTCCAAATGTTTATATTTATCGTCAGCCGGGGGATACTGATCTTCAGAGTAGTCCTCTTCTTCTTTCTCTTTAGATTCTGGCTGGGCAGTCGCTTCCTTGACTATCCCTTCTTGATTGTCTTTTTCACCAGATGATGTTGCAAAGTCTAAGATCTTTCTGGCTGCCCCTGGGAACCTTCTTCCTAGATTCAGAACACCCGTTGCTTTATTTGCTTTCTTCTTCTTTTCTTCGATCAGCAAAGTTTTCAAATCCTCTTGTCCCTTGTCTAGAGTCAAGAACATCTGTTGAAACTGAGCATTCTGCGCCTGGAGGTCTTTTACTGTCGGCTCAAGATCCATCTTACTGAAATAAATAGTAGAAAGATAAGGAGACTTATTGTAAGAAACCTGCTTATGTTATGATGAATGGTAGATGCATATGTAATGATTTCAAGGAAATTAGAGATTTAAATTTTCTTTAGACCAAAAAGGAACATACGTTATATTAATAAATCAAAGTTCGAGTACATCATGCCTTCTTTGGGCTTACAAAGAAATACAAAAACTCTAAGATAAAAAAGTGGTACGCATCCTCTTTGGTGCGATGTAGGCGTTCAGACTCCGCTCCTCATGAAGCTACTTGGTGAGTTCCAAAACCTTCTTCTCGCTGGCGTAGAATTAGGCCTCGAAAGTATCTCTCTCCCCTTTAAGTTGTATCTAATCCCTTTGTAAGTCTTCGAGAGAGGTGGACATGTCAGGATGTAGGATAGTGTATGGAACATATCCTTCCACAACAGGCTCTTTGATAACTGGGAGAATGGAGGGGTAAGGCATCATAAGACTTTGAGCACGAGTTTGTACCCATTTGAGGTAAGGCTCAAGAGGGATGGAATTATTGTGCCCCAATGTCTTGCTATCTACCTTGTTCAATATCCTCCAAGATTGGATAAACCTCTGGAGGTGACCTTGATCGTCATTCTCGTAGTCAAATACCAAACCTTGAATAAGCATCTCATGTGGGCCATCCCTTCGGTGGTAACCAAACTGTCTTAAGGCTAAGCAGGGGTTATATGTGATACCTCCTCTAATTCCAAGTAAGGGGACATTAGGGAATTCTCCACAATGGTCGACGATAGTAACATTCTCTATATATCGGGAACACCAATGAATGTCTGAATGTTTGAGCGTCATCAACCTATGTAACCACCTTGAACCTTGCTCGTTCTTTAATACATATTGGGGAAGATGCGAAATTGCCAAGAGAGGAGTACAACACATAAGGATACCTCTTTTCCTCATAGTGCAAGTGTGAAAAGAATGTAGGATGTCCCCTAACAAAGTAGGCACTGGGTTACGAGACATGAAGATTTTGATGGAATTCACATCTATGAGTTGGTCAAGATTTGGGAACAAAACCATCCTATAGATGAGGAGAGCCACAATTTCCTCAAAATCTTGCAAATCCAAAGAGTTCCAACAGTTTTGGGCTTTCTCAAACAAGAACTTTGCTAAGAAACCTTTGACACCACTCCTCGTTTCCAAATTACTTGTGATATCAAATGATTGCAAGTGTATGGCTTAAGTAATCTCTTCTAGCTTTGGATCTTTTTCCGTACCGTTGAAGGGTAGTTGATTGAGAATGGGAATCCTCAAGAGTTGGGAGAATTCTTCCAAAGTTGGCACAAGTCAATAGTCGGGAAAAGTGAAGCAATGGTGTAGAGGATCAAAGAACTGGAAGAGCACCTTCATCATGTCCTCACCAATGTTGGAGGTAACCAAGTTTAGGAGGCGACCATGTCTTTCGGTAAATGGAGAATTTTCAGGAATCCTTGATGCTAACTCTTTAAGTTTAGGAGGGATCCTTACAAGATTGACTTGAATGGATTTCCTGCGAATAAAATCCATGTCCTACAAAACAAAGATAAATCCCTAGATCCTTGAAATAGTTAGTGAGTATGAGTATGATGTCATGATGTTTATGATGTTATGTACAATTAAATATATACAAACAAAACAAACAAGTCCTTATTTTTAGGCTTGCATGGAGTCTCATAGGCAAGTACCCTCTTGAAGTTTAGTTAGCTCAAACATGTACTAGCAATAGTAACCGGGTTCTAAGGAGCTCAATATCACTGGTTTGTTTTCTCGGGCATTGTTTCAGCGCAAGCCTCTTTAATTGCGACCGAAATATCCCAAAACAAAAACCTCAATGAGTGTAGTATCGAGTATCTACCAACTTCGGACTGCACCAAAGCTGGTCATCTCACTACATCCTAATGGCCAAGTTTGTCAAGTAAAGGTTCTAGAAGTTAGTTAGTGCTTCATGACATCACTCAGCGGCCCCTTATTCTCCTTGATTACTCAAGGGCTACCGGTACTCACAAATATGTCACACTAATGTAGTTATTACTTAGACCATGTCGGTATACCCCGCATATTTTCCACAATGTATTGGTACTTACCTATAAAGTATCCCAAATCCGGGTAGAGGATTCAAACCCAAACAAAGAACCAAAATGTAAAGCATACAAGTAAAACAATGAAAGATAATAAATGTGATTTATCCCTAAGGTAACCCCACTTTTAAAATTCTCCCCAACAGAGTCGCCAGTTCTGTGATACGGTGGGAGAATTGTCTTGGTTATTTTACGTTTGATCGCAAATGTTACGATTAGCAAGAGTCGCCACTGACTTTTCTTTTTCCAAAAGGATGGGTGAAAAAGCACGAGAAAGACCTTTGAAATGTATTCTTGAGTCCGGGGGGTAGATTATGAAAAGGGAAGGTATTAGCACCATTTTCCATACATGGTTTTCCACGGGCTCTTAGTTACATGCTCGATCACTTGCTTTTGTTTGAAAATATGCTTTGTGTGGTTTTTGAAAGTATTTTGTAAAGATGCCATTGTTTAGGCCAAAATTTGTAATAATTCTCGTTCGTAAGAATGTATACAAAGTGTTTGATCTCTTGCAAATGTTTTCAAGTTTGAAAGATGTTTTGAAAGTGTTGGTGTTTGTTTGAAAATGGAAAGGATATCTTGGTTTTGAAATTGAGCAAGTAACTAGGAACATTCTACCTACACAAAAGTCTTTCATGTTCATTTTCTCTTTCCTTTGACATTGTTATCTTACCATTGATTTGGTAAGTAACCCTATCTTTGGATGTAAAAGGGACGGGCGTGGGTCATCTTATAACCATGATTAGCAATATTGTAATATATCTTAGCATTTTCTTTAGGGACTAAGATCATTTTGAAAGGCAACATGGATAGCGTCATTGAGGGACTATGATCTTGTATTTTGTTTGTTTTTTGCTAAGATACCTCACATGCATAATATGGCCATTTTTGTAAGGCAACCAAGTGGATTTACCCTAAGGGTGTTTGTGTGCAAGTGTATTAATTTAGATGCTTGATTTGTCTTTGAATTAGAGTTTTCTAAGCATTGATTTTAATCTTTCCATACAAATCTTAAATACTAGCATTTGTATATAAAACTTTTAAATTGTAGAAAATAAAAATACTAAGCTATTACATCATTTAGGGGAGGGGATATATAAATTACAAAATGGGGAAATTGTAAGAAATTAAACCCTAATTATCTATTACAACCATATTGAAATTGAAAAAATAAACAAGAATATGAAGATAATGCAAAAGAAAGGAAGATTGTTTTTTTTGTTTTTATATGAAAAGGTTTTAAGTCTTGACCTAATTGAAAATGATTAAGGAAAATTAAGCAAAATTACCCTAACCTAAATAAGAAAAGAAAATAACTAAAAAGAAGATTTTTTAGTGTTTTTATTTATGAAAAGGTTTTAAATTAGTAAAAATAAAATGTATATTAATTAATTAAAAGAAACCCTAATTCTAAATTAATTTTATTCACAAGAAAGTAATACAATAATAATTAAAACTAATCAGCTAAATATTTAAACAAAAAGAAATTAATTTATTAAAGAAAAATGTTTTTTATTCTTTTGTTTTATGAAGAAAAATGAACTAAATAAATATAAATAATAAAATATAAATATTTTTTGGATTTTTATTAGTAATAATAAAAATAATATTAATAGTAATAATAATAATAATAAAAATAATAATAATAAAATAAAAATAAAAATAGTAAAGAAAAATAAAAAAAATTAAAGTTAGGGGTTTGAAAGTAAACAGGGAGTATGAAAGATGCAAAAAAGTTAGGCCCAGGGGGTTGAGGCCCAAGCGCCTGATTCTGCAAAAAAAGTAAAAAAAAAAGTGAACAAAAAAGAGCAAAAGGTCACGCTGGGGCTCGAACCAAGGATCTTCTTAATACGCGCGCGCTTGTTGTACCACTGGAGTGGCCTGTTTCATCTGTTCATTATACAACAATCAATAAACTTAAGACAAAACAAGTCCATGTTATAACTTCATCTTCAACCTCCAGCCTGAATATCTGCAACTTGCTCATTTCTCATCCATTTGCAAAAATGTAAACATCAAACTTGTTCCAAATTTTACAACGATTCCAGAAATATAAATTATTAAAACTATAAATCAAAGATGGGCATGAATTTTGAATGATACCAAATTCTGACCTAACTTTTCCAGGGTGTTCAGATTCAAAATTCTAACTATTCAAGTAATAATAATGAAATCTGAGGACATGGTTAGTTCAGGACAATGATATCTACATTTTTTATTCACAAATAAACCATTAATGATGCTTGTATGAAGAGTTCCAAGTTAAGTAAACTTACCTCAAAACTGGAAATCATATTGAGTTTGAGCACTCCTTAAGGTGTTGTGATGATCAGAATAGCTCCACTGAGGTCCTAGGAAGCTAATGCAATGTTTAGTTTGTACTAGAGATGGCTGAATCGTGCTGGAGAAGTCCAAGTGCAAAGCTCTATTTTTGAAAATGGAAGATGGTGTTACAGTCTTGTAACAGGGTGTGGGATGAGTTCTAAATGATGTTTAGAAGCTTTAGGAACCAAAAGGCTTGAAAACGCACAAGGGAGATGTGAGTTTCAAGTTTTTAGTCAGGTTATGCAAGAATGGAAGCATGTGTTACAACTCTGAGTTCTTGTGAGTTTTTGGGCCTGTGTATGCGTGTGCTTTGATGCCAATAACATGTGCATAAGTAAGGAGAAAGCTTGAGTGCATGGGAGGATCAGAAGTACAAGGTCTAGGCTGATTGCTATGTTACTTGACTTTGAAAAAAAGTGGGAGTATGGTTCCAAGATGAAGTACAAGCATGGGCTGAGTGATTGTGAGGCTTGATGCAAACTTCTTTTGAGTTATAGGTCGTGTATGATCAGAAGAAAATAATTGCAAGGCTCAAGAACAAGTTTTGTGTATAAAGTTACTTTATCAAAATGGCATTGTGCACTTTCTTCCTAAAATGGACATAAAGCATAGGCAATGCATTGAATGCTTGAGTTGAAGCCTCTAACAGTTGTGAAAGCATTTAATTATGGAGTGCCAAACAAGTTTGAGGCCTGCAAAGCAAAGATTGTGCCGTGTACGTTTGAGATTTGAATTCTTGTTCATCACAAAATGACATATAATTCCAATTTGAAACCCTAACTTCTTCTCTTCGATTCTCCTTGATCAAGAATGTTCTCAAGGAGTTCTTGGACATTTTGTAAAGCTTGCAATGTGATATAAAAACCCTCTTTGAATCACTTTTGAAAATTCCCCTTGGAACTATATGAAAAAATTCTATGAAGTTAGGTCAAAATCCTGCCTAAACTAGGGCAAAATTTCACTTAGTGTTTAGTTTCATGACCATGACTTTATGGATTAATAACTTAAGATCCAATCATTTCTAGGAGAAGTTGTGTAAAGAAATGTTGTATATCTCATGGAGATCTACAACTTTCATGTTGAAAGTTTCTTTTGAATTATCTTTCATTATGGTGAAAAATTGGCTCAAAGTTGTGAAAAAATATGAAGTTTTCAACACTTAGAAAATTTTCTAAGTTTGAAAACTTTGACTTTTCAAAATGAAATATTGAATTTTTGATTTATTGATGAACAAGTTTGATATTTTGACATGTTTTGATGAATTGTGATTTTTGACACTTGATTTTGACCAAAAAGTCAAAGTTTGACTTTTCCGTATACAGTTGACTTTTGATCAGTTAACTGAAATTCAACTATCAATCCAATTGATCTTGAGTAATGTTTTGAGTCATGCCACTAGGTAAAAATTATGCAATTTAGATCTTGAGATCATGCCTCAAACCAATTAACTGTTTGCTAGGTCAAAAATCAGAAATTGCCCTTTCTCAGTCAAAACCCTAATTTTAACCATTTTGCCCTTTTGATGATCTGATCAAATTTCTTGAGGAATTGTGGTCCAAACTTGATCAAATGATACATATGAGTTTATAATGTTGATGTGGACAAAAAATTATGAAGTTTGACTGTAAATTGGTCACAGTTGACTTTTTCCCCAATACAGCTGATTTTTAGGTCAACTACTCAATTGGCTGAGCAAAAATGTGATCCAAGGCTTGAAACTTGACATGAGTAATCTTGGGGTTCCATAATGATCCATGAAAGTCATATTAGGCATTAAAAGTTCAAATGTCTTTGTGCAATCTCAAACCCTAATTTCCAGTCATCAGTGCTTAAGGAGGTGTCTTGAACTGATAAACTCTAGTGCAGTCTTGAACCAAAGGAGATCTTGTGAGAAAATATTTGATAAATGAGAGGACAAATTTTGGGGTACAACCTTTATTTTGACAACTCGCAATTCATCTTGTTCAACTACAGGATGTTTTTAAAGGTATTTTCTTTGGTAAAAACATTCTGAAAAATATTTTAGTGTGTGTGTGTGCTTTAGACATGCACTTTTACGATAAAACCCTTATGTTTCACAATAGGTTCACTCATTACTAAATTAAAAGGTTTGATATGGTGGCAGAACCAAGTGTTAATAATGGTTTTGCATTTGTGTTCGCAAATGTTGCGGTAAGCAAGAGTAGCCACTGACTTTTCTTTTATCCAAATTAAGGGAATGGTGAAAAGAACAGAAAAAGACCTTTTCAAGAGTTTTCTGAGTAAGGGGGGTAGATTATGGAAAAGGAAGGTGTTAGCACCCTTTCCATCCGTAGTCATCTACGGGCTCTTAGAGGTTTGCTCATTTTAAAAATACCTTTGTGCTTTGTGTATTTTGAAAGTTTGTTTTGAAAATGCCTTGGTATGGCAGACTTTGTAATGTTTCTCGGGAATGTGGAGAAAGTATATAAAGTGTCTTGAAAATGTTTTTGAAAAGTAGTTTTTTGTGTAAGTGAAAAGATATTTTATGCAAACTTCTAACATTTATCTACTTTTAAACTCGAAAAGGATCGTTCTTTTCCTCCTATACTTTAGACAGTGCTATCCTACTATTAGTGAGTAGGTAGCCCTATCGTTGGATATATGAGGGATATTCAAAGGGACGTTAAAGTCACAAAGGAAATTTGTAGAGACACTTTAGCAATTTTGTTTAGGGACTAGATCATTTACCGAGAAGGGAACTGTAGGGTCATCGAGGGACTATGATCTTTTTGATTCACGGGTCTTTGCTAAGGCATTCCTGCCTCATGACTGTTTTATTTTTAAAGGAAAGAAAAGTGGGATATCCTAGAGGTGCATATATGCATGTGTGTTGTGTTCAGTTATTTATGTCTTGTGTTAAGTTTACTAGCGTTTTGTTATTAGTCTTGTCATGCATACCTAGTTACTAGCAGTTAATGTATATACAGGAAAATGTAAAGTGTAAAAAATAAACCCTACGCTATTACATGGCTTTGGGGAGAGGGATATTTACAATATATAAAACTTGGGAGAAGAAAAAAAATAAGGAAAGTGGTAAAAATCCTAATTTAATCTATTACATACTGTCAGCAGATACAATAATGTAAAAATGCTAAAAATAAATAACGCGCGAAAAATTAAATGTTCGTCTAAAAAAAACTAATAAGAAAAAACTTTTTTGTTGTTTTTGATTTAAGAAAAATAGTCAATTATCCTAAAGTCTATATAATAAAATTAAATTAAGAAAAAATAAACTAATTTCTATTTTTTTTTATTATGAAAAGAAAATAATTAGTCCTAAATTATAAATCATTTTTAATTAAGAAAAATGTTAAAGTTTCAATTAATTAATTAACTAAAGAACTTAATTATTTAATTAAGAAATAAACCTAATTTTTTTAGTGAGCTTTTTTTCTTTTATATTTGGTTAATTAAACAACAGAAAACAATAATAAAAACCAATATAAGAAATAATACAAAAAGAAAAATGCCAAATGGGCTTAGGAATGCAAAAGAGAAAAGGGGGAAATGCGTCTTTCGATTCAAGGGGGAATGATGTGCTTTCGATTTACCCCTTCTTTGGCCTCTTTTGATTGGGATGAGAAGCTGGCGTGAGCAGCCTTCAATTGAACTCTCTTGGCCTCCTTCGATTATGCTGGGTAGCAGTATGAGGATCCTTCATTTGAACTCTTTTCTTCCTAACTCGTTTAGACTGTGAAGGGACGTGGACCTGCAAAACAACATGAAGGTGCCTCGTTCGTTTGGGGCAGTCAGGCAATGAGGGGCGAAGCCTAAGGCTTCATTTCACACTAGTTCTTTTCTTTTTGTTTGAGTCTGTACAAGGGTTAGTTCTAACATGTATATTTAGACAAGAAAAACATGCAATCGAAAAGGACAGAAATAAAAGGTGAATATATGTTATTTACACGCCATGCTGAAACGAAAGGTGCAAGGAGACTTACCTTGCTGGAAAATTGAACTTGTGTGGGGACTAAGGTTGCTGGATACTCTTAGATTATGCCTCCAGCCTCTGGGAAACGTCTCCTCTCTGGCCCTTGTCTTTGTCTTTTTTCTCTTTCGACCGGGCTTCTGGATGTGGATACCCTTTGTTTAAGTGCTGCTTTGATTTGGATCACTTATGAGATTTTTTTTATAACTATGGTGGGTTTATGGGCAGCATATCTCCAATGTGTCTATCTCTCTTTCTGGCTTTCAAGCATGATGCTTATATAGAGTAGGAGGGAGGGGACAAGAAGACAAAAGTTTAACTGCCATGAACAAACATTTTTAAGGCCATGAATGAAGTTTTGTAACTGTGGCCAAAAACATGGGATCCTGTCCTCTTTTCAATCATTGCCCTTCGATTGAACCCATTGCATGCTTCTTTGAATGCCTCTGATTCAGCTTCTTCGAATGCCTTTGATTCAGCTTCTTCGAATGGCCAGCAATATGTGTCCTTTGAATGGACTTTTGGAATGCCATAGTGTAGAAATTGGGCTGTCAAACTTAGCATGAGGGAAGTTCCTGCATTGTGCAGGTAGGCATGTAGCATGTGTTTGCCTTGTAGGTATGAAGAAAATTCCTGCCTTGTGCAGGCAAGCATGCAGGCCATTTGTCCAAATGGGCATGTGTGAAAGAAACCAAAGGTGCTTCAAACGAAGGAGGCCCAAAGATGCTCCAAACGAAATAAGCCAAAGGTGCTTCAAATGAAGGAAGCCAAAAGGAGATCCCCTTATTTCTAAATTGAAGGGATCCATTTCAGAGGAAAACAAAGCTCAACTGCATACTTGCGGACCAAAGCTTGATCGAAGGGTGTTAAATTCCCAATCGAAGACTAGTGAGTTAAGCTTGTATCGAAGGATTTTAAGAGCTCGGTCGAAATTTGTTGTTATACCAATCGAAGGGCACTCTTTAACTACCAATCGAAGGACATTGTTGAACTTCCAATCGAAAGACACTTTGCTAATATAAAAAATTTCCTCTTTCTTTAACCAAGTGTTTGTTACCACCATGTAAGGTAAAAATCTTAGGAAAATATGAGAGGGAAAATTTTGGAGTACAACAGCTACCCCTGTTCAATCTTCTTAAACCTGAGGATTTAGATTGGCTTGTCTGCCTTCTGTGATTTGAAGGTGGAAGATGATTGAACACTAGAGTGCCCATAAATTTGCACTCGCATCAAATAACACTGATGATTGATGATGTAAGGAATGGGCTTACAAATGCCATTTGGAGGAGATGACAAAGAGTCATTGGTGATGGGCTTAAAGATGCCATCCAAAATAGATGCTGATTTACACACGGTCCCCTTGGGGGTTCCTGTTCTTGCTGTCTGAGGAGGAGTCCGTTGGGGAATATAGGTTTCTGTTGTTCTCCTGTTTCAGGAAAACTCGGTGGGGAATAGAGTCTAGGAACTTCAGTTGTCCAAGGCTATGCTAAAGAGTTATCTCTAGAGAAATGACAGTTTGCGGAATCCTGGTTGAAGTATAGGTTTCCAGTGATTTGTTGGGGATAATGGAATTAATCATTACCTGAAGATGTATTAGAAAGAGCCTGTGTATGGCTGCTTCAAGATGAGCCTGTGTTAGACTGTATCTAGATGTTAAGAAGGAACCCATGTAAGATTACTTCAGGGTAGTCATGTAGATAGTTTTCCTGTCTGGTTTCATGTGTTAATCTACAATCAGCCGTTCACAGATAGTTGTCCTATCTGGTTTCAGGTATTAATTTGGATTTTGAGAATTTGTCGGTCGTCCACAGATAGTTGTCCTGGCTTATTACATGTATTAATCTGGAACTATGTTTTTGTTTGGTTGTTGAGATAGTTGTCCTGTCTGGTTTCTGATATTAGTCTTTGACCTTAGCGAAAGAAAGATAGTTCTTCTAACTTGTTACAGGTATTAATCTTCAGTCTCTTCATGTAGATAGTTTTCCTGGCTTGTTATAGGTATTAATCCATAATCGATCGTCCATATATAGTTGTCCTAGCTTGTTACAAGTATTAATCTAGAATTTGTTTTGCTGGTTACATGGATAGCTTCCCCGTCTAGTTTCGGGCATTAATATGTAGCCTGTTGCTCTTGGTAAACCCGTCTTATTTTGGGAGTTCATACCACTTAGTCGTGCAGATAGTTTTCCCATCTGGTTTCGAGAGTTAATCTTTGACTTATTGTAAAAGTTGATAGCATTTGTTTGTTGGCTAATTTAACCTGAAAAGATAAAATCAGTTTCATGCGATGTCATGATGTATGAATTGCATGATGATCCCAAAATAATTGAAATTATGATGTATGTATTTGTATGTACATGCCATGATGTATGAACATGTAATGCTGTTGCAAAGTATCTTTGTCTGGGAAAATAAATCCATGACTGCTGTTGAAGAGTACTGGGAAGCTGAATCTCGGACTGCTGTTGGTGAGTGAAGAAAGTGTTTCTTTAATTTCTGCGGGGGATAATGAATGGAGATAGTTTTGTTGGCGATTCCCTTTCTCTATCGAGGATCTTTGACTTTTATTTAAGAATGATTTTGTCGAGGGGAAAAGCTCTGTTGAAATGTTTCACCAATTTGGAGAAATAAACTCCACTGAGGGATGAATTTTTGTAGCTAGAGAAATAAACTCTACTAAGGATAAGGTTTTATAAATTACTTGAGATTTACAAAACTTTGTTGCAGGAAAGTGAACTTCATAGATTGCTTGGGGATTCTACTGGAATCCTATTGGAGAATCTTGGGAAGCTTGGTGATTTCACTTGGGATTTTGGAGAAGTAATTGGAGATTTTTGCTTCTGTCAGGGATATGAGAACCTGTAACTTTTAGGATGCATATTGGGACTGAGGCATAGACCTTGTAGTAGAATTCCCCTGCCCCTGTACTTGCTGGAGAAGGTATCTGCCGGGGAAGATATCTGCGGGGATCTTGTGGATGGCCCTTAGATATTGTCCCGTTTCTTAAAGTCATTAGCAATTTTCTTTCTGCTTTTATGCGTGTATTTGTAAGTAGTAATCATATTCAAATGCATATGTTAAAAAATAATCACTGGACGTTTTCGCATACAAAATAGAAAAAAACAGAAGTTTTGCACTTTCAAAGGAATAGCTTTGTATTAATTTGAAATAAGTATTTTTGTACAAGGAGACAAACATCCTAGTAAGAGAATACCGTCGTAAGAATGAAATTTACACAAAAATAATATACAAGGAAAAACAACTATGTGAAATAATCCCATTGAGTTCCCATTCTGCTATTGCCTTTATGTCCTTGAGCGTCTCATCACTTTCACTGCTTGTCCAAAGTTGATTGGATTGATTAGTACCGCTTGAGTTTGGTAGTTGGTACTGAAGACTGGCTGTAAGGTGATCCAACGGGACATGGTTATACACTTTAAATCCCTAATTTTTGCCTGGACCTCCCTTTCGGGTTTTCAGTCCACCGGGATACCTTTTTTTGCCCAAGTCGTCTTTTCAAGTTTTCGACTTGTCGGGTGTACAAATTTTTGTGTGTGTATATCCCTAATTATTTCCCGAAACCTTTTGGTTCGCCGGGATGCCCTAATTTTTGCCTAGGCCATTCGACCTAACGGGTCTTTGTTTATGCGCAGTATCTTTTAACTATGTCTGCGTTTACCGGGTGCAGAAGGTCGTCACCGTCCATAGTGGTTAGGGTCATGGCTCCACCAGAGAATATGTTCGTGATTACAAATGGCCCTTCGTATGTGGGAGTCCATTTGCCCCTGGGATCACCTTGTGGCAGTATAGTGCACTTGATTACTAGATCACCGGCCCGATATTCCTGACGTCTGACCTTCTTGTTAAAAGATTTATACCAAAGAGTCTGTATCCATTCATCTTCATTTAAACCTGCATCCTTCATGATTCTCAAGGAAGGGATCTGAACTTCAATGGGTAGGACAACTTCCATACTATATACCAAAGAGAACGGAGTTTCCCCTGTTGATGTGCGCATTATGGTGCGGTAACCATGAAGAGCAAATGGTATCATCTCATGCCAATATTTATACGTCACCGTCATCTTCAGTATGATTCTCTTGATGTTTTTGTTTGCAGCTTCTACAATGCTATTCATCTTTGGCCGATAGGGAGAAGAGTTATGATGTTGGATTTTGAATTGCGTGCAAAGCTCAGTGATCATAGTGTTGTTGAGATTGGTACTGTTGTATGTAATAATCATTTATTGAATACCGTATCGACAGATAAGGTTATGTTTGATGAATCGGGCCACTACATTCTTGGTAACAGAAGAAAATGAAGCTGCCTCAACCCACTTCGTAAAGTAATCAATGGAAACCAGGATGAAGCGGTGCCCATTAGAAGCCGTAGGTCTAATTTATCCAATCATGTCAATTCCCCATATTGCGAATTTCCATGGAGCAGTCAAGACGTTCAGAGGAACCGGAGGCACGTGTACCTTGTGAGCATATATTTAGTATTTGTGAAAAGTTCATGAATGCTGATAACAATTTGCTTCCATACTGGACCAATAGTATCCTGCCCGTAGGATTTTTTTAGCCATCGTATGCCCACTAGAGTGAGTGCCAAATGTACCTTTGTGTAAGTCAGCCATAATCCTTTCTGCCTCATTCTTGTTTACACACTGAAGCAAGGTATACAAAGTGTCTTGAAAATGTTTTTGAAAAGTAGTTTTTTGTGCAAGTGCAAAGATGTTTTGAGAAAACTTCTAACAACTATCTACTTTTATACTCGAAAAGATTCTTTAATTTCCTCCTATCCTTTAGATAGTGCTATCCTACTATTAGTGAATAGGTAGCCCTATCGTTGGATGTATGAGGGACATTCGAAGGGACGTTACGATCACAAAGGAAATTTATGGAGACGCTTTAGAAATATTGTTTAGGGACTAGATCATTTACCGAGAAGGCAACTGTAGGATCATCGAGGGACTATGATCTTTTTGATTCACGAGTCTTTGCTAAAGCATTCATGCCTCATGACTGTTTTATTTTTAAAGGCAACCAAAGTGGGATACCCTAGAGGTGCATATGTGCAATGTGTGTTGTTTTCATTTATTTATGTCTTGTGTTATGTTTGCTAGCGTTTTGTTATTAGTCTTGTCATACATGCCTAGTTACTAGCAGTTAATATATATACAGAAAAATGTAAAGTGCGAAAAATAAACACTACGCTATTACATGGCTTTGGGGAGAGGGATATTTACAATATACAAAACTTGGGAGAAGAAAAAATAAGAAAAGAGGTAAAAATCCTAATTTAATCTATTACATACTGTCAGCAGATACAATAATGTAAAAATGCTAAAAATAAATAACACGCGAAAGATTGAAAGTTCGACTAAAAAAAACTAATAAGAAAAAACTTTTTGGTTGTTTTTGATTTAAAAAAAGAAGTCAATTATTCTAAAGTCTATATAATAAAATTAAATTAAGAAAAATAAACAAATTTCTTTTTAGTTTTTTTTATTATTATGAAAAGAAAATAATTAGTCCTAAATTCTAATTCATTTTTAATTAAGAAAAAGGTTAAAGTTTCAATTAATTAATTAACTAAAGAACCTAATTATTTAATTAAGAAATTTAAACCTAATTTTTTAATGAGCTTTTTTTCTTTTATATTTGGCTAATTAAACAATAGAAAACAATAATTAAAAAAATATAAGAAATAATACAAAAAGAAAAATGCCAAATGGGCTTAGGCATGCAAAAGAGAAAAGGGGGAAATGTGTCTTTCGATTCAAGGGGAAATGATGTACTTTCGATTCACCTCTTCTTTGGCCTCTTTTGATTAGGCAGGGAAGCTGGCGTGAGCAGCCTTCATTGGACTCTCATGGCCTCCTTCAATTGTGATGGGAAGCAGTATGAGGATCCTTCATTTGGACTCTTTTCTGCCTAATTCGTTTGGACTGTGAAGGAACGTGGACCTACAAAACAACATGAAGGTGCCTCTTTCATTTGAGGAAGTCAGGCAATAAGGGGTAAAGCCTAAGGCTTCATTTCACACTAGTCCTTTTCTTTTCGTTTGATTCTGTACAAGGGTTAGTTCTAACATGCATATTTAGACAAGAAAAACATGAAATCTAAAAGGACATAAATAAAAGGTGAATAGATGTTATTTACATGCCATGCTGAAATGGAAAGTGCAAGGTCAAGGGGACTTTCCTTGCTGGAAAATTGAACTTGTGTGGGGACTAGGGTTGCTGGATACTCTTGGATTATGCCTCCAGCCTATGGGCAATGTCTCCTCTCTGGCCCTTGTCTTTGTCTTTTTTCTCTTTCGATTAAGCTTCTGGATGTGGATACCCTTTGTTTAAGGGCTGCATTGATTTAGATCACTTATGATATTTTTTGATAACTATGGTCGGTTTATGGGCAACGCATCTCCAATGTGCCAGTCTCTGTTTTTGGCTTGGAAGCATGATGCTTATATAGAGTAGGAGGGAGGGGACAAGAAGACAAAAGTTTAACTTCCATAAACAAACATTTTCAAGGCCATGAATGAAGTTTTGTAACTGTGGCCAAAAACATGGGATCTTGTCCTCTTTTGAAATTTGAGTGAATGTGGAAAAACTGGCTCCTTTGAACACCATAAATCCTTGGCCTTCGATCGGACACCTTTCATGCTTCTTCAAATGGCTCTGATTCAGCTTCTTCGAATGCCTCTGATTCAGCTTCTTCGAATGCCTCTGATTCAGCTTCTTCAAATGACCAACAATATGCGTCCTTCGAATGGACTTTTGGAATGCCATAGTGTAGAATTTGGTCTGTCAAAACTTAGCATGAGGGAAGTTCCTTCCTTGTGCATGAAGGCATGTAGAAGGTGTTTTCCTTGTAGGTATGAAGAAAATTCCTTCCTTGTACAGGCAGGCATGCAGGCCATTTGTCCAAATTGGCCTGTGTGAAAGAAACCAAAGGTGCTTCAAACGAAGGAGGCCCAGAGATGCTCCAAACGAAAGAAGACAGAGGTTCTTCAAATGAAGGAAGCCAAAAGGAGATCCCCTTCTTTCTGAATTGAAGGGAGCCATTTCAAAGGAAAACAAAGCTCAATCGTATACTTGCGGACCAAAGCCTGATCAAAGGGTGTTAAATGCCCAATCAAAGACTATTGATTCAAGCTTGTATCGAAGGATTTTAAGAGCTCGGTCAAAACTTGTTGTTATGCTAATTGAAGGGCACTATTTAAATGCCAATCAAAGGACATTGTTGAACTACCAATCAAAAGACACTTTGCTAATATTCAAAAATTTCCTCTTTCTTTAAATCAATGCACCGTCAGAGAAGGCTTTCTTGACAACATATGGGCCTTCCAAATTTGGAGTCCACTTGCCCCTAGAATCAGCGTTAAAAGACATGATCTTTCTGAGCACGGGGTCGTCTTCTCTGAATTCACGAGGCTTGACCTTTTTATCAAAAGCTTGTTTCATTATATTTTGGTACAACTGACCATGACACAAGGCCGTCATTCTCTTTTCTTCAATCAAATTCAATTGGTCAAACCTATTCTGGACCCATTCAGCCTCTGACAACTTGGTTTCCATTATCACGCGTAAAGAGGGAATCTCAACCTCGATCGGGAGCACTGCTTACATACCATACACAAGAGAGAATGGGGTTGCCCATATTGAAGTGCGGACAAATGTTAGATACCCATGCAAAGCAAAAGGGAGCATCTCATTCCAATCTTTATAAGTAACAACCATTTTCTGGATGATCTTCTTGATGTTTTTATTAGCAGCTTCAACAGTCCCATTCATCTTTGGCATGTATGGAGAGGAATTGTGATGGACAATCTTGAACTCTTCACAAAGTTCTGTCATCATCTTATTATTCAGGTTTGAGCCGTTGTCGATGATATTCCTACTTGGCACACCATACCGACATATGAGATTGTTCTTGATAAAGCGCACTACCACCTTCTTAGTAACATTAGCATATGAAACTGCTTCCAGCCATTTATTGAAGTATTCAATTTCCATAAAGATAAATCGGTGTCCATTCGACGCCTTTGGTTCAATCATTCCAATCATGTCAATACCCCATATAGAGAAAGGCCACGGGGAAGAAATAACATTAAGAAGTGTCGGAGGCACATGAATTTTTTCAGCATAAATCTGACATTTATGGCACTCCTTCGCAAATTTATAACAGTCAGATTCCATTGTCATCCAATAGTAACCTTCCATAAGCATCTTCTTTTCCATCGAATATCGATTGTCATGGGTACCAAAGGAACCTTCATGGATTTCATGCATCAATATGTCTGCTTCGTGTCTATCAATACATCTGAGCAAGAACATATCATAATTCATATTTTAAAACACATCCTCATTGAGGAATAAGCTACCTTCCAACTTTCTCAATGTCTTTCTATCTCTATTTGACGCACCAGACGGGTATTCCCAAGTTTGAAGAAAATGTTTGATATCATATTACCAAGGTTTCTCATCTGACATTTCGTTTGTTGCAAACACATGAGATAGTCTATCCAAACGTTGCACTATGATACGAGGCATATCATTCAAAGTATTCACTTTATACATAGAAGCCAGAGTGGTCAAAGCATTCACCATCTGATTTTCATCTCTGGGAATATGTTGGAATTTAACTTTATTAAAGAAGGGTCATAATCTTCTAGCATAATCTTTGTAAGGGATCAAGCAAGGGTGACGAGTATCCCATTTCCCTTTAATCTGATTTCCTACAAAGCTGAATCTCCATAGATATCTAAAACTTTGATTATGAGATCAATAGCCTCCTCGAGAACCATCATACAAGCTTCATACTCTTCCATATTATTGGTATAATCAAATGCCAGCCTTGGAGTAAAAGGATTATGTGATCCATGAGGAGTGATAATCACAACACCAGTTCCTTTCCTATAAGCATTCATAGCTCCATCAAACACCATGCCCCACCGAGATTCAGGATCAGGACCTTCCTCAGGTAACGGTTCATCAAAATCTTTCACTTTTAGAAACATAACATCCTCATAAGGGAAATCATATTTAACAGAATGATAATCATCAACCGGTTGGTGAGAAAGATAATCCACAAACACACTGCTTTTTATAGCCTTCTGAGTACGGTATTCAATATCATATTCAGACAACAACATCTGCCAACAGACAATTCTTCTAGTAAGAGTAGGCTTTTCAAAAATATGCTTAATTGGTAACATTTTGGAAATTAACCAAGTAGTATGATTCAACATATATTGCCGCAACCGCTTTTCCGCCTAGGCCAAAGCACAACATGTCTTTTCCAACATAGAATACCGTGACTCATAGTCAGTAAACTTCTTATTGAGATGATAAATGGCATATTCCTTCTTCCCTATTTCATCTTGTTGTCCCAAAATACAACCCATAGAATTATCTAACACCGTCAGATAGATAATCAATGGCCTTCCTTCAACGTGATGGAGCAAGATAGGAGGTTCAAGCAGATACTCTTTAATACTTTCAAATTTCCTTTGGCAATCATCTGTCAACACAAAACCCTGATCTTTCTTTAACAACTTAAAGATCGGTTCACACGTCGCGGTCATATGGGAAATAAATCTGGAAATGTAATTCATACGCCCAAGGAAGCCTCTAACTTGCTTTTCAGTTCTCGGTGCTGGCATTTCTTAAATTGCTTTGACTTTATCAGGGTCAACTTTAATCCCTTTTTGGCTGATAATGAAACCTAACAATTTCCCTGATCAAACACTAAAGGTACATTTATTTGGAATCAAGCGGAGACGATACTTTCTCAAACGCTGAAACAATTTCAACAAATCTTCTATATGCCCTTCTTCAATCTAGGACTTAGCAATCATGTCATTAACATATACCTCAATTTCCTTGTGCACCAGATCATGGAATAGGGTTGTCATAGCCCTATGGTACGTTTCACCAGCGTTCTTTGACCCAAAGGGCATCACTCTGTAACAGAATGTTCCCCAGGGTGTGATAAATGTTGTTTTTTCCATGTCCTCATGAGCCATTCTAATTTGATTGTATCCGGAAAATCCATCCGTGAACGAGAATAATTTGAATTTTGTTGTGCTATCAACCAACATATCAATATGTGGCAATGGAAAATCATCTTTTGGACTAGCTTTGTTTAAATCTCTATAATCTACGCCCATGAAAACTTTTCCGTATTTCTTTGGTATTGGAACAATATTAGCAATCCACTGAGGGTACACTCATGTCACAAGAAAACCGGAATTAATCTGCTTTAAAACTTCTTCTTTAATTTTCACTGCCATATTAGGGTGAGTTCTTCACAATTTATGCTTGATTAGCGGGCATTCTGGCTTTAGCGGAAAATGATGTTCCACAATATCAATATCAAAACCCGACATGTCTTGGTATGACCAAGCAAAGATGTCTGCATATTCTTTCAACAATTCAATCAACCTACTCTTTATGTTGGGATGCATCAATGCTCCAATCTTGACTTCTCTTCGATCTTCCTCTGAACCCAAATTGATTGTCTCCAATGGATCTTTATATGGATGAATGGTACTTTCCTCGCGCTAAAGCAACCGTGAAAACTCATCTGGAATTTCATCATATTCTTCTTCTTCGGCCCCATACACAGGATATTTAAAGTTGGGAGAGGGTGCATGGTCATTGTATTCAACGAGTTTTTTAGTTAATCTGCACATATGATTTATGATTACTTTTAGAAACTGACACATATAGCAAGTGATCATGCAAATTTATTTACAATTATTATTTATTTTGAAAGGGTTTTTTCGGATTACTGTTTTCCAAGAAAAAGTAGATAATAAAAACAAAATTTGGGAATCAAAGACAACTTTTATTATTGATATTAAAGATCAAAGCAAACAGATAAGCCCATATAATATCAACTTTCAGCTTGGGCAGAGTGAAAGATTTTTGAAAAGATTAACAAAAAACAAATTACTTTGAAACATGAATGTAACAGGGAGCATCAATGGTGATCCAATTCTGGACCCTAACTCCATGCGTCACATAGTTCAACATCTCTTGCTCCCCTTCGTCCTCCACAATAGCATTTATCCTAGGAATAATTAAATGAAGGTAACCTCTGCTGTGAAAGAAATCCTGGTATTTTCCCAAAGCAGACTCCAGCTTCATGTTCCCACCTTCATTAATCTTCATAGAAAATTCCAAACTAGCTCTATTCTTATTCACCGACAAGTCAACAATCTGCCCCCATACTTTACTAGGGCAATTACGCATAACTTACTAAGCATCTTTGAATGAAGCCATAGAATTCTCGTTCTCCCTTACATTATCTACGGATAAAGCTTGGAACCGAGTTCCAACAGTAGCTTCATCTGCTTCCACTACACTGAAAGAGGATAAATGAGATATTAACAATGCTTGCTCTCCATTTATGATGACCACCTTTCCTTCATGCATAAACTTCAGCTTCTGGTGTAAAGTTGAAGTGACAGCCCCTACCTCATGTACCATGGTCGTCCTAGTAAATAGCTATAAGCAGGAACAATATCCTTAACCTGGAAAGTAATCTGAAAGAGCTGTGGGCCTATATGAATGGGCAGATCTATTTACCCGATGACAAACTTCCTTGATCCATCAAAAGCTTTCACAATTATGCCACTCGGGCGCATGGGAGTTCCTTGATACTTCAACTTCATTAGCGTACTCCTCAATATAACATTTAAAGCGTATCCATTGTAAATCAGAACATTTGACAATGAGTCATTCTTGTAGTTCATGGAGATATGGAGAGCCATATTATGATTCCTTTCGTCAGGAAATTCATCATCACAGAAACTTAGTTATTGCAGGATGTAATATTCCCTACCACACTGCTGAATTGGTCCAATGGAATTTCACTTTCCATGAAAGCTTGATATAATACTCTCATCAAAGATTCCCTTTGGGTAAGAGAGTTCATCAGCAAGGCCATAATAGATATCTTTGATAGTGTCTGCAATAATTAATCTATGATCCTGTAGTCGCTCATCTTGATAATCTTCAATATATCATCCACATATTTTTCTAGTGTAGCACCACTAGATTCCCCCACTACTTTCTTAGGTTCATCACTTTCAAAAATCTTCTTATAAGCATTAACATTCCCTCGAATAACAGGTGCAAAAACACGGCCACTGCGGGTTACTCGGATGGCTTCAACAATATTATTGACAATAGATAAAGGTTGGATGGGAAATTTCACACCATCCTCCAAGATTGTAGCATTGTATTTGTATGGTACGACTTTGTCTGATTCGTAAGGAATAGAACCCGGCAAGCAAATCACCACTGGAGAAACAGCTGGCTTGCCACAATACTCAATGTTAATTAGGGCGGAAACACTGAAACAAGGCGCAATAACATTCACCCCTTCTTCAGAAAACTTGTACGTCGCATAATCATTGATGGAGAACACATCTTCATCTGAGGAAAAGAACTCATCTACAGAAGCATACTCATCATCTGACACAGTCTCAGCCAAACAATCTTTAATCATATTAATCTCATTGTAATCATCTATATGGCCTGAAACTTTGATAGTACCATTATCCAATAATAACTGAATACCCCTTCTCACAATGGAACAACCACAAGAATCTCTGCAACAGATCCAACAAGATCCATAATGGTGTTCTACTTGACCGTCCATGTGATAGAAAGTAGCGGGCAACTGCACCAAATCATCATTTATATGGTTCATGTCAAATATCCAGATTTCTCCAGGACATCCAAAGACCATGTTCACATCTTCCTCGTATTCTGTTCTAGGCCTGATTATATGAATGAGGCCTTCGTCCATCATTTCTAGAAGACCAGCCTTTATCTTATCGCACCCCTGTATATCTGTACTGAAAATACCACAACCAACATGGTCATTCGTATAGTAACTAAAATCGCAGAGGCTGACATGCATCTCTACCAAATCTCCTCTAACCAGGTTGACATAAAAAATTTGGAAGTCCTCTGGACAACCAGCAACCATGTTGACATCATTTTCTCCTTCATGCTTTGGTGGAGGATTATATTTCACGTTAGGGCCAACATCTTTAAAGGATAAGAGGCCAAATCTCACCATCTTTTGTACTTTGGATTTTAAAGGATAACAGTTCTCAATATTGTTCCCTGGTGCTCCCTGATGAAAAGCACACGTCTGGTCTGGCTTATAATACCAAGGAAAAGGTGATGGTATAACAGGGGGTGGCCTGGTCTGAACCAATTATTTTGGAATAAATGTTGGAAGTAATTCTGCATAACTCATACGGATAGAGTCAAAAGGCTCTCTCTTATGATTCTGCCCTTGATTTCCCTGAGGGGATGGTCTTTGATAAGCAATTGTGGTTAGGGCCATATTGACAAATGGAGTTACCGAAGCAACCTGTTGGTGGCGCTGATGATTTCTTCTATGAGGATTAATCCTTCTTTCTTGAATGACAACATTTGTATCTCCTTATTTCTTCTTAGAAAACCCGTATGATAGTTTCTTCGTACTCCCAGAATTTTCACCTCTTGTCAAATGGCCCTCTCTCACGGCTTCTTCCAAACATACACCCATGCTCACCAGTTTGTTAAACTCACTTGGTGCACTCCCACCATTCTTTCATAGTAGAAGGAACCTGGAGTCTTTAGGAAAATATTCATCATCTCTTTCTCTTCCATTGGAGGAATCACTTGGGCGGCTACCTCACGCCATCTCTGTGCGTATTCCTTAAACGATTCCCTGTCTTTCTGGACCATTTCTCTGAGTTGATCATGATCAGGTGCCATTTCCAAATTATATTTGTACTGTCTAATAAACGCTTCACCCAAGTCATTGAAAGTATGAATGTTGGCACTATCCAAGCGCATATACCCCTTCAACATAGCACCTAACAAACTATCTTGAAAAAAGTGAATTAATAGGCGTTGATCATTGGTGTGAGTAAACATCGTTCTCACATAAATCACAAGGTGAGCTCGCGGGCAAGTATTTCCCTTGTATTTCTCGAATTCTGGTACTTTAAACTTCACCGGGCCTTTAAATTGGGGACAAGGCAGAGTTCACTGACATTCTGCCTAAATAATTCTTTTCTACGAAGGGCCTTCATTTCCTTCTGCATCTCATTGAACTGGTCTTCAAAATCATCTAAACAATCATAGAAACCCATACTTTCACTCGGAGGAGGAGCAGGACGATAAACTTCATCATTCACAAATGGCATATGTGATACGGTGGGAGAACTGACTTGGTGTTTTATGTTTCGATCGCATTTGTGTGGATAACAAGAGTTGCCACCGACTTTTCTTTTATCCAAAAGGAAAGGTAAAAAAAGCACAGGAAAGACCTTTTGAGATTATTTCTCATGTTCGGGGGATAGATTATGAAAAGGGAAAGTATTAGCACCCTTTTCATCCATGGTTTTCCATGGGCTCTTAGTTACTCGTTTATATCACTTGCTTTTATTTGACAATGTGCTTGTGGTATGGACTTTGAAAGTATTTTAGAAAATCTCTTTGTAATGGTTCTCGTTTCTATAAGAACGCGTAAAAAGTTTTTATTTCGAAAAGTGGTTCAAAGATGTGTTTGTGGATTGTGTTTCCGAAAATGTTTTGAAAAAAGATGTTTTGCAATGGTTCTCGTCTCTATAAGAACGTATACAAAACACTTTGTCTTTTGAAAGTGTTTTGAATGAAAGTTAAAGTGTAAAAATTGTTTTTTTGTCGTGAACAAACGAGTAATTAGGAACGAATCTATCTACTCGAAAGGTTTTCAATTGTTCTTTTCTTCCTCCTTTAGATGTTGCTATCTTACCATTAATTTTGTAAGAAGCCCTATCGTTGGATATAAAGGGACAGGCGCGGGTCAATTTTACAGTCATCGAAAGAAACATATGAGACACTTTATCAATTTTTGTAATGGACGAGATCGTTTTATTAAAGGCAACGTCGAGGGTCATCGAGGGACTACGATCATTTTATCAAAGGGTCATTGCTAAAGCGTCCCATATTCGAGGGACATGACTGTGTTTCCGAGGCAACGAGCGAGGCTACCTTAGAGGTGAGTGTGTGAAAAGTGTGTTTGTTTCAAGTTATTTTGTTGAAATTAGGTTATCTAGCGATTGATTTTATGTCTTGCCATGCACGCCTAATTACTATACAGTATAAAGAAAATAGTAAATTATGAGAATTGAAATTCTACGCTATTACAAATCTTTCGGGAATGGGGGTACAAATTTACAAATGGGGATGGATCAACACAATTAAATGTCCAAATAGACAAACAATACAACCAAATCGAATCGAGTAGTTAATCGAGATTACAACAAATTTATGAAGTAAAAATTAATTAACAAAGTACAAATAAGGAAATAAAAATTCTTGTTTTATTTTTTTTTTATTTGAAAAGTTTGAAAAGAAAATTAGAAAAAATCTATTTTTATTAATTAGCTAAGGAAATTAAGTCAAATGCATGTATTTTGTCTTCTAGGATTTTTGTTATTTAAATAAACAAATTAAAACTTAACTACAAAAAATAATTAGTAAAATTATTTACAAGTCCTAAACTAAACTAATTAATTTATTTTGAAATTTATATATTTTTTATTTTAATTAAAAATTAAGAGGTACTAAAGATTAAATCAAATCAAAGCTAAAATCATTTAAAAGTTTATAAACAGAAAAATATTGGGGTAAGCAAACATCAATTCGTTGTTGGGCTGAATTTAGGATGAAAGGCCCAATAGCAATTGTTTTGTCCAACAGAAAAAAATGGAGCAAAAAAATTAAAGAAAAATAATATGAAAAACGTCCCCTGGGGGTCTCGAACCCGGGACTCCACCTTCAAATGACAACAACCTAATCGTCGCGCCGCTTACTCATTCATTTATCTTAATGTCTTTATTAAAATAAAGAACGAAGTTTGAAAAAATGGGCTGGGCCAAACCAAGCAGGCCCATACCCGGTTTATTGTAAATGGAAAAGGAAAAAAAGAAATCAAAACTAAACCTAAAGTAAGCAGTGTCACTGTTGCTGTATAATGAAGAGGAAAAGTTTAATTATTATTTTTCTTATTCCTAATTAGTGACTAATAAAAACAAAAGTAAAAAAAAGATAACAGCAAATCAATATTTCTTCTTCCTCTCACGCTACTTTCAATCAACTGTGCTTGTTTATTTTCTTTTCATATATTTTATTTTCAATCTCCATATCTCTCTTAGATCCAACAAGAAAACAAAAAGCAAATGGTAAAAATAGAATAAAGATAATGGAAGGGAGTGAATACCTCCGTGATCGGTGACAGAGGTCGAATCTCTGGATGCGTTGTTCACAACGGCGGAATTTTCTAGATCCATGGCAGCGGAAAGAGCTGGCACACAGAGAGTTTCACAGGGAGTGTCCATTTCCGGCAGAAGGATGTGTGTGAGTTGAATCCTGAAGCTATGTGTCCGTGTTGCTTGGTTGCATAAGTTGTTGAAAGATGTTGATGAAGCTTTGTTCTTTCAGTGAGATCTTTCTATATCTTTTTTATTCTTTTATCTCTGAAGGGTTGTATGAAGAAAATGATGATCAGAATAAAAATGGGAATTTTTGATGCTAGGGTTTTTTTAAAAACCAAAAACTGCTTTTTTTATATGGCTTGGTTGCTATCAAAATGATGAACATTGTGGTGATTTTGTGTTTTTATGATCTTGCTGTGGTTGTTCGGTCCCCCTTTGTTTTGATCCTTCTGTGTATTTTTATAATAGTAATCGGATTACATTATGGGGGGGGGGGAGGGAAATGTTTGGAAATTTTTGAACAATTGAGGCATGCTGTTGTTATGTCTTTATTGCTGCAGATTTTGTTTTTTTGCTGAAATGGTGTAACTTGCTGGCTGCTTTGGTGCAGTTTTCATGTTGCCTAATTTATGCAATTGTTAGGCTGTTTTATTAGCAGGTTTGGACAGCAATGCAGGGCTGCAATGCAGTATGCATTTGACAGTATTTGACCTCTTGTATTTCTCATTTTTCCCTTGGGATGTAAACTGTTTTTTTTTCTGTCTCTTTCAACAGAATTTTCTTTATGAACCAAAAGAAACGTACATATTTTCTTTTTGTGATTTGCAATGAAAATGATGCTTTAGGCCGATGATAAAAAAATTGATTGGCAAAGATAAATGAGGCCTTTGTTGGTTTTTTGGTAAAAATGATTAAATGATAAATTCCTTAAACTGTATACTGATTCTTTGAGCAAACCCTAATGATGAGAAGAATTTCACTCTAAACAGATAGTTCTTGAATTTTTCACATGCTTGCTAATTTTCCTTTTCCTTGTTTCATGAGCAAATGAGAATTGGGCGATCAAGGTTGAAAGACAAAGAGGCTGTAGCGAGGAGTGAATGAGTTTCTTGAAGATAAAGCGAACGAAGAAGCATTAATTCTTTCCTTTTCTTTTCGTAAACAAGACAAATGTGATTTGTATCTTAAATTGTAATCCCCTTTGAAGTATATTCTGAATTTGTTCTTTTGTAACATAAATCAATGGAACTTTGAAGTTTATTTGAAATTTGGATGATGATCATTGAATTGGAATTGAATTTTGAGTTTCGGGTAAATTCTTCCGGATTATGGAATACTTGATACACACCATTTAGTGAAAATGAATTTGAAATGATGATGATTTTTATGATTCAAAATTATCCGCATGAATGAAGTTTGATTTTGAAAGCAGATATTTCAAATGTGATTAGGCTGAATATCTCAAAGTGATGAATGCAACTGAATCCTTGAACCAATCTTGAAAGAACCAACAACTCTTCAAGAATATTAGTCAAAAATCAACTTTAATTCAAATAATCACCAATGCTTCAAACACCGATGACTTGAACTAATCAACAAACCATCCAATAAATCTCGCACCTTAACATTCTATACCATGAATGATCTCATCATAAAGCAAATGTCTTGAGGAAACAATTAGGACATGAACTAAACTTAAGAGTTAAGAACATTCTAAATCACAAAAATGACCCGTAGCGTTTTCACCAACTTTTCACATCTTTTTAAGCATAATTCGGCCTAGATCCTTGAAGAGAATTTGTTGATGACATCACTTAGGACAATATGCAAAAATAAACGTCTCAAGGTCTTGTAAGTTGAAGAAATAACAATCAGACGGCCGTTACTTGAAATTAGGTCAAAATTCAAGATGCGACTTCTAACGCATTCGAATTTTGGTGATCTTCTATGCGTAATCAGCTCTTAACTTGTGAAGAGAAATTTGAGGTGGCATCAGGGAGAATCATACGCAAGAAAAACCGCTCAAAAACAATGAATAATGAAGAAGTTACAATCGTTTGAATTTGTTCTCACCAAAAGGGTTGATTTTTATGTTGCTGTAGTCATTTTCAATTATCTGAACCGTTGATCGAGCAAACTTGCAATGCGAGGTTTGGAAACTGGCTTACATAAATCTTGAGGAGACATGAAGACCTAAGAAGACCAATTGAGACCTTGAAGACTCAATTTTCTTTGAGAAACGCAAAACCCTAATTGTTGATTTGCTACTTAGAAAGAGAATTTGTCTGATCAACTTCTGAGCCAAATTGAGTATTCGAGAAACCCTAGGATAGTATCTTGCATAAAAATGTGAGGGAAAATTTTGGGGTACAACAGCTGCCCCTGTTCAATATTCTTAAACTTGAAAAGTGAGATCGACATGTTCTTCGTTCGTAGCTTGAAAGTAAAAGATGATTGAACACTAGAGTGCCCAGAAATTTGTACTTGATGATGCGTTGGTCGATTGCGTAAGGAAATGGGCTTAAAGATGCCATTTGGAGAAGTGATGCAGAGTTGTCGGAGATGGGCTTATAGTTGCCATCCAAAGGTGATTGTCGATAAAAGTGTATGAAGTATGAACTTGAATTTAACAGAAAAGAAAAATCAGAATAAACCTTTGGTCGATTTAAACTGGAGCTAGCAGAAGTCTTGAATGTTGTTGGAAAGAACCAAAATATCTTTTGGAGCGATTTAAATAGAACTAAAAGATATCTTGGGTTAATCTTGACTGGGAAGCATCAGAATAAATTTTGGTTCAATTTATCTGAACCAGAGAAAATTGTCGGTGGGGAAGAATCAGAATAAACCGTTGAGAGGTTTATACTGAAACAACTGAAGTTCGGAGATGAATCAGCACAAATCATTGAAAGATTTATCTGAACCAGTAAAAGTCTGGATAAGAATAAGAATAAACCGTTGAGAGATTTATCTGAACCAATAAAAGTCTGGATGAGAATCAGAATAAACCGTTGAGAGATTTATCTGAACCAGTAAAAGTCTGGAGATGAATCAGCATAAATCGTTGAAATATTTATCTGAACCAGTAAAAGGCTGGATAAGAATCAAAATAAACCGTTGAGAGATTTATCTGAACCAGTAAAAGTCTGGATGAGAATCAGAATAAACCATTGAGAGATTTATCTGAACCAGTAAAAGTCTGGAGAGGAATCAGAGTAAACCATTGAGAGATTTATCTGAACCAGTAAAAGTCTGGATAAGAATCAGAATAAATCATTGAGAGATTTATCTGAACCAGTGAAAGTATGGAAATAAATCAGAATAAACAGTTGAGAGATTTATCTGAACCAGTGAAAATCTGGAAACGAATCAGAATAAACCATTGAGAGATTTATCTGAACCAGTAAAAGTCTGGAGATAAATCAGAATAAACTGTTGAAAGGTTTATCTGAACCAGCAAGAACCAGCCTTTTCTCGGGAACTGATATGTATTTGACTTGTTGAAAATTTGTGTCTGTCGGAAGTTTGTTGATGTTAATTTCCTGAAAAGGTGAAGAGTTAATTTTATGCGATGCTATGATATATGCAATGCATGGTATGGTGTTGTTTTCTCAAAATAAATGAGATTGCACCGTATGTACTTGAGTTGTCGATGTTATAACGTATAGATGCAAATATATGGAATTAAAGATTGTGTACGCCGTAGAGTTTCTGGAAGCGGGGAAAATAAATCCCTTTTGAAGAACTGATGGGTGAATCTCCAAATATAAACTCTGTTGTAGAAGGGCAACGCTGGACATTGCTTTTAGACTTCGTGAAATCCTGCTGGGGAAACCTGAGAAGTTGGGAAACTTACTGGGGAACCCCTGGAACGGTAGTTGGAAGCTCTGCTTTGTTAGGGGAATGAGAGCGCTTGATACCAACAGGCTGCATACTGGAGATACGTTTAATGATTCTATAGTAGGATGTATTCGCTTCCGCTCCTGCTGGAAAAGGTTCCTGCGGGGATCTTATGGAATGGCTTATAGATATTATCCTATTTCTTAAAGTCATTAGTAATTGTCTTTCCGTTTTTTATTTATTTATTTATTTTTAACAGTAATCACGTTCAAATGCACATGCTCAAAAATAAATCATTGGACATTTTTGTAAACAAGACACAGAAAAACAGATGGTTTTGTACTTTCAAAAGGGATATCTTTGTATTAACTTGAATAAGTATTTTTTTGTACAATGAGACGAGCATTCTAGTGAGAGAATGTCGTCGTAAAAAAAATTAAAATTGATACAAATAAAAGACAGCTATGTGAAATAATCCCATGGGGTTCCCATTCTGCTATAGTCTTCATGTCTCTGAATTTCTTGTCCACTTGTCGCCTCGGCGAAGTAGATTGGATTGATTTAGAGCCGTTTGAGTTGATTGGTTGATGCTGAAGATTGTCTACAAGATGATCCAATGGGACATAGTCATACACTTTAATCCCTAACTTTTTCCTGGACCGCCCTCTCGGGTTTTCAGTCCACCGGGATACCTTTTTTAGCCCAAGCCGCCCTTTTGGGTTTTCGACTTGCCGGGTGTACAAATTTTTTATTTTCATCCCTTATTTTTGCCCGAACCCTTTTGGTTCGTCGGGAAGCCCTTATTTTTTCCTAGGCCAATCAACCTAGCGGGTCTTTTATCATGCGTAGTATTTTTTAACTATGTCCGTATTTACAGGGTGCGGGAGGTCATCACCATCCATAGTTGTCAAGATCATTGCTCCACCAGAGAATATGCTTTTGATTACAAACAGCCCTTCATATGTAGGCGTCCATTTTCCCCTGGGATCACATTGTGGCAAAATGATACGCTTGATCACTAAGTCACCGACCCGATATACCTGACGTTTGACCTTTTTATTAAAAGCTTTGATCATGCATTTTTGATACATCTGACCATGACAGATGGCCGTAAGCCTCTTCTCATCAATCAAGTTTAGTTGGTCAAACCGAGTCTGGATCCAATCTTCTTCATTCAAACCAGCATCCTTCATGATTCTTAGAGAGGGGATCTGGACCTCAATAGGAAAGACAACCTCCATTCTGTATACGAGAGAATAGGGTGTTACCCCAGTTGATGCGCGAGATGTGGTACGATATCCGTGGAGAGAGAACGACAGCATATCATGCCAGTCTTTGTATGTGATTGTCATTTTCTGTATGATCTTCTTAATGTTTTTGTTAGAAGCTTCTACAACACCATTCATCTTTGGCCGGTAAGGGGAAGAATTGTGATGTTGAATCTTGAATTGCTCGCACAAGGCGGTGATCATAGTGTTATTTAGATTCGTACCATTATTAGTTAGGATTCTCTCTAGGATGCTGTACCGACAGATGAGATTCTGTTTGATGAACCGGGCGACCACGTTCTTAGTAACGGAAGCGAAGGAAGCTGCCTCAACCCACTTTGTAAAATAGTCGATGGACACCAAGATGAAACGGTGTCCATTGGAGGCCGCTGGCTTGATTTCCCCAATCATATCAATTCCCCACTGTTGTACCCCAAAATTTTCCCTCCCATATTCTTCAAGGGTTGTCAAGAATCACCTTCAAATGGTTCAAGATTACTCAAGGGTTGCACAGTCCAAACACCTCCTAAGCCAGTCAAAATTAGGGTTTTGGTTCTTTCAAGGAATTTGAGGTTTTCAGTGGCTCAATCAAGTCTCATAGGCCTACATACATCCTCAAGCATCTACATGTCAAGTCTTAAGACTCACAATGTCAAATTGCACAATCAAAAGCTTCATTTGCTTCACAATCAACTGCAGGGGCAAAATGGTCATTTTACAGTCAAAAGTCAGAATTTTTGGACAACATATTATTTTGAGCACACAATCATCATTTGATCAAGTCTTGATCATGATTCCACAAGAATGGCTCAAAAATCATCAAGATGCAAAAAGTTGCTATTTTTGGACAGTAGAAAAGTCAACTGTATCTTGACCAAGTCATAACTTTTTCATGGTTCATCAGAAAAATCCCATCCAATGCTCATTGTGAAGAGGATGCCATTTCCTACAACTCACCTTCACATTCTAAGTCCATGAAATGCTCTCATAAAAAGTTATCAATTTCTACATTACAGGTCAAATTCAAAAGTCAACAAAAATTCACTTTAAGTCAAAGACCATAACTTGAGATTGGTAAATCCAAATGACAAGGGACCAAAGGCATTGGTTAGAGGACTTCAATACCTTTCCAAAATGTCCAAGAACATTGTCATATGATCAAAATTGAGCAAGATATGCATTGGAGAAGTTGGGAAATTTTTATGAATTTGCAAAAGTCAACTTTGCTCAAAACACTTTGTTTTTGCTAATGGGCCTCAAATTTCTTCTTGAAACTTTATCCAAGGACTATGCACGACCCATCAAGCCTATTTGAATTTATTTTCTTATTTTTATTAATTAATTGGATTTTTAATTGATTTTAATTCATTTAATTAATTTAAATTGTAGGAAATTCAAAGATTTGATTTTTTCAATCTTTTTGTGAAGCAAACAAGCTCAAGATATGCTGGCAATTCGTGTGCAAATCAAAGGGACAAGAATCTCCAAGTTTGGCAAGTTTTTCCAATCAAAAAGATTCAAAAATATATGATTGCAAATCAAATATTGAAACCATCATTCCATGGATCTTTGCTCAAGGATTTAACCTAGTTTCATTCTACTATAAGTACACAAGTCAACCCTAATGCATTGGACGTGATTTTGCTGCAGGAGAAACCATAAGCATATTGAAAAAAATCAAAGAAAAGTGAAAACTGTTTTCCAGGTTCCAGCACGATTCAAAGCAATTGGTGTACTCTAATACATTGCTGGAACTCTCAGGGACATTTTGCAATCAAAACCAAGCCTTAAAGCTACAGAAATCCTCAAGAATGGACCCACGGTTTGCATACTTTTTTCATAATCCTAACTCATGATTCATGCATATTTAATATGATTTTTTGTTGGTTTTGCATTGCTAGAACTCCCATGAAGCTAATGGTACAAGTTAATTGAATTATAACACGCAGGATCGCAAAGTGCCATTAGCGAATTTTAGGGTTCATGAGTTCTTGAATTAGGGCTTTCCAAATCCAGTAAAATTGGCCAGACGAACACAAAGCCCTACTCGCAAAATATTTATGTTAATCACACGCCTATTCACTATTTTTTGTTGATGCAGGTTGTGGGGGTTAAAAACCCCCTCTATCTAATGTGTTTTATGCAGGTTCAATGAGGAAGATGATGACGCGTTGGTATACCATTGGGCAATTCAAAAAATGCGCGCTTGTTTTTATGTTTACAGCATAGTGATTAGTTTTTATATATTATATTTGTTTCTCATTATAATATCAAAGCAAGCAAATGGCCTGGTGGTAGATGCGATGGACGTTGATCATTGGGACCTGGGTTCGAATCCCAGGTCCACCCCAAACGCTTATATTATTTTGTTTCATGTGATCATATGCAGGCTTCCAAAGGATGAACATCATGTCCTTCACGCCTCAGCATGCCAAGTGGCCACAAGCTCAAATCCAATGGTCATGAGATGGTGATCATGGCACCCCTGGTCAACCCACGCGTAGATGATCCAAAAAGTCAAACCAGGCTTGAATAAATGGGCCTGAGAAATTGCTTCTTCACCCCCAAAGCTGGCCCAACACCCCCTGGTTTCTTTATTCCTTTTTCTTTTACATTTTAATTTTTATTATTATTATTTAACTATTATTATTACTATTTAATTAACTCACATAATTATTTTTCATAATAAATTTAGAAACCTAAAATATTATTTATTTTTACTATTTATTAATTTCACTATTAATTATTATTTTGTAAATAAATTCTAACAAATTAATTTAGTATAATTAGGTTTAATCTTGACTTTTTCATAATAAATAAAATAAATTTAGAATTAGGGTTTTCTTGGCAATTTTAATTTCCTTTATTTTATTTCATTAAAAATATTAAAAACATAAAAAACTTAAAAAACATTTCTTTTATTTATTTAATTCGAATTAGGTTTTATTTAATTGCAAAAAGGACCAAAATTCCATTCTTTTCTCAAAAAGGGTCAAAACCCTAAGACTTTTCCCGATGCAATTTTTCTCGCGCATGTTTATTCTTGATTCCTATTTTGATCATATTTATGTAACTGTTCTGAGGATGTAATAGATAATTAGGACTTTTATCACTTTCTTTAATTTCTTGCATTTATCTTTTCCAAGGGTTATGTTTTTGGCGATGTAAATACCCGACGCCTTGTAATAGCGTAGATTTACTTTCCGCAATTTATTTTCTCCACAACTATTAACTGTTAATTATGCATGCAAGACTTGTCTGAAAAATAAAATCAACTCGTAGCTCACCATAATACATCTGCAAAGATAATCTTAAACTAAATCCTGACACACGTGCACATGCCATTCCTAGGGTACGCCTCACTTGGTTGCCTCGACGTGGTCATCAAGTATAGGGTGTTTTAGAGGTCTCCCTCTTGTCTAAAGATCCAGTTGCATCGAAACAGTTGCCTCAGATAAAAAAGGATCTAGGACATTAGGGTTACCGCTAAGGCGTCCTACTATTGCTTTGGTGACCACACATGTCCCATATAATCGAATTGACCCGAATAACTCCAACGACGGTGCTACCTACTTCTCAATAGTGGGATAGTACTGTCTAAAGGACATTTACGCAGCCTAATTCCTTAGAGTAGGTAGATTTCTCCTGGGTACTTGCTCTTTCAAAAACAAAAACAACTTTTCGCACCTACACTTTCAAAAAGTTTTCAAACAAATACTTCATACACTCTTGAGGACTGTCAGTTCTATTTCCACCGATCACAGAACTGGCGACTCTGCTGGGGAATATTTATAAGTGAGGTGTACCTTAGGATTAGATCATTTTATGTTTTCAATTGAATGCTTTGTTTGCTTTAATATTGTGGGCTTCCATCGAAGTTTCATAGATCCTAACCCGGATCTGGGGAATACCCTTTAGGTAGCATAAGCTGTGAGGGACCTGTCCGGCGTAGACCGACACGGGTGAAGCAGTAGCTACGTTGGAGTGACACCTTGGTCTGTACCGATATCCCTTGTGTTGGAACGAGGAGAATATGGGTCTTCTAAGGAGTCATTAAGCACCAGCCGACCTTAGAACCCTAAATTGACCCAACTTGACCATAGAACAGTAGCAGTATGCTACACTCATTGAGGCTAAACTCTCGCGATGGTTCTGGCCGCAAGAAAAGATTGCGAAGCTGGAGTTATGACCAATTGAGGGTAGTCAGTGATATTGAGATCCTCTAGAACCCGGTTACTATTTTCTAGGACAGGTCTTAACCAACGGAACTGAAAGAGGGTAGTACCTAAACTTCATGCTGGCCTAAACTCTAAGGGCTGTTTTGTGTGACTTGTGTGCCTTCAAACTGGACTACTTGCATATCCTTGTTATCTGACAACATGAGTTCCTTGCAGGTTTTGTCCTTAATCTGGACTTATTACATGGCTTACTTACACCTCACACCTTTGCATCCACGTACATAACATCATACGCATCATAACATCATACCATAGCATTTCCTTAACCATTTCAAGGATCTCGAGGGTTTGTGATGCAGGTCATGATGGACCAAATGTCTAGCAAGGGGCAAAGGGGATTTATTTTCCTCTAGCCAAGGTTGTTTGGAGATCAAGACATGATAGCTTGAGTCAGGGGCTATGACCCACTCGATATGGTGAGCCTTGACCCTTAAAGAAGGACTCTCAGCAACATGAAGTTCCTTCAATCAAGCTGCAAAATTCAAATTCTAACAAGTTTCTTTGTTTACCCCACGAGATCCTTGAAAACATTGCATACATATCTCATACATATCATTGCATTATAGGTACCTTTTTTACAGGTCACTTATCTTCTTCGCTGTTTATTTCAGCAATCATCATGTCTACTGAACCTTCCGCTGAACAAGCTATCAAGGCCCTCCAGGCCCAGAATGCCCAGTTCCAAGAGTTGGTTATGAGCCTAGCCCAGGGTCAACAGGACTTGAAAACTCTGATTCTGAAAGAGAGGAAGAAGAAGAAGAAGAGGACTGTTTTGTTCAACACTAGACGCAAATCTGGGAATGGATTACAGAATGAGGCTGAGCTGACTACCTCATCTGTAGGCAAGGACAGTCCCCAAGAGAGAAGGGTTCCTAGTCCCGTGGTCTCCAACAACGAGACAAATTATAATGATGAACAGTATCCTCCTGCTGAGGACAGGTATAAACAGTTGGAACACCGGTTAAGCGCTATGGAGATACAGAAGGTGCCCGGTCTGGATTTAGAAGATCTAGGTCTGTCCTCTAGGGTGGTGATTCCCCATAAATTCAAGGCACCTGCTTTCGCAAAGTATGACGGAGCTTCCTGTCCTAAGTTGCACCTCTGTTCATACGTAAGGAAGATCCAGCCCTACACGGCTGACAAGAATTTATGGATACACTTCTTTCAGGACAGTCTGTCAGGGACTCAACTCGAGTGGTTCTATCAGTTGGAAGGAGCTAACATTCGCAACTGGGAGGACCTTGCTGCTGCCTTTTACAAGCAATACCAGTATAATTCCGACCTCGCTCCTACGTGTACCCAACTCCAGGGTATGTCACTAGGGACGGGTGAAGGATTTAAGGAGTATGCTCAAAAGTGAAGAGACCTGGCTGGAAGGGTGCAGCCACCTTTGACTGACCGTGAACTCGTGGATATGTTCTTAGGGACCCTGTCTGGTCCATTCTTCAACCATCTGATTGGAAATTCTTCTGTTGGGTTTACAGATCTGATCTTGACTGGTGAAAGAATAGAAGCTGGTATCAAGTCGGGGAAGATACAAAAGTGTGACTCCTCGAGCACTGAGAAAAAACCATTCAAGAAAGAATCCAGTGCTGTCTATGGTTCAAAAAGACAGAATAGGTCCGAACACCGCCAAGATGTCAACGCGGTAGTTATTTCAAAACCGGCCAGTGCTCCTCAACATCACAACCAACAAAGGGAAGAGAGACCTAGAAGGCAATTCACTCCCCTCAGCATGACCTTGTCCCAGATATTGCCACAGTTGCTGAAGACCAATTTGGTAACTCTAAGGGACCCTCCTAAGAATCCGAACACTACACCTTCAAGGTATAACCCCAACGCCCGCTGCGCTTATCATTCTGACAGCCCGGGGCATGCTACAGATGATTGTTGGACTTTGAGGAACAAGGTTCAGGACCTAATCGATGCAAAGGAGGTCGAGTTTGAAGCGCCCGAGACTCCCAATGTGATCACTGCTCCCTTGCCAAAACATGGCTAGGATTGAGAGACTTTTGTTCATTTGAATTCTGATATTGTATTTTTCTTTGCTTATTCAAACAATTAACATGTCAAACTCTCTTATTTCATTAATGTATTACACGTGTCTGTTTTGAAGTAATTGTGTTCACTATATTCAAAATTGCTTTTATTTTTCTTGATGTTCAACTCTCGATTGAAAATTCTAAGCCTCTTGAGGGAGGATGACAAAAACGATACCACGATCTTTACAGTATGCTTTTGAATAGACCCCGCTGATGAGGTACATGCATTGTTTCAAATCCTAAACAGTGGAGTTATAAGGAAGATAATCCCTCGTCAACCCCTTTGAGCCAAAGAAGTTGGAGTTTTTCTTTTCAAAAATAAAAACCCTTAATCATAACCTGGGGCAGGGTAGTTCTCTCAGTTGATCCAGGTGCACAATGGATGGCATTAAAGAAATCCTTCCAAAACAAAAGACAAGTGATGGTTCCCTATAATTGTCAAGACAGGCAGTCATTATCTCTCAAAATGAAAGCCCAAAAAGTCAAAACCTATGAAGGAGACTTACCAAGCTAGGGCATCCCGCTGACTGTAATCACAAAAGAAACAGTTCAGGCAAAAAATAGGGATAATAAAATCAAAAAGAAAGAGGTCCTACAAACCCTCAACAAAAAAACAAAATGACTGCCTGTTCAAAATAAATTGTCAACATCCGAACCATCACTGGTATATCAGAGCAAAGACTCAGACAAGATCTAATGCACGATCAGCTGAGTTTAGGATCGAAGAATATCACGAAGAGCGGGAGGGGACAAATATACTTTGAGCCTTGATCCTTTGTTTCTTAAACCGTGAACCAGGCCACGTTATAACCCTTAAAAGTCCTAGCTGAAGCATGGGTTAGTTCGAAAGCATACTGTTACAAAAGGTATCCTGACTCATGTAGGGCTCGCTATAAAATCTTGAGTTGACATCACATTTTTACAAAATTTGCTTGTTTTACTGAAAAATGAATTTTCAAAAAAAAAAACTTCAAGACAGACATAAGCTTTGCATTCTTAAAATAACATTGTTTGCATATGACTATTTGTTCGAACAGCAGAGAAATTCGCACGATGAATATCTTGTGAACAAAAATCTTCTCAACAAAAGGATCACCTCAAGTGGAAAAACACTTCCAACCAAGGGGCACGACATGAGCATTGTCTATCATCTGGGGCAGTTAAGTCAAGATTCAAGGAATCTCTCAAAATGCCAAACAGCCAGGGGCAAATCTCCATCTGAGTCACTTGGGGCATTGAACAGGAATTCCAGCAACGAATCTTGCATGATTGAACGAAGATCTTCTGGTAGTATGGCAACATAACACTATTAACAGTGACAATTCCATGCATTCTGAGAGCATGGATATAGTCGAAAAAATACTACGCATAATCAAAGACCCGCTAGGTCGACTGGCCTAGGCAAAATTAAGGGCTTCCCGGCGAACCAAAAGGGTTCGGGCAAAAATAAGGGATGAAAATGAAAATTTTGTACACCTGACAAGTCGAAAACCTGAAAAGGCGGCTTGGGAAAAAAAGGGTGTCTCGATGGACTGAAAACCCGAAAGGGCGGTCCAGGAAAAAATTAGGGATCAAAGCGTACGACTATGTCCCGTCATCTCATCACTTGCCTAATAGAAGAAGATTTGTCAATCGGCAGGTATCAAGCACCTCATAGATCTTCTTCTCTCGCAGAAACTGGGGCAATAAGAATTGTGTGAACTATACAAGTTGCTCTGTCCACCAAGGTACAAAGGTAGATTCAGCTGAAGAATGTAACCAAGATACCTTCACTCCCCGTAAAGTAAGACAAGATTCGACAATACTCTCCCCAAGCAGAGTTGGCCTCCCATCAGCCGTAAAAAGGCACGGTATCTCCAGCAAGTCAGCAATGCTCTTCCCCCAAGCAGAGTTAGTCTACTGTCAGTACTAAGGAAGTTGGATCTCCCCAGAAGATCTTAATATTCCCTAGCAGAGTATACAGATATTCCTCAGCAAGCATCCCCGGAAGTCTTCATATTCGTCAACGGAGTATAAGAATGTTCCCCGGTGGAACACTAGATACCCTCAGTGGAGCCATTTCCCCAATACAGTCTGAAAAGTTTCCCCAGGAGAGTTGAATCATATCCCTAGTAGATTCAGGAAGCTTGTCCCCGGCAGAGTACAAATGCATCTCTCCCCAGTCATATTTAGAAGGTTATCCCCCACCAGAGTCTAACTGGGTTATCATCAGCAAATTGCAACGAAAAGATCGTCCTCAGCGAAGTTTTTCCTATCCCCAGCGGAGTTCATCAAAATCCCAACAGAGCTTATCAACGGAATCCCCCAGCGGAGTTATCGATAAAATCTCAGCAAAGCATCTCTCCCCATAGAGTAATTCCTCGCAGAGTAATCTCTTCACCAGGTTTATTCCCCAACAGAGTCATCTTCTCCTACAAGTTTATTCTTGCAACCATCTTCGTGCATCCTCCCCGACGGAAACGAAGAAATTAACACTATTCTCCAGCAGCTCCGGGATTTATTTTCCCCAGCTAAAAACATCACATCTTCATACATCATGACATGCATACGCATCATACAACACAAATCTCATTTATTCTTGAGAACATCTTGACATCATGCAGTTCATGCATCATGACATTGCATACAGCTAACGTTTTGCTTTTTCAGGAAAAGGTCAATCAAAAGATGATTACCATCTACCTTTGCAGTTCCAGATCAACACCTGTAATAAGCCAAGAAAATTCTGTGGACGACTGATCATGGGTTAATACCTGAAACCAGACAAGACAATTATCTACTTGATCGTCATCAAGAAACCCTACACAGGTTTCCTTCTCAATTCTAGATGCAATTTTACACAGACTCATCATCAGGCAACCCTACACCGGTTCCTTCTCTCTTTCAGATGAATTTTTACACAGACTCATCATCAGGTAACCCTACACCGGTTCCTTCTCTCTTTCAGATGAAGTTTTACACGGACTCATCATCAGGCAACCCTACACAGGTTCCTTCTCCTTTCAGATGAAGTTTTACACGGACTTATCACAAAGTAACCCTACACCGGTTCCTTCTCTTTCAGAAGAAGTCTTACACAGACTTATTCCAAAGTAACCTCACCCCGGTTCATCCAGAAGTTTTACACGAACTTATCTCACAATAACCTTACCCCGGTTCATCCTGAAGTTTCACACGAACTTATATCGCAGTAACCTCACCCCGGTTCATCCAGAAGTTTTACACGAACTTTTCCCTTATCTAACAATAACCTTACCCCGGTTCATCCTGAAGTTTCACACGAACTTATCTCACAGTAACCTTACCCCGGTTCATCCAGAAGTTTTACACGAACTTATCCCAAAGTAACCTTACCCCGGTTCCTCCTGAAAGTTTCACACGAACTTATCTCAAAATAACCTTACCCCGGTTCATCCAGAAGTTTTACACGAACTTATCCCGAAGTAACCTTACACCGGTTCCCTTCTCAACTCCAGACGTAGTTTTACACGGACACGTCATCAAGAAACCCTACATAGGTTCTCTCTTTCCAAAGACGCTATTTTACACGGACTCGTCATCCAAAAACCCTATACAGGTTTCCTTCTTTCCAAGATGCAGTTTCACACGGACTCATCATCAGTCAACCCTACACAGGTTTCCTTCCTTCAAAGATGCAGTTTCACATAGGCTCATCATCAGTCAACCCTACACAGGTTTCCTTCTTTCCAAGATGCAGTTTTACACGAGCTCATCATCACGCAACCCTACACAGGTTCCCTCGTTCAACTTACAAGATCACAATTCTACCAACAATCTCCAAATGGCATCTTTAAGCCCATCTCCACAGCTATCCATTACATCTCCAGATGGAATCTATAAGCCCATCCTCCTATCCATCATCTCTCCAAATGGCATCTGTAAGCCCATTCCCGACATCACGTTGCTGATATTACACTATGCGAGTGCAAATTTCTGGGCACTCTAGTGTTCAATCATCTTCCACCTTCGGATCACGAAAGGCACGCAAGCCAATCTACATCCTCAAGTTTAAGAAGATTGAACAGGGGCAACTGTTGTACCCGAAAATTTGCCCTCCCATATTCTTTAAGGGTTGTCAAGAATCACCTTCAAATGGTTCAAGATTACTCAAGGGTTGCACAGTCCAAACACCTCATAAGCCAGTCAAAATTAGGGTTTTGGTTCTTTCAAGGAATTTGAGGTTTTCAGTGGCTCAATCAAGTCTCATAGGCCTACATACATCCTCAAGCATCTACATGTCAAGTCTCAAGACTCACAATGTCAAATTGCACAGTCAAAAGCTTCATTTGCTTCACAATCAACTGCAGGGGCAAAATGGTCATTTTACTGTCAAAAGTCAGAATTTTTGGACAACATATTATTTTGAGCACACAATCATCATTTGATCAAGTCTTGATCATGATTCCACAAGAATGGCTCAAAAATCATCAAGATGCAAAAAGTTGCTATTTTTGGACAGTAGAAAAGTCAACTGTATCTTGACCAAGTCATAACTTTTTCATGGTTCATCAGAAAAATCCCATCCAATGCTCATTGTGAAGAGGATGCCATTTCCTAAAACTCACCTTCACATTCTAAGTCCATGAAATGCTCTCATAAAAAGTTATCAATTTCTACATTACAGGTCAAATTCAAAAGTCAACAAAAATTCACTTTAAGTAAAAAACCATAACTTGAGATTGGTAAATCCAAATGTCAAGGGACCAAAGGCATTGGTTAGAGGACTTCAATACCTTTCCAAAATGTGCAAGAACATTGTCATATGATCAAAATTGAGCAAGATATGCATTGGAGAAGTTGGGAATTTTTTATGAATTTGCAAAAGTCAACTTTGCTCAAAACACTTTGTTTTTGCTAATGGGCCTCAAATTTCTTCTTGAAACTTTATCCAAGGACTATGCACGACCCATCAAGCCTATTTGAATTTATTTTCTTATTTTTATTAATTAATTGGATTTTTAATTGATTTTAATTCATTTAATTAATTTAAATTGTAGGAAATTCAAAGATTTGATTTTTTCAATCTTTTTGTGAAGCAAACAAGCTCAAGATATGCTGGCAATTCGTGTGAAAATCAAAGGGACAAGAATCTACAAGTTTGGCAAGTTTTTCCAATCAAAAAGATTCAAAAATATATGATTGCAAATCAAATATTGAAACCATCATTCAATGGATCTTTGCTCAAGGATTTAACCTAGTTTCATTATACTATAAGTACACAAGTCAACCCTAATGCATTGGACGTGATTTTGATGCAGGAGAAACCATAAGCATATTGAAAAAAATCAAAGAAAAGTGAAAACTGTTTTCCAAGTTCCAGCACGATTCAAAGCAATTGGCGGACTCTAATACATTGCTGGAACTCTCAGGGACATTTTGCAATCAAAACCAAGCCTTAAAGCTACAGAAATCCTCATGAACGGACCCATGGTTTGCATACTTTTTTCATAATCGTAACTCATGATTCATGCATATTTAATATGATTTTTTGTTGGTTTTGCATTGCTAGAACTCCCATGAAGCTAATGGTACAAGTTAATTGAATTATAACACGCAGGATCCCAAAGTGCCATTAGCGAATTTTAGGGTTCATGAGTTCTTGAATTAGGGCTTTCCAAATCCAGTAAAATTGGGACCCCTAAGGCATACAGTTGAAATCGTTAGAGCCAGACGAACACAAATCCCTACTCGCGAAATATTTATGTTAATCACACGCCTATTCACTATTTTTCATTGATGCAGGTTGTGGGGGTTAAAAACCCCCGCTATCTAATGTGTTTTATGCAGGTTCAGTGAGGAAGATGAAGACGCGTTGATATACCATTGGGAAATTCCAAAAATGCGCGCTTGTTTTTATGTTTACAACATAGTGATTAGTTTTTATATATTATATTTGTTTCTCATTATAATATCAAAGCAAGGAAATGGCCTGGTGGTAGATGCGCTAGACGTTGATCATTGGGACCTGGGTTCGAATCCCAGGTCCACCCCAAACGCTTATATTATTTTGTTTCATGCGATCATATGCAGGCTTCCAAAGGATGAACATCATGTCCTTCACGCCTCAGCATGCCAAGTGGCCACAAGCTCAAATCCAATGGTCAGGAGATGGTGATCATGGCACCCCTGGTCAACCCACGCGTAGATGATCCAAAAAGTCAAACCAGGCTTGAACAAATGGGCCTGAGAAATTGCTTCTTCACCCCCAAAGCTGGCCCAGCAACCCCTGGTTTCTTTATTCCTTTTTCTTTTACATTTTAATTCTTATTATTTTTATTTAACTATTATTATTACTATTTAATTAACTCACATAATTATTTTTCATAATAAATTCAGAAACCTAAAATATTATTTATTTTTACTATTTATTAATTTCACTATTAATTATTATTTTGTAAATAAATTCTAACAAATTAATTTAGTATAATTAGGTTTAATCTTGACTTTTTCATAATAAATAAAATAAATTTAGAATTAGGGTTTTCTTGGCAATTTTAATTTCCTTTATTTTATTTCATTAAAAACATTAAAAACATAAAAAACTTAAAAAACATTTCTTTTATTTATTTAATTCGAATTAGGTTTAATTTAATTGCAAAAAGGACCAAAATTCCATTCTTTTCTCAAAAAGGGTCAAAACCCTAAGACTTTTCCCGATTCAATTTTTCTCGCGCATGTTTATTCTTGATTCCTATTTTGATCATATTTATGTAACTGTTCTGAGGATGTAATAGATAATTAGGACTTTTATCGCTTTCTTTAATTTCTCGCATTTATCTTTTCCAAGGGTTATGTTTTTGGCGATGTAAATACCCGACGCCTTGTAATAGTGTAGATTTACTTTCCGCAATTTATTTTCCGCACAACTATTAACTGTTAATTATGCATGCAAGACTTGTCTGAAAAATAAAATCAACTCGTAGCTCACCATAATACATGTGCAAAGATAATCTTAAACTGAATCCTGACACACGTGCACATGCCACTCTTAGGGTACGCCTCACTTGGTTGCCTCGACGTGGTCATCAAGTATAGGGTGTTTTAGAGGTCGCCCTCTTGTCTAAAGATCCAGTTGCCTCGAAACGGTTGCCTCGGATGAAAAAGGATCTAGGACATTAGGGTTACCGCTAAGGCATCCTACTATTGCTTTGGTGACCACACATGTCCCATATAATCGAATTTACCCGAATAACTCCAACGACGGTGCTACCTACTTCTCAATAGTGGGATAGTACTGTCTAAAGGACATTTACGCAGCCTAATTCCTTAGAGTAGGTAGATTTCTCCTGGGTACTTGCTCTTTCAAAAACAAAAACAACTTTTCGCACCTACACTTTCAAAAAGTTTTCAAACAAATACTTCATACACTCTTGAGGACTGATACAAGAGTTACCTAGAAGTTTTTTCAAAACAAACTTTTTCCAAACCCACAAACACAATAAAAGCAAACATTTTTTGAAAACATAGTGAGCAAGTACCTAAGAGCCCGTGGATAACCATAAATAGAAAGGGTGCTAACACCTTCCCTTTCTATAATCTACCTCCCGAACCGAGAAACATCTCGAAAAGGAATTTTGCTGTGCTTTTGTCCTTTCCTTGTTGGAGAAAATAAAAGACGGTGGCGACTCTTGCTTACCGCGACATTTCGCGAACCAACATTTCAAAACAGTCAGTTCTATTTCCACCGATCACACCCACATATCAAAGGGCCAAGGAGCCGTCAATACGTTTAGAGGAACTGAAGGTACGTTCACTTTATCCGCATAAATTTGACACTTATGGCAAGTCCGAGAGTGTTGGTAGAAATCTGATTCCATGGTAGACCAATAATAGCCCGCCCGTAGGATTTTCTTTGCCATTGTATGCCCACTGGAATGGGTACCAAAAGTGCCTTCGTGTAATTCAACCATGATCCTTTCAGCCTCAACCTTGTCTACGCACCGAAGCAATACAGAGTCATGATTGCGTTTGTACAAAATGTTGTTACTAAGGAAGAATTTAACTGAGAATCTTCTTAGAAACTTCTTGTCATTCACCGAAGCTCCTTTTGGATATTCCCGAGACTCGAGATACCTTTTAACTTCGTGGAACCAAGGTTGATCCACTACTTCTTCAGTATCGATCTCGTGACAGTAAGCTGGTTCATCCATTCGCTCAATGGTGATTTGAGGAGCCTCGTTATCCCAATTAAGTTTAAACATATATGACATTGTAGCTAATGCGTCTGCTAGCTGATTTTCTTCTCGCGGGAAATGCTCGAAGGTAATCTTCTCGAAATGCGGCAGCAATGTCAACACATGTTCTTTATAAGGGATAAGGTTTGGGTGTTTGGTGTCCCATTCCCCTTTGATTTGACTGATGACCAAAGTTGAATCTCCAAATACATCCAAGTATTTCAGCCCCAGGTCTATAGCAGCTTTGAGACCGAAGATGCATGCTTCATATTCTGCCATGTTATTTGTACAATTGAAGCAAAGTCTGGTAGTGAAGGGAGTATGACATCCTTCTGGAGATATGAATACGGCACCGATACCATTGCCAAGTGCGTTGGATGCCCCATCAAAGAACAGGGTCCATTGGGATCCTTGTTTAGGTCCTTCATATGGCCTGATTTCTTCACAGTTGTCTAATGTCATGATGTCTTCATCCGGGAACGCAAACTTCATGGACTGATAGTCTTCCACAGCTTGGTGAGCGAGGTGATCAGCCAATACACTACCCTTTATAGCTTTCTGGGTAGTATACTGTATGTCATATTCTGTCAGGATCATCTGCCATCTTGCTATTCTCCCAGAAAGAGCGGGCTTCTCGAATATGTACTTTATCGGATCCATTTTAGATATCAACAAAGTAGTATGGGTCAGCATATACTGTCTCAATCGGCGACCAGCCCATGCCAGAGCGCAAAAGTTTTCTCGAGCAGTGAATATCTTATTTCACAGTCGGTAAACTTTTTGCTCAGGTAATAAATAGCATGCTCTTTTTGGCCAGACTCGTCATGCTGCCCCAACACACACCCCATTGAGTTTTCTAAAACAATTAGATATAAGATCAATGGCCTTCCCTCAACAGGTGACAACAACACAGGAGGCTCTTGCATATATTCTTTTATTTTGTCAAAAGAAACTTGGCATTCGTCATTCCATTTGATTGCTTGATCTTTCTTCAAGAGCTTGAAGATTGGCTCACAAGTAGTTGTCAGGTGAGAAATGAACCTGGCTATGTAATTCAGACATCCCAAGAATCCTCTAACTTCTTTCTCAGTATAAGGAGAAGGCATCTCTTGTATTGCTTTAACCTTGGCAGGATCAACCTCGATACCTTTGTTGCAGACAACAAAGCCTAGGAGCTTACCAGACCGGACTCCGAACGTGCACTTGTTTGGATTCAATCTCAACTTGTACTTCTTCAGCCTCTCAAACAGTTTCTGTAAGTGATCAAGGTGCTTTTCTTACGTTTGCGATCTGGCTATCATATCGTCTATGTAGACCTCTATATCATGATGTATCATGTCATGAAACAAAGCTACCATGGCACGTTGATAAGTTGCCCCAGCATTCTTCAGTCCGTATGGCATGACCTTATAGCAGAAAGTGCCCCACTGTGTAACAAAGGTCGTTTTCTCCATATCCTCAGGCGCCATTTTGCTTTGGTTGTAGCCCGAGAAACCGTCCATGAAGGAAAACACTTTGTGTTTTTCCGTATTATCAACTAGGATGTCGATGTGGGGGAGTGGGAAATCATCTTTGGGGCTTGCCTTATTTAAGTCTCTGTAGTCCACACACATCCGAACTTTACCCTCTTTCTTAGGTACAGGAACAATATTGGCCACCCATTGGGGATAAGAGGTGACAACCAAAAATCCGGCATTGAATTGCTTCATGACTTCTTCTTTGATCTTTTCCGACATATCGGGCCTCATGCGACGAACCTTTTGCTTTACTGGGGGACAATCTTCCTTTGTAGGCAGACGATGTACCACAATTTCTGCATCAAGTCCCGGCATGTCTTTGTACGAGCAGGAAAAGATCTCAACATAGTCGTGTAATAAATGAATCAGACGCTCTTTGACACTGGATTCCAAATTGGCACCCACCTTGACCTCCTTTTTGTCTTCCTCAGTTCCCAAGTTAACTGTTTCGACCGACTCTTCATGTGGCTGAATGGTCCTTTCTTCCTGTTGCAACAACCTGGCCAACTCCCCTGGCACTTTATAATCTTCCTCACCTTCGTCGTTGGCTTGGTAGATCGGATTTTCAAAGTCACAATTGGCCATAGCAGAACTGTTACCCATGGGATCCTGAGTGGATGTAGATCTGCATTTTTAATATGTGAGTGTGTGTAAGAGCATAGCTACTTTTGAAAGAAATAAAATATAAGAAAGAAAAGACGAAGAAAACAAAATTTGATGCAAAAACGTCCATGATTCATTAATGACATATGAGAATGAAGTCACAAACCTCACAAATGGACCGTTGTGCCTCGGGTAAGACATAAGGTTTAAAAAAATTCTGAATTGTTTAAATATTACAAGTCTGAAAATATTAAAAGACAATTACTCCTGAATAAAATTAATAGGAATGAAATCTTTGGCCTCCCAATTGTTGAGCCCTCCGCCGATGGTTGGAAAAATCCATTCGTCCATGTCACAGCTGCCATCACTGTCTTCTATTGCATTGATTCCCTGATTGCTAATACGTAGAGGTGGTCCCCCAGCGCGAGAACATCGAACAAATTTTTGGACCTCTGAAGTGAATCCTAACCCAAATTTGTCAGACTTGTAGGGGATATCCGGAAGCTGACCCCAAATGGTACACCCGCCTTCTTCAACTACTACTCGAGCATCTTTTAAAGAGGCCATCTTCAGTGGAGGTCTGGTAATCTTCAGGACTTTTAGAGTAGACTTGGTTTCCGTGACTGTTGCCGGAACCTCCTCAAAGTTCTGATAGGGAGTCTCTATGAATTCACCATCCATTTCGACATACCTGAAAGAGTTCAGATGGCTAACCATGTACTCTTCCTCTCCGTGAACTGTGACAATCTTTCCTCTGATCGGGTATTTTAGAATTTGGTGTAGGGTGGAAGTGACAGCACCAGCACCATGGATCCAGGGTCGACCCAATAGACAAGAGTACGAAGGGTGGATGTCCATCACATAGAAAATTGAGTCAAAAGTATGATTTCTAATTTTTATGGGGATGTTAACTTCTCCGTGTACTGTCCTTTTGGAGCCATCAAAGGCCCTCACTATGATGTTTCTAGGTTTCAAGATGAGCCCCTCGCAATCCAGTCGGTCGAGAGCATTTTTGGGCAAGACATTCAATGATGAATCGGTATCCACCAAAACATGGGCAAGTGTGGTGCCCCAACATTCAATGGAAATATGTAAGGCATCGTTGTGCTTCCTTCCCTTAGAGGTTAAATCAACATCGGAAAATCCCAATTCGTTATCAGCAGTTAGACTGGCCACACAGTTTTCAAATTGGTCGATGGAGGTCTCTTCGGGCACGTGAGCGGTCTTAAGAAACTTTACCAAGGTGTTGGCGTGAGTTTCAGAACACAAAAGTAAGGACAACAATGATATCTTCGAGGGGGTGTGCCCCAATTGTTCTACAATGTTGTAGTCACGTTTCTGTATTATCTTTAGGATTTCTTCTATTTCTTTCCTAGAAGCTTCAAGGATGACTTCGGGACGTTCTCTTGCTTGGGCAGGCTCAATCAAAGCCTCTTTTCCCCTTGTATCAGTAACAGGGATAATAGTAGGAGTATCAATGGGAGTGTCGGTAGGAGTGGCAGTAGTAATGATCACAAGAGTAGTAATGGTATTTGGAGAAATCTCAGGTGAGAAGACTCTTCCACTTCTTGTTATTTTGCTAGTTCTAGTGATGTTACCGATATCGGGATCAATGTCTCTCGCAACTTCATCCTTGACAGCCAACTGATCTTGCTTAACACCGTAGTAATAAACGTCAGCCTGATAACTCCAGGGAATAAATTTATCCGAGGAGTATGATATTGGTCTTGGCATAGTGATGATTAAGGGTGCAGATCTGGGAACAGATGTAATCCTGACGGGTCTTTTGGTGGAGACCCTGGGAGGATTGTCGGAAATGGTGATTATCGAAACATCTTGATAAGAGCTTTTGATAAGAGGTATCTTTTCAAATAGGATTTCTTTGCTGGTCATCAGGCGCTGGACGCCTATCTTTAGTAACAAACAACCGTTCATTAGAGACTTGCATAAGTGGCAATTTTCATCGCAGCCTGGGAACAAGCCGGCTTGCAGTAGATTCTGTTTAATGGTCAACAGAGGAGTAACTAAGTCATTCACGGAGGAAACAAAACGATCATCATCAATGGCGTTGATACCTTGGCCATGTCTGGGCATTGGCGTCGTTATTACATTATGCGTTTCTGGGGGATCAAATTCAATCTCTCTCGCATCGATAAGGTCTTGCACCTTATTCTTTAAGGCCCAACAGTCATTTGTATCGTGCCCCGGGCTTTCAGAATGATAGGCACATCGGGCGTTCGGGTTGTAGCAAGTAGAAGCAGTATTGGGATTCTTGGGAGCTTCCTTTAAAGTTTCCAGATTGGTCTTGAGAAGGTGTGGCAATACTTGAGACATGGTCATGTTAATCCGGGTAAATTGTCTCATGGGTGCTTCTGGTTTGTGCTGATAATTTCGCTGCTGATTTGGAACAGGGTTGGAAATCATGACAGCCCATACTGCCGGATGATGGTCGGTTTTGTTTTGACTTCTATAATCATATGCAGCACTGACCTCCTTCTTTCCAACAAAGGGCTTCTTCACCATACTCGAGGATGCATCTCTTTGAATTTTTCTGCTTTTTATACTGGCTTCAACCCACTCACCAGTCATAATTAATTCAGTAAACCCAGCTGAGGAACTCCCAATCAGGTGATTGAAAAACGGTCCTGACAAGGATCCTAGGAACATATCCCCTAATTCTCTGTCGGATAGAGGGGGTTGGACCCTTCCTGCGAGATCTCTCCATTTTTGAGCATAGGTTTTGAAACCTTCACCCGTTCCCATATACATGCTTTGTAACTGCGTCCTAGTTGGAGCCAAATCAACATTATACTGATATTGTTTGTAGAAAGCAGCGACCAACTCTTCCCATTTGCGAACATTGGTCCCTTCCAATTGGTAGAACCAATCCAACTGCGTCCCAGATAATCTCTCCTGGAAGAAATGCACCCTTAAATTCTTGTCAGCCGTGTGGGGTTGAATCCTTCTGACATATGACCTTAGATGTAGCTTCGGGCAAGAGACACCATCGTACTTGGCGAAAGTTGGGACCTTGAATTTTTGTGGGATGACAACCCCTGAGATGAGTCCTAAGTCTTCAAAGTCCAAACCGGGTACCCTCTGAATCTCCATAGCATTCAAACGATCCTCTAGCTGTTTGTATTTATCATCATCAGGAGGATATTGTTCTTCAGAGTAATCAGGCTCTTCCTCTCCTTCGGATGTTGGGTCATTGTTCACTTCTTGGGTTTGATTATCTCCTTCACCTGATGATGTTGCAAAGTCTAAAGTTCGCCTGGTTTGTCCTTTAAACCTTCTTCCCATGATTACAATACCGGTTGGTTTCTTCGTTTTCTTCTTCTTCTCTTTGGCCAGCAGAGTCTTCAACTCCTCTTGTCCTTTTGTCAGAGCCATGAGCATTTGTTGAAATTGAGCATTCTGCGCCTGAAGATCTTTCACAGTCTGTTCAACATCCATCTCACTGAAATAAACAGTAGACGGATAAGGCGACCTGTTATGAGAAACCTGTATGATGTTATGATGAATGAAGATGCAATATGCAAATGATTTCAAGGAAATTTAGAGATTTAAACTTGTTCAAACCAAAAAGGGAACACACGTCATATTAAATAAAACCAAGTTTGAATACATCATGCCTCCTTAGGCTTACAAAGAAAGAAACAAAATACAACAAAACTCCTAAGACAAAAAGACCGAACGCATCCTCTTTGGAGCAATGTAGGCATTCAGTTTTTCTCTTCATGAAGCAGTTTGGTGAGCTCTAGAACCTTCTTCTCACTGGAGTAGTACTGGGTTTCAAAGGTGTCTCGTTCTTCCTTCAACTGAACCCAATCTTTCTGCAGGTCTTCGAGAGAGGTAGGCATGTCAGGATGAAGAACGGTGTATGGGACGTCTCCTTCAATAACAGGCTCAATGATGACAGGAAGGATGGAAGGGTAAGGCATCAAGAGACTCTGGGAACGAGCCCATACCCACCTAAGGTAAGGCTCGAGAAGGATAGAGTTTTCATGTCCCAAAGTCTTACTGCCCACCTTGTTCACCATTCCCCAAGCACGTCTAAACCTATGGCGGTAACCTTGGTCTTCTTTGTCGTAGTCGAACACCAGACCTTGGATGAGCATCTCATGAGGGTCGTCCCTCCGGGCATACCCAAATTGCCGAAGAGCTAAGCATGGGTTGTAGGTGATACCTCCCCTAATACCAAGAAGAGGTACATTAGGGAACTCCCCACAGCGGTCAATGATAGAGATATCTTCCAAGGATCTCGAGCACAACCAGATATCAGAGTGGGTGAGAGACATCAATCTTTAAGACCAAGTCAGTCTTTGCTCGTTCTTCAATGTTGACGAAGGCAGGTGTGAAGTGAACCACTTAGCGAGTAGGGGAATACAACACAAAAGGGTGCTTCTTTTCTTCATGGTGCGGGCATGAAGGAAATTCAAGATGTCTCCTAGTAAGGTAGGTATAGGATTGCGAGAGAGAAAGACTTTGATGGCATTAACGTCTATGAATTGGGAAACAGAACCAAACCATAAATGAGGAGAGCTAGTACGTCTTTGAAAGCTTGAAAATCCATGTCATCCCAGAATGAACGAGCTTTTTCCAATGGAAACTTAGCTAGAAAGCCTTTAACCCCACTTCTTGTCTCCCAATTGGCTATGACGTCGGGCCTCTTCACATGCAAAGCTTCGGCGATGACTTCAGGTTTTGGAATCCCTTCTAGACAGGTGAACGGTATCTGATTAAGCACGGGCACCCCTAAGAGTAGAGATAACTCTTCCAGTGTAGGTACCAACTGATAGTCCGGGAAAGTGAAACAATGATGTACGGGATCAAAGAATTGGAATAGTAAACACATCATTTCTTCTTTGAAGTTGGATGTAGCCAAACTGAGGAGTTGACCATATTTCTTGGTAAAAGGAGAATCCCCGGGAACTCTTGAGGCTAGCTCTTGAAGTTGAGGATGTGCTTTTACAAAGCTGATTCCTATGGTGTTTCTTCGGAGAGAATTCATGTCCTATAAAACAAAAACAAATATAAATTTCTAAATCCTTGACATGGTTAGTGAGTATGCATATGATGTTGATGATGTTTATGATGTTTATGTACAAGCAAATATATACACACACAACAAACAAGTCCATATGTTTTAGGCTTGCATGAGTTTTGTAGGTAAGTACCCTCTTATAGTCTAGTTGGCTCAACCTGTCCTAGAAATAATGATCGGGTTCTAAAGGATCTCAATATCACCGACCTTTCTTTTAGGCATTTTCTCAGCACAATAATCTTTTCTTGCGGCCGAGATATCTCAAAAGTCTAGCCTCAATGAGTGTAGTATCGAGTATCAACCAATTTTCAGTTTTACACTAAAACCGGCTACCTCACTACGTCCTAATGGCCAAGTTTGTTCAATTAGGGTTCTAAGGTCAATTAGTGCTTCATGACGCCACTCAGCAGCCCCGTATTCTCCTCGATTCACCACGAGGGATACCGGTACCCACAAATGCGTCACACTAATATAGCCATTGTCTCAACCATATCGGTCTACACCGTACAATCTCCACAATCTATTGCTATTTACCTAAAAAGGTGTCCCAGATCCGGGTGGAGGATCAAAGCAAGCCCAATACGAAGAACTAAATATAAAGCACACAAATCAAATAATGAAAGCGAGTAAAGGTGATCTAACCCTAAGGTAACCCCACTTTTTAGAATAATGTCCCCAGCAGAGTCGCCAGTTCTGGGATACAATGGGAGAACTGACTTGGTGTTTTGCATTTCGATCGTATTTATGCAGATAGTAAGAGTCGCCACCCACTTTTATTTTATCCAAAAGGAAAGGTAAAAAAAAGAAAAGGAAAGACCTTTCGAGATTATTTCTCAGGTTCGGGGGCTAGATTATGAAAAGGGAAGGTATTAGCACCCTTTTCATCCATGGTTTTCCATGGGCTCTTAGTTACTCGTTTAGATCACTTGCTTTTATTTGACAATGTGCTTGTGGTGTCGACTTTGAAAGTATTTTGGAAAATCTCTTTGTAATGGTTCTCGTTTCTATAAGAACGCATACAAAGTTTTTATTTTGAAAAGTGGTTCAAAGATGTTTTTGTGGATTGTGTTTCGGAAAATGTTTTAAAAAAAGATGTTTTGCAATGGTTCTCATCTCAATAAGAACGTATATAAAACACTTTGTCTTTTGAAAGTGTTTTGACTTGATAGTGTAACTGTAAAAATTGTTTTTTTGTTGTGAACAAATTAGTAATTAGGAACGAATCTATCTACTCGAAATGTTTTCAGTTGTTCTTTTCTTCCTCCTTTACTTGTTGCTATCTTACCATTAATTTGGTAAGAATCCCCATCGTTGGATGTAAAGGGACAGGCGCGGGTCAATTTTACAGTCATCGAAAGCAACATATGAGGCGCTTTAGAAATTTTTGTAAGGGACAAGATTGTTTTATTAAAGGCAACATCGAGGGTCATCGAGGGACTACGATCATTTTATTGAAGGGTCATTGCTAAAGTGTCCCATATTCGAGGGACATGATTGTGTTTCCGAGGCAACGAGCGAGGCTACCTTAGAGGTGCGCGTGTGAAAAGTGTGTTCGTTTCAAGTTATTTTGTTGAAATTAGATTATCTAGCGATTGATTTAATGTCTTGCCATGCACGCCTAATTACTATACATTATAAAGAAAACAGTAAATTACGAGAATTGAAATTCTACGCTATTACAAAGCTTTCGGGAATGGGGGTACAAATTTACAAATGGGGATGGATCAACACAATTAAATGTCTAAATAGGCAAACAATACAACCAAATCTAATCGAGTAGTTAATCGAGATTACAACAAATTTATGAAGTAAAAATTAATTAACAAACTAAAAATAAGGAAATAAAAATTCTTGTTTTTTTTTTTTATTTGAAAAGTTTGAAAAGAAAAATAGAAAAACTCCATTTTTATTAATTAGCTAAGGAAATTAAGTCAAAAGGATGTATTTTGTCTTCTAGGATTTTTGTTATTTAAATAAACAAATTAAAACTTAACTACAAAAAATAATTAGTAAAAATATTTACAAATCCTAAACTAAACTAATTAATTTATTTTGAAATTTATATATTTTTTATTTTAATTAAAAATTAAGAGGTACTAAAGATTAAATTAAATCAAAGCTAAAATCATTAAAAATGTTATAAACAGAAAAATATAGGGGTAAGTAAACATCAATTCGTTGTTGGGCTGAATTTGGGATGAAAGGCTCAATAGCAATTGTTTTGACCAACAGAAAAAAATGGAGCAAAAAAAATAAAAGAAAAAGAATATGAAAAACGTCCCCTGGGGGTCTCTAACCCGGGACTCCACCTTCAAATGACAACAACCTAACCACCACACTGCTTACTCATTCATTTACCTTAATGTCTTTTTTAAAATAAAGAAAGAAATTTGAAAAAATGGGCTGGGCCAAATCAAGCAGGCCCAGACCCAGTTTATTGTAAATGGAAAAGGAAAAAAAAGAAATCAAAACTAAACCTAAAGTAAGCAGCTCCGCTGCCGGTGTATAATGAAGAGGAAACGTTTAATTATTATTTTTCTTATTCCTAATTAGTGGCTAATAAAAACAAAAGTAAAAAAAAGATAACAGCAAATCAATATTTCTTCTTCCTCTCACGCTACTTTCACTCAATTGTGCTTGTTTATTTTCTTTTCATATTTTTTTTTCAATCTCATATCTCTCTTAGATCCAACAAGCAAACAAAAAGCAAATGGTAAAAATAGAATGAAGAAAATGGAAGGGAGTGAATACCTCCGTGATCGGCGACAGAGGTCGAATCTCTTGATGCGTTATTCACAACGGCGAAATCTTCTAGATCCGTGGCGGCGGAAAGAGCTGGCACACGGAGAGTTTCACAGGGAGTGTCCGTTTCCGGCAGAAGGATGTTTGTGAGTTGAATCCCGAAGCTATGCGTCCATGTTGCTTGGTTGCATAAGTTGTTGAAAGATGTTGATGAAGCTTTGTTCTTTGGGTGAGATCTTTCTATATCTTTTTTATTCTTTTATCTCTGAAGGGTTATATGAAGAAAATGATGATCAGAATAAAAATGGGAATTTTTGATGCTAGGGTTTTTTTTATACCAAAAACTGCTTTTTTTTATATGGCTTGGTTGCTATCAAAATGATGAACTTTGTGGTGATTTTGTGTTTTTATGATCTTGCCGTGGTTGTTCAGTCCCCCTTTGTTTTGATCCTTCTGTGTATTTTTATAATAGTAATCGGATTACATTATGGGGGGAAAATGTTTGGCAATTTTTAAACACTTGAGGCATGCTGTTGTTATGTCTTTATTGCTGCAGATTTTGTTTTTTTGCTTAAATGGTGTAACTTGCTGGCTGCTTTGGTGCAGTTTTCATGTTGCCTAATTTATGCAATTGTTAGGATGTTTTGTTAGCAGGTTTGGACAGGAATGCAGGGCTGCAATGCAGCCTACATTTGACAGTATTTGGCCTCTTGTATTTCTTATTTTCCCCTTGGGATGTAAACTGTTTTTTTTTTCTTTGTCTCTTTCGACAGAATTTTCTTTGTGAACCAAAAGAAACGTACATATTTTCTTTTTGTGATTTACAATGAAAATGATGCTTTGGGCCGATGATAAAAAAACTGATTGGCAAAGATAAATGAGGCCTTTGTTGGGTTTTTGGTAAAAATGATTAAATAATAAATTCCTTAAACTGTATACTGATTCTTTGAGAAAACCCTAATGATGAGAAGAATTTCACTCTAAACAGATAGTTCTTGAATTTTTCACATGCTTGCTAATTTTTCTTTTCCTTGTTTCATGAGAAAATGAGAATTGGGCGATCAAGGTTGAAAGACAAAGAGGCTGTAGCAAGGAGTGAATGAGTTTCTTGAAGATGAAGTAAACGAAGAAGCATTAATTCTTTCCTTTTCTTTTCATAAACAAGACAAATGTGATTTGTATCTTAAATTGTAATCCCCTTTGAAGTATATTCTGAATTTTTTCTTTTGTAACATAAATCAATGGAACTTTGAAGTTTATTTGAAATTTGGATGATGGTCATTGAATTGGAATTGAATTTTGAGTTTCGGGTAAATTCTTCCGGATTATGGAATACTTGATACACACCATTTATTGAAAATGAATTTGAAATGATGATGATTTGTATGGTTCAAAATTGTCCACATGAATGAAGTTTGATTTTGAAAGAGGATATTTCAAATGTGATTAGCCTGAATATCTCAAAGTGATGAATGCAACTGAATCCTTGAACCAATCTTGAAAGAACCAACAATTCTTCAAGAATATTAGTCAAAAATCCACTTTAATTCAAATAATCACCAATGCTTCAAACACCCATGACTTGAACTAATCAACAAACCATCCAATAAATCCCGCACCTTAACATTATATACCATGAATGATCTCATCATAAGGCAAATGTCTTGAGGAAACAATTAGGACATGAACTAAACTTAGGAGTTAAGAACATTCTAAATCACAAAAATGACCCGTAGCGTTTTCACCAACTTTTCACAGCTTTTTAAGCATAATTCGGCCTAGATCCTTGAAGAGAATTTGTTGATGACATCACTTAGGACAATATGCAAAAATAAACTCCTCAATGTCTTATAAGTTGAAGAAATAACAATCAGACGACCGTTACTTGAAATTAGGTCAAAATTCAAGATGCGACTTCTAACGCATTCAAATTTTGGTGATCTTCTACGCATAATTAGCTCTTTACTTTTGGAGAGAAATTTGAGGTGGCATCAGGGAGAATCATACGCAAGAAAAACCACTCAAAAACAATGAATAATGAAGAAGTTACAATCGTATGAATTTGTTCTCGCCAAAAGGGTTGATTTTGATGTTGCTGTAGTCATTTTCAGTTATCTGAACCATTGATCGAGCAAACTTGCAATGCGAGGTTTGGAAACTAGCTTACACAAATCTTGAGGAGACATGAAGACCTAATAAGACCAATTGAGACCTTGAAGACTCAATTTTCTTTGAGAAACGCAAAACCCTAATTGTTGATTTGCTACTTAGGAAGAGAATCTGTCTGATCAACTTCTGAGCCAAATTGAGTATTCGAGAAACCCTAGGATAGTATCTTGCATAAAAACGGGAGGGCAAATTTTGGGGTGCAACAACATAGCATTCACCGAAGAAGGTGCAGGATAATGGATCTCTTTTCTAACCATAAGGGTAACATGCACTCTCAGAGGTGCAGAAACAACAATAATTTGAGAAAATGGAGCAACTCGAGTATCAAGATTGTAACCTTCTGGCATGAAGTTCTCTGGCATTCCCCATGGATAACCATGAAGCATACGATTCTAAACAACAGTAACTAGAGTAACAGAAACGGGAACTGTCAGAGTTTCAGAAGCAACCATTATTTGTTAAGGCTGAGTAAGTGGTGGCTAATTTTGAGCAGCCACCATTGATTCCATCAAAGAAGTCAGATTGGCCATACTGGTCTTGAAAGAGGTAACCTATTCGCGCACCTCGCGATTCTCTTGTGAGACAACTTGCTTCTGAATGGAGTAGAGAAATACAGTAAGAAACCAGGGTATGAATAGAAATGCAAGAAGTATGTACCAAATGATGCATGATACGCAATGCACATGATATATTTTATCATTATTAATATTTCAAGGAACTCAAAGATTTATGAACAATTTGCAAATATTAAGGTACTAACACATTTGAAATACTGAAAATCTCATTATAATAACTTCAAAACGGATTACAACTTTTTAGTACAAGTTTAAATAATACCAAGTACATGATAAGATAAAAATCTAAGATCCTAAGAAAGCAAAGCTAATGAAGATCACTCCACACACTGACGTTTCCCTGTGAGTCTTGCAATCTGGGCCTTCAACTGCTTGCTCTCTTCTGCATACTTGTCGATGATTATTTCCAATCACCATGGTCTGGAAGTGAGCAATTAGGTCCTGACTGAGCTCTAGAGGAAAATAAATCCCCTTGCCTCTCGATCATCTCTACAACACGAATCTCGAGAATCTCAATCAGGTCATATTTCTACTTCAGGTCTGTTCGGTAGGAAACCTCTAAAGTCTGACACTTATTCTTCCATGCCTCCTTCTCCTGTTGCATTCTGACTAAGGAAAGCTGAAGCTCTTCCACATCATCTAAAAGGGGAGAAGTTATCTTCACAAACATACCAGACATGGGTGATTCACGGGAATACAACATCTTTAACTGAATGGCTCTTGCTTGTACCCTCTGAAGATAAAGATCCAAAGAAACAACCCCTCTAGGTCCCAAGTCCTTTCTTCCCTTCCTGTGAATATGACGCCAAGCCTTCACAATCTCCTATTTAGATTCCTTATGAACCTCTCTCTCTTTAAAGAAGAAACCATGTAATTGCAAGCTTCTCAAGTCATATTTAAAGCATGTGTTTTGATGAAGACAACTTGGACATCAACTTTCAAAGGATGTGCAAAAAGCTTTTCAACATCAAATAAAAGTCTTGAAGATTATTGAAGAATTACTGAAGAAATCATCAAATGTCAATATGGTATAAATAATTCTTTAAACCTTGAATATAGATGTTCACAATATGCATTCATCAACAAATACATATTCCATAACTTTAACATCAAGAAAAACTTTGTTTGAAATATCTTTCAAAATATATTTTTGAAAATAAACCTTTAGGAACCGGTTCCTCCCTAACAGGGAACCGGGTTCCAGCATTTCTCAAAAAACATGTCCCTGGATTTTGTACCAGGAACCGGGTTGTACCAATAGGGGAACCGGTTCCTGCGTGATAAATTTGAATTTCAACTTCTAACGTTCACTAAGAACCGGGTTCTGTCAGTGTCGGAACTGGTTCCTAGCGAACCAATGCAGCTTTTACTTTGTTTTTTGAACATTTTTCAAGTGGTATCTTTTCATGAATGCATTGCAACTTTTCATATGAATTGGCATGAATGAAGAGGTTCTTACAACTTTATAAAATGCAGATTTTCTTATTTTCAAACAATGTTCAATACTTCAATTTTCAAATTAACAAATATACTTCTTCATTAACAATTTTCTCATTTACTCACATTTGAATTTAAACTTTCATGTGTTCATAATTTTGTGAAACTTGCCATATACACTTTCATTATCATTACAAGTTTCATTCATACATTGCGAACATTTATATACATTGTTGAGAATTGTTTTTATCTTGAAGAAGAAGATCAATTGAAGATTGATAAAGCTCTCCATATACTTCAAACTAAATCATTGTATTACTTAAATATTTTTTTCCCTTACTATCCAGGATTGTTGGAAGTAAGTGTTGTGATTTGAAGAGGATTGTTCTTCATTCACATTAGTGTTTGTTTGGTCTTAAAGGTGTTAAGAACCTTTGATCACCCTATAGGTTAGATAGTAAGCATAGGCTGTACAATCATTCTAACTATAGTGAAATCTCTTTTGTGTTGGAAAGGGGACTGGAGTACTCTCGGATTGTGAGGGGAACCAGGATATATCACGGTGTTCTTTACTTTTCCACATTTATCGCTTTCATCACCATAATCAGGAAAAGATAAAGATATAAACAAAACCTTCAAACACTTAACCAAAAATTACTACCAAGCATTCTCATAAAACCGAAAAAAATTTTATAAGACCTAATTCACCCCCCCCCCCCCCCCCTCTTATGCACTCTGAGACTTACAATTGGTATCAGAGCAAGTTATAGGTAACTTGTTCCTAAAGATCCAGAATGGCTTCCGCAAATTATCAACCAGTCTTCAGAGATGGTGGTAGTAACAACAAGCCTCCTCTATTCTGTGGCGAATATTTTGACTTCTGGAAAATACGCATGAAGGCGCATTTAGAAGCACAAGGAGAGGAAGTATGGGATGCTGTTGAAAATGGTCCATTTATCCCAATATCAGTAATCAATGGCATTGGTCCTGTAAAGCCCAAAACTGCATGGGACGATGATGATAAAAAGAAAGTTCTCTATGACAAAAAGGCAATAAACCTTCTTCAAGGTGCACTCAGTATGGACGAATTTTTCCGTGTCTCGAACTGCAAGACATCAAAAGAAATATGGGATACCCTGGTTCAAAATCATGAAGGAACGGCTGAAGCAAAAAGATCAAGGCTAAATACCTTGAGTCAAGAATATGAACTATTTCGAATGCAGCCCGGAGAATCCATTCTTGACTTACAAAAGAGATTTGTGCATTTGACAAATCACTTAAATGCTCTTGGTAAAACCTTGACAAATGATGAACTCAACTTGAAAATCCTTAGATCATTGACTAGGGAATGGCAACCAAAGGTAACGGCAATCTCGGAAAAGAAGAGTCTCTCTGCAATGACTTCCGCTACATTATTTGGCAAACTTCAAGAATATGAAACGGAACTCGGTAGACTTGAAAAACATGAAAATTTAGAGAAGAAATCCAAAGGCATTGCCTTGAAAGTTGATTCAAAGGAAAGTCAAGATAAAGATGCATCGGAGGAAGATGAAAACTTCTTGCTTCTTGTAAAAAGGTTAGGAAAATATTTTGGTCATAAAAATAATCTTCATAGTGCTAACTTTGTCAAGAGGAAGAAATTTTATAATCATAAAGATAAAGAACCCTCCACATCAACACAAGATGTCACATGTTATGAATGTGGAAAGCAAGGTCACATAAAGCCGGATTGTCCAAAACTCTCCAAGAAAAATGGATTCAAAGGCAAAAAGGAGTTCAAGAACAAAAAGGATTATGTTGCATGGGAAGATAATGAGATAAGTTCTTCATCCGATTCGGAAAGCGAGGAATGTGCAAATCTAGCATTAATGGCTTCACATCACTCCGACAATGAAGAAGAGGTTAGTAATGAATTTAATCTTTTTTATGATGATGTTCAAGATGCTATTGATGAACTCTTGAAAGAATGCAAAAGTTTATACAAAAAGGTGTCAAATCAAGAAAAAGAACTTCTAAGTTGTTTAGAAAATATTGACACCATGACTAAAGATTTTGAACTTCAAAAACAGAATTTTATTAAAGAAAAAGAAAAATTTGCATGCTCCAAGTGTGAATCAAATGTCTTTCAAATTGTTCAATTGAAAAGAGTCATTGAACGATATGAAAAAGGACAAATAGGATTGGAAGGATTACTAAGCCAACAACGTTATCCGAATGATAAAAGGGGTCTTGGTTATGTGAATTCTAAGAAACCAAGTAACAATCCCACTGTTTTTGTAAAGGCTAGTAATAGTTCCAATCCCAAGAAAGTAGAAAAGAAGCAAGTTGTTCATAATCATCAAAAGAAGAAGGCTAATGTATTGAAAAAGAAAACATTTCCTAAAAAGAAATCTTATCCTTCTAGATATAGAAGTAACTTTGAACCTACTTGTTTTTATTGTGGTATTAAAGGCCATACACCTAATGCTTGCTATGTTAGAAACTTTAGTATAGCAAGTGGGCATTATGTGTGGGTGAAAAAGGGAACTAACTATGAAGGACCCAAGGCAACTTGGGTACCTAACAAAGAATAATTTGTTTGTGTAGGTATGCTTGAAATCCACATCAAATGTTTGGTATCTTGATAGTGGATGTTCAAAGCATATGACAGGAGATGTACACCAATTTTCATATCTAGTACATAAAGCCAAAGGGTATGTCACCTATGGAGACAACACCAAAGGAAAGATTCTTGGCGTTGGAATAGTTGGCACACCTCCATCCATTAAAATTGAGGATGTTCTCTATGTTGAAGGATTAAAACACAATCTTCTTAGCATAAGTCAACTTTGCGATAGAGGGTTCAAGATCAAATTCAACAAAGATGAATGTCTCATTATGGATGAGGCAACCAATGAGGTAAAACTCAAAGGTATAAGAACTAACAATATTTTTATGATTACTTTAGATGATTTGTCTCTGAAGGTACAATGTCTTATGGTAAACAACAATGATGCTTAGTTATGGCACAAGAGGATCGCTCACATTCACATGGAGCACTTGAACAAATTGGTTAAGCATGACTTAGTTATTGGTCTACCAAAGATGAAGTTCATCAAGGACAAATTATGTAATGCATGCCAAAAGGGAAAACAGACCAAAACAACTTTCAAATATAAGAATGTGGTGTCTACTTCAAGACCACTACAATTGTTACACATGGATCTCTTTGGTCCATCAAGAACAAAAAGCTTCGGAGGTAATGTATACGCTTTAGTCATTATTGATGATTTTTCTAGATATTCTTGGACTTTGTTTCTTGTGCAGAAAAGTGATGCTTTCAAAGTCTTTAAGAAGTATTCTAAGCAAATCCAAAATGAAAAATCACTAAAGATTGTATCCATAAGAAGTGATCATGGTAGAGAATTCCAAAATGCACAATTTGAAGAATTTTGCGAAGAACATGGTATCTCTCATAATTTTTCAGCACCAAGAACTCCACAACAAAATGGAGTAGTTGAAAGAAATAATAGGTTTCTAGTGGAACTTGCAAGAACAATGCTTAGTGATGCAAATCTTCCTAAATATTTTTGGGCGGATGCGGTTAGTACGGCATGTTATGTTGGAAATCGAGTTATCATTAGACCTATAATAAAGAAGACTCCATATGAACTCTTCAAAGGAAGAAAGCCAAATATTGCTCACTTCCACATTTTTAGATGCAAGTGCTTTGTTCTTAACAATGACAAGGATAATCTCGGTAAGTTTGACGAGAAATCCGACGAAGGTATTTTTCTTGGTTATTCGCTTTCTAGTAAAGCATATAGAATTTATAATAAAAGAACTTTAACTATTGAAGAGTCTATGCATGTATCTTTTGATGAAACTAACCCCTCTAAGGAGGAAGTAGTTGTTTGTGATGATGATGATCCTATAGATTTACCCCCGGAAGATCTTTCATTTGATCAAATTAAGAAATCACCGGAAAATCAAGAAAACATTGTTCAACAAGATTCAAACACCAATGATCTACCAAAAGAATGGAGAACTCATAGAGACCATCCTATTGACAAAATTATTGGTGACATTAGCCAAGGAGTATCAACAAGATTGAATCTAAAAGATGCTTGCTTAAACATGGCGTTTGTTTCTCAAATTGAACCTACCAAAGTTGATGAAGCCTTAGGAGATGATCAATGGATTATTGCTATGCAAGAAGAATTAAATCAATTCGAGAGAAATCAAGTTTGGGAACTTGTTCCTAGACCAAGTGGTAAACACATCATAGGTACCCGATGGGTGTTTAAGAACAAACTTGATGAGAATGGTCTAATTGTTCGAAACAAAGCAAGGTTGGTTGCTCAAGGTTACAATCAAGAGGAAGGAATCGACTTTGAAGAAACATTTGCTCCGGTTGCAAGGTTAGAAGCTATACGTCTTTTACTTGCTTATGCTTGTTCATTAAATTTTCAAATTTTTCAAATGGACGTCAAAAGCGCATTCTTGAATGGATACATCAATGAAGAAGTCTATGTCAAACAACCCCCGGGATTTGAAGACTTCAAACATCCTTCACATGTCTTTAAGTTGAGAAAGGCTCTTTATGGCTTAAAGCAAGCACCAAGAGCATGGTATGATAGACTTAGCAATTTTTTGGGTGAAAAAGGTTTCGAAAAGGGTAAGGTTGATAAAACCTTGTTCAATAAGAAAATCCAAAGTAACACTTTATTGGTTCAAGTCTATGTTGATGATATCATTTTTGGATCGACTAACAAAGAAATGTGTGAGGAATTCTCATTGATGATGCAAGGAGAATTCGAGATGTCTATGATGGGAAAGATGAACTACTTTCTTGGACTACAAATCAAGCAACTATAAGATGGAATCTTCATCAATCAATCTAAGTATTGCAAAGAATAATTGAAAAAGTTTTATATGGACAATTGTAAAGCCATGAACACTCCAATGGGCTCTGGTACATATGTTGATCAAGATGAATCCGGTACTCCAATTGATATTACAAAGTACAGAGGTATGATTGGTTCTTTATTATACTTGACGGCAAGCCGTCCTGACATCATGTTTAGTGTTTGTCTTTGCGCTCGCTTTCAAGCAAATCCAAAGGAATCACACCTCATGGCAGTTAAAAGGATCATGAATTATCTTAAAGGAACAATCAATGTCGGCTTATGGTATCCAAAAGGTAGTACTTGCACTTTAATTGGTTATTCTGATGCGGATTATGCAGGTTGTAAAACTGATCGTAAAAGCACAAGTGGTACTTGTCACATTATTGGAAATGCATTAGTATCTTAGGCTTGTAAAAAGAAAGCATGTGTTGCTCTTAGCACGGCCGAAGCAGAATACATAGCAGCGGGTAGTTGTTGTGCATAAATTATTTGGCTCAAGCAACAACTCCGTGATTACGGACTTGATCTCGGATGCATTCCTCTTCGATGCGACAATACAAGTGCTATCAATATTACAAAGAATCCAGTCATGCATTCAAGAACCAAACATATAGATATTCGACATCATTTTCTCCGTGATCATGTACTTAAAGGAGATGTCGAAGTCACTTTTGTGGATACTCATAACCAACTCGCAGATATCTTCACTAAACCACTTGCTCGAGAACCTTTCTTCAAAATCCGAAGAGAACTTGGTATTTTGGATGAAGGTGATATCTAATGTTTCTCTTAAGATACACGTCTTAATTTTTATATGTATCTATTTCACTCTTTTCCCCCATCCTTTTTGATGTTAACAAAGGGGGAGAAGAGTATGCATGTGTGTTGTTTTGTTTCAAAGAAATTGCAGGCCCATAAAATATCAAACTCTCTCCATAATTCAAAGAATCATGGACTTAGGGGGAGCATACAATTTAGGGGGAGCCTTGCATTTACTCAACATGTTTGCTACACAAAACAACATGAACATTTCAAGAAATCGTTTTCAAGACTTGGTTGTCATCATCAAAAAGGGGGAGAATGTAATTGCAAGCTTCTCAAGTCATATTTAAAGCATGTGTTTTGATGAAGACAACTTGGACATCAACTTTCAAAGGATGTGCAAAAAGCTTATCAACATCAAATAAAAGTCTTTAAGATTATTGAAGAATTATTGAAGAAATCATCAAATGTCAATATGGTATAAATAATTCTTTAAACCTTGAATATAGATGTTCACAATATGAATTCATCAACATATACATATTCCATAACTTTAACATCAAGAAAAACTTTGTTTGAAATATCTTTCAAAATGTATTTTTGAAAATAAACCTTTAGGAACCGGTTCCTCCCTAACAGGGAACCGGGTTCCAGCATTTCTCAAAAAACATGTCCCTGGATTTTGTACCAGGAACCGGGTTGTACCAATAGGGGAACCGGTTCCTGCGTGATAAATTTGAATTTCAACTTCTAACGTTCACTAAGAACCGGGTTCTGTCAGTGTCGGAACTGGTTCCTAGCGAACCAATGCAGCTTTTACTTTGTTTTTTGAACATTTTTCAAGTGGTATCTTTTCATGAATGCATTGCAACTTTTCATATGAATTGGCATGAATGAAGAGGTTCTTACAACTTTATAAAATGCAGATTTTCTTATTTTCAAACAATGTTGAATACTTCAATTTTCAAATTAACAAATATACTTCTTCATTAACAATTTTCTCATTTACTCACATTTGAATTTAAACTTTCATGTGTTCATAATTTTGTGAAACTTGCCATATACACTTTCATTATCATTACAAGTTTCATTCATACATTGTGAACATTTATATACATTGTTGAGAATTGTTTTTATCTTGAAGAAGAAGATCAATTGAAGATTGATAAAGCTCTCCATATACTTCAAACTTAATCATTGTATTACTTAAAGATTTTTTTCCCTTACTATCCAGGATTGTTGGAAGTAAGTGTTGTGATTTGAAGAGGATTGTTCTTCATTCACATTAGTGTTTGTTTGGTCTTAAAGGTGTTAAGAACCTTTGATCACCCTATAGGTTAGATAGTAAGCATAGGCTGTACAATCATTCTAACTATAGTGAAATCTCTTTCGTGTTGGAAAAGGGGACTTGAGTACTATCGGATTGTGAGGGGAACCAGGATATATCACCGTGTTCTTTACTTTTCCGCATTTATCGCTTTCATCACCATAATCAGGAAAAGATAAAGATATAAACAAAACCTTCAAACACTTAACCAAAAATTACTACCAAGCATTCTCATAAAACCGAATAAAATTTTATAAGACCTAATTCACCCCCCCCCCCCCCCCCCCCCTCTTAGGAACTTTGAGACTTACAAACCACTCAGATGAATACTGTTTGGCTTATCCCTCATCGGATATCCGAGTTGTCGTTGTTCAAGAACATGACTATAGTTAATTCCTCCCTTTGTATCAAGAAGAGGTACATTGGAGAAACTACCACAACTATCGATAATCTCCACATCATAGAAAGCTTGAAGATACCAAATAATATCTGAATGAGTGAGGTTCATAATCTTCGGAGCCCAACGAGGTTCCTTCCTAACATCCCAGAAAGCATCAGATTGGGGTAAGTGAGAAATAAACCACTAATACAACAAAGGTGTGCAACAAATGATTATCCCTCCATGGTAAGAATCATGAAGATGAATAGAGCAATAAGCATCACCTAATAATGTAGGGACTGGATTCCCAATCATAAAGATCCTGATGGAATTGATATCCATAAATTTGTCGACATTCGGAAATAAGAACAACCCATAAGAAAGTAGAGCAAAAATGCCCTCAAAAGAAATCGTACTCTTCATTCTAGCAAAGTAACGAGCTTTCTCTAATAAAAACTGAGTGGGTAATCCTCTGATCCCTCCTTTGGTAGTAATGTGGGCCTCAATCTCATACTTCCCCAAATGAACCAAAGCAACAATCTCATGGGACTTTGGCTCCCCCTCCAAACTAGTAAAAGGAACATGATCGGTAATAGGTAAACCCAATAGATAAGAATACTCCTCCAATGTAGGCATCAACTGATAATTAGGGAAAGTAAAGCATTGATACATCGAATCATAGAACTGGACAAAAGTCGAGAGAAAACCCTCCCTCATCCTAAGCTTTATAAGAGAAATGATGGACCCATATTTCCTCCGAAAATTTGTAGAACTCTCGATCTCGGGGATTAGACTCATCAACTCATCTATCTTGGGATCTTTGAAACAGTACTTTCGAGTCTTTCTTTTTCCAGAATCCATGGTCAAAAGTACCTGAGATATTCACAACGAGTCAACTTTAAGTCCCTTGAAACACAATGTTTTAGAGGATGCTCATGAGTGCATGGATACATGATGCAAAAATCACACACAATATCATAAACATGGGGGTTCATAGATTCGACGTCACGAGAATGAGGTCAAAGGTACTACCCACAAGGTATGGTCTAAAAGTTTATCACCTACCGAACAAGGTTCTAAGAGGATCCCAGAGTCTACATCCTTCCTTTAGATATTGCCAACATCCCGATTGACTCGATAATTAGCAATATTCTCAGGAAAAACTCGTTTGAGCGTAGTATCACATGACACCATTTCTGAATTACTGCGTCATAGCTTCCGTACTACACCTAAAAGGCCAATATTGGTTAAGGGTTCTATAGTCCTCAGTTTCAGCAGGCTCCCAGGTTGAAAGCAACACGTCTTCCTGATTACTCAGTAAACAACACTAAAGTCAAAGGGGCCTCCAATGAGTATGGGATCTCATGTCTCCTTTTTGGGGATTACTCCCTCAAAGTTAACATGACTATACCGCCCGTCCTATCTTAAGTTTGCCCAAGTCTGGGAAGAGGACTTATGAGAAATCACCAAGCACCCTGAAAAAGCAGGAAAATCCAAACAAACATATACAAAACATAATATACAACAAATAAAAACATATACACAGATATACAAAGAAATGCTCAACCCACTTAGGGATGGACCAGCAATAGGTCGATCTTTCCCCAGTGAAGTCGCCATTTTTCTATAGCAGTAGAAATATTGAGACTAAGCTATTGGATTGACTTGACTCGCGCAGATCAAATAAAAATCGCCACCACGCTTTATTGTTTCAAAAGGAATGGGAAAATAGCGAATAACCCAAAAAGAGGGGGAGAGATTCTAAGTTCGGGGGTTGGTTATTCAAAGGGAAGGTATTATCACACTAAACATCTATGGTAAGCCGCTGGAACCTCTTTGAAAATATATGTATTTTGGCTATAAAATGTTGTATAAAAATAGATTGTGGGGATGAGAAAATAAGTATATTTTTTTTTACAATTTTTTCACCCGCCGCAGTTGGGAACCTTTAGTTCCTACGTACCATCTTTCATGCAATAGGGGATCAGGATACTCGTAGTTCACCTTTAAAAATTTTAAAACACAAGTGTGTTGGTTAATTTTAAGAGATGAGACATTATCATCGTATCCGAGTGGAAAACATACTTACTACCCCCGATTATGAGAAAGGAGAATTTGTGTCATCTCAAAGTAGAGGATATGGATTGGATTTTAAAAATAAACAAAGCCTCGCTCAACACCCAAGTGTAAAATGTCTCACTTCACTACATATCATAGAAGTATTGTAGCTTGCATCACTACAAGGATTGTCAAGAGTCTAATATTTTGAGAAAATTTTTAAGGTAAAAAGCCAAAGTTGCAAAATGGCTTGAATGAGATTGATTGACTTTTAATCTTCTCACAAAAAAATGTCAAGGTATTATTAAGTTGATTAAAGTTTGATTAGGAAAAGATTTTTGAAAATATATGGACCTAAGTCCAAGTTTATTGTGAAAGTGTTTTTAAGTTTAAAAACAAGAAGAGTTTTCAAAGGATGGATAAGATTTTTGAAATTAAAGAATATGGGAGGAGATGAAGGGACTACCCTAAAGCATAAGGTAAAACCTAGGGAAAAGAACCATCTAACCAACAAGAAGCCAACACTTGACACAACGAGTCAATGTAGAATTCCCATTCTTTGGATTTGAAACCAAAAGAGCAAAGATAATAAAACCTCTTAAGAAAACCAAGATTCAAAGGAAATAAGTCTTCACAAAAATTGGACATAGTAATAGTTGTATACAGATGAATTCCCGATCACAAACAAAGCATGTAATTAAAATAACCTGCACACAAAGAAAACAAACAACCCAATGTCTTGGGGAAAACCACAAGAACTCCAGACAAAAAATGCAGTAGAAGTCACAAGGTCTCAAGGTAGGTCAAGGTCTCTAATCCTAAGTCCCAGAAGTCGATAACTCCAAAATGCCAAGGATATTAACCAAATAGTCCAAGTAACATTAAAGTTTTTTATGGTTCAAGTTGATTATTAGGTATCTTCAAAAAGAAATGAAAAGCTCAACTGAGCAAAATAAAAATGACATAAAGATAAATGCTCAAGTGAGCAAAGATGAAAACATCAAGAAATGCAAATGCTAAAATAAATGTGCTCAAAATAAAAAGCATAAAGTAAAACCATAAAATAAAGTCAATTGTTAGGAATGAGAGGTTAGTTGAATGACCATCTTGAAACTTGCATTTTAAACTCATTATAAGATTGATAAAATCAAAGCCTCTCAATAACAATTTTCATTTGTTTTTTGTCAAGTATATCATTCATTTAAAAATCTCAAGGAAACAATAAATGATAAATGATATTTAAATGATTCACTTTGACCAAAGATTATGAAGATTCATTAGAGGATTGATAAGACCAAAGCCTCCTAAAAATGAATCTCAAGGTTATTGGATCAAAGGTTTCAAATTAACATACTTTGGCTTACAAACATGGGTTTGGGCCATGAATGATCATTTATCGAATCGGGACAAAATTTAGCACTATGCTAAGCAATCGTAAGTGGACTGATATATAAGTCTCACTTATTTTAAGGCCAGTCAATAGCAATCGATGTACCACACATTTAGAGAAATGATATATAGATCATTCTCTATCAACGTATAGTATAAGTGAGAAATGAAAGGGAAAGAGATGTGTTTATCAACACCCAAGATCCAATGACATTGAATAATTTTTCCCAAAATTACTTCTAAGTCAGTATCAAATGCCAAATCAAAAGTTAAACAAGAATTATGTACAAAAGTTCTTAATCATAAACTTTAATCAAAAGCAAAACCCTAAATACATTTCTAAGTCAAAATTAGGTTAAAAAATAGGAAAGTAATTTGAAAAATAATTTCCATTTAATTCTAATATCCTAAAGACTTCTAAAAGTCAGAGGCATGACTCAAAGATCCTAGAAACAATAGGAAATATGTTTTTAAGATTTAAACATCAAAGCTAGTTAGTCAAAGACCAAAACTAGGCATTCTTTACAAAATATTTTGAATAAAATGGAAGATCATACTTAAAAAATCAATAAGAAAAGTTTTAATGATCTTGACTCATCCAGGAACTTCGAATGTATTTCCTTTGATTTTTAGAAATGAGGGAAATTAGAGAATTAATTCTTTCTTTATGCCTAAGCAAGAAAATACTTCACAAATATTGATTAACTTAAAAATTTGAAAAAACAAGATAACTGACATGTGAACTCAGTTAAAAATTATAAAGAATTATTTTAAAACCTAAGAGTCAGTGATAATATTTTTCTTGAATTTTATCCCAAAAGGAGAGATTAAACAAAAAATATTTACTCCAAATATAAAAAAAACAAGAAAAAGATGGTATATCCAATAAATGATTTAATTTGTAACCTAAGAATTTTATAATATTGGAAAAAAATTATTTTTAAGAATTAGACTCAAAGAGAAGCTAGAAAATATTTTTTTATAAATATTTGATTTAGTAGAAATAGGAAAATAAAATTTCACAACTTAAAAGATTATTAAAACCCTAATTAACTACATGAACTTATTTAATCAAGAAAAATGATAAAAAAATGAAATAAAAATCAAAATATTAAAATATATGGAAAATAGGGTTTAAAATATTTTTGTGATAATTTTTGAAGTGAGGAAAATATTAAACAAAATTTGAGAAAAACAAAGAAAATTCAAAAATATAAAGGCTTATTACATCTGCTTTTCTCAAAATGCGCTGTAAGATGAGGCAAGAACATGTTCAATCAAAATATGCCATGTTATCATCCCTACCAAACAACAAACACATTATATTTTTCAATTTTGAAGCATGATATTCAGGTCACAATATCTCACGCGTTTCTTGATGAAAATAAAAAATGTAAACATCATAGTTCAAGATCAAAATGTGTTGAACACGATAGTATAAAAAATTTCATGAAATGATGCATTAATGATAGAGAAAATCGCGCGCAAAAATTGTTGTATGAGCATTGTTTTGAGTTGGACAATTCAACAAACAATGATCCACTTCAAATCTCTTCTTCAATTATCCCCCAAATCAAATGAGGATCCAAACATTAAAATTCATCACAAAAATGCAAGGAACATGGATATGCTACTGGATTTTTCAAAAGACTTATGGATTAAAAAGAAACGCAAACTGCAGTTATGAGAGAGAAATTATGGTGCACCTACCTTGTGAAATAGATTTGTTGTTGCTTGAGCTTAAATAAAGAGCAAGCAATTCAGAGATGCTTGACTTGAAGATTCAAAGATAATTAATGGAGAGAGATGCGAAGGAAGCTTTGACAAAAATGGAGGAAGCTTGCTTGAGATTTAAAGAGAGAAGAAGAACTCTAAACTTGCAGAGAGAGAAGAGCTTTGTGAGGAAGAGAGAGATAAGTAGTGATATTTTTTTGTCCAACCACTTTCAAATTGAATCAAGCATTATTTTTATAGAGTGAGAAATGAAAGTGAGGGTAGAAATGAGAAAATGAAAAGTTTGAGTGAGGTGTGTTGCGTTTTATTCTTGTTGCCAACTTTGGGGTACCGTTTTGAGTAAATGAATAAAGCATGGGCATGTGAGCTGGCAGGATATTGCTTGGTTGATGTAAATCACATGCATTCCCATGTAGACTTGGCCAAAATCATGATCATATATTTACCTTATTATATCTCTCTCCATAGTGCGTGAAACGTAACAAAGTTTGAATAAAAAAAGGAGAGCGCATAACATACTCCAACTTTGATGTTCAAAATTTTTCAAATCAAAGCTTGAATCGATGAGATAATTGGCTATGAATTCATGCTCATGAATTGTTTGATGAAATATCAATCCTTACTGGGTATTCTATACACACGACATGCCTTATGCTGGGTAAAAATTCAGCTTGCATGGTACCTTCTCCCCATGATTATATCTCAAAATGTGTGAGTTATTTTGAGAAACTTCCTGAAGCAAAGTTGTTCCTCACATTTAGGACTTGATCTTTGATCTTGAACATTTTTCCAAATAATGAAAATTTCAAATAGAAAAGTGATGATGAATGTGCGCCCACTAACTATTTGACAAAATTCCTGGCTTGGCGCGCGCATGACATGCCTTGTGCTGGGCAAGATGACAGCTTGAAGCTCTAAATCCAAAGCATTGTATCTCCTTCTACACTTGACCATTTAAGATTATTCTTGAATAAAAAATGAAGAGCAAACTTCAAACTCCAACTTTCATGTTTCCAACTTTTTGATTTGAGCTCAAATTGACATTCAAAATTAGCCATGAAGAAGTCAGATTTTTGTATATATTTGGGAAATTTCACTAAGTGTCCAAAAACTTCTAAGCTCCATAACTTTTTCTCCTTTCAATTTTTGGACTTGAGGCATCTAATTCAAAGTTGGAGAATTTTGTATCCTCTTTTCAGGCATGCAAAGTTTGTACATTTTCAATAAAAATTAAGAAAGTTATGACCAATCAAAGTTCTGCACTATGCACACTTAGAAAAAATCCAAAATTTCAAATAACTTCATTGACAAGTTATCTTCAATTCACCCTTCCTCTTGATTTTATGCCACTATTAACCATGAAATGTGAAAATAGGTACATTGAATTGATTGTTGACCAAATGCCCCTTTGGTCAATAGTTGACTTTGGTTGACTTTTGACAAAATGACCAATTTACCCCTTTTTGTCAATTGAACCTTTCCAAACCAAAATTGATGATCAAATTTCCAAGAATAGATGTTCATGAACATGTAGGGAAACATGGAATAAAGTATTGCCCAAAAAGTTAGAGATTTCTTGATTAAATTCCAAACCCTAGTTTTGATCCTCTATGCTAGAAGATGGTAAGATACATGGAGTTGTTCCATTTCCTACAAGATGACATTCAAAAAGACATATATACATATTTTGATGTTAGTCAAAAGGATATATGTGCAAGATACACACTTGAAGATGCTTGGTGATCCCTCATGAACAAACCTAAAGATAGGATGGAGTAGGAGAAGTACCAAAAACCCTAATGTGTGGTCTTGTGGTAATGTGATGGTACGAGATGGTAGAGGAATATTAGGGGCAAAAATTGGGGTACAACAGTTGCCCTTATTCAAGTGTATTTTATCCTAAGATGCAAAGATTAAAATCTTCGTGTCAACGCGATTGAAGATACTTAAATATAAAACAAACCCTATTTTTGGCCCTAAGATGCCATTCAATGCTTATGATTATGGATGCAAATGAACAAATTCAAAAATGACATAAGACACCACTGGGGAAATAGAAAATAAAAGATCAAAAGAAAAATAAAGTAGGAAAATAAATCACTAGTGAATAGAGGACTAAACTCTATTGGGGTAAAGCCCAAGGAGAAGACAAAGTAACATCAACTCAAACATTGAGGAGAGAAAAGTGATGAACAACAACGATCGGCAGATAACTGCGAACTATCTACTCTCAGAGAAGATAGCAAAAAAGATAACACCGACTCACATGGGAAAGAAAGAGGTGGTAGGATAGTACCAACAAACATCAATATTAGGGTGGTAACAATTGTTTGTCATCAATACTTATGATTGGAAATAAACAAGCTTCTTCAGAGCAAAGTGAATCCCAATGACGAACTATCTCCAACAATGAGACACAGTCTAATGATTTCCCTTCATATGTTTATCTCTTCAATTGTATTGTAGTTAGTCAATGAATCATCTTGCAACAACAATCTGATTTAAAATATGTGACAGTATGGATAAAATTATTCAATTTTATCATTAATAGTTATAGGTTGTGAACAAATTGTCTTGTTTCATCATCACCCTTATGTATGTAGTTGTAGGTTATATGTCAGATAGACAGACACGAGTTGAATGTAAATTTCAATTGTCATAATAATTGGCATGAAATAATTTATGTGTGAATGTGGACGGAACCTGATCCTCTCATTGGCTAATATATAATGCCATCTCTCATTACTTTATTCTCAATAGTTATGAGGTTTCACAATTCAAAAATTGTATTTTATCTGGTTGTTAATCATTTTTTGAAAACAAGTAAACATGGATTTTTTCTGAGCCAAATATATCCTACCATCTCTCATTTTATCATTTTGTTATGAGGTTTAATAATTAAAAATAATAATTTTATAATTCAATACTGAGGTAATTCATATGTGTTTCTATAACAACAATAGTAAATGGTGATGATGAAACGAAGAAGGAAAAGTAGATTTTTGAACATTAGCCTCTTTAACTTTAAGCAGAAAAATGTTTGCTTTTCATTTCTTTGAGGGACTCTTAGCTTCACCTATTTTCCAGGCACTTCAGCAGGAGGAGGCCCAACTGGCCTAACAGGCCATCGAGCATGCACTGTAACTCGTTGCTCATCTGACGGAAAAGCAGACGACACAAGAGGAGGCCCATACCCAACAGACCCTTGTGGCCGAATAGGTCCTCGTGGCCAACCAGCTCCAACAAAGCCATAAGCAACTGGAGGAGCAGCAGGTAGATATATTTTCACTTTAATATATATTAAATCATTATAAAATTAAATTACTAAAAACCGTTTATTTTTTCTATGAAGGGTGATCATTATGGGTGTAATACGGTGGGAGAACTGACTTGGGTGTTTTGCGTTTTATCGCAATTGTTGCGGATAGCAAGAGTCACCATTGAATTTTCTTTTATCCAATAAATGAAAGGGTGAAAAGAACAGGAAATACCTTTTGAGAATTTTCTTGAGTTAATGGGGTAGGTTATGAAAAGGGAAGGTGTTAGCACCCTTTTCATCCGTAGTTATCTATGGGATCTTAGTTTCTAGCTCACTTTGAAATGCTTTTTTTGAAATGTGTTTGTGATGGGTTTTGAAAGTATTTGAAAAGTGCCTTTGTTTACGCGAACTTTTTAATGATTCTCGTCTCTATAAGAATGCATACAAAGTGTTGACTTTTGAAAATATTTCATTTGAAAGTGTTGGTGTGTTTGAAAGATATTTGAAAATGGTTGTGAGTAAGCAACTCTGAATATTCTACCTACTCAAAAAGTCTTAGTTATTTTCCTCCTCCTTTAGGTATTTATATCTTACCATTGATTGGTAAGAAGCCCTATCATTGGATGTGAAGGGATGGGCGTGGGTCATCGTATAGTCATAGAAGGCAACATTGTAGGATACCTTAGCAATTTGTCATAAGGGACTAAGATCGTTTATGAAGGCAACATCGAAGGGTCATCGAAGGACTACAATCTTGTATTTGAGGGTCTTTGCTAAAGCATCCCACGTTTAAGGGACATGACTATTTTTATCCGAGGTAACAAGTGTGGGTTACCCGAGAGGTGCGAGTGTGCAAAGTGTTTTGATTGCATGCATTTTTTGTCTTATGATTAAGGCTTTCTAAGATGGGTTTTATCTTACCATACTCACCCTAATTACTAACAATTATATTTAAGTGATAAATTGCGGAAATTAAAATCCTAAGTTATTACATCATCTGGGGGATGGGGATACAAATTTACAAATGGGGGGATGAAAGCAAATAAATCCTAATTTACTATTACAAACATATTGAATGAATAAATAATGTAAAAAAATAAATAAAATAACAAAAATTGAAAATTGTTTTTCAAAAAGAAACTTTTATATATTGACACATAAACTTATGTATTGATACGGAAATTTTATGTATTGACACATGTCATTATGTATTGATACGAAAACTTCCTTGCTGCTGGAAAATGAAAATAACTCAGTATGAGTCAACGCATGTACTTATGTATCGACTCATATCTCTTTTTGTTTCTGGAAATTAAAAAATAGCTCAGTATGAGTCGACGCATGTACTTATGTATCGACTCATATCCCTTCATGTTTCTGAAAAAAATGAAAATCAACTCAGTATGAGTCGATACATTCACATTTTGTATCGACTCATGCAACATTTCATATCAAAACATAATGATATGCATCAGCTCATAATCTGTTTTGCACATGATATGTGTCGACTCATAGTGTTTCGTGTCGACTCATACTCCTTTTTTTTTTTCTATCATTTTTCTGCTGCATATATGGTTAGCTCTCAACACAGGATTAGTGAAAAAGAAGAACAAGTATATGGTTAGCTTTAAGGCAATGATATCTACATTTTATCATCACAAATGAATCATTAATGATGCTTTATATGAAGAGTAGAAAACTTACCTTGAAACTGAAATTTGTGTTTTGAGTTTGAACTACTGTGTTGGCTGATTTTGAGCTTAGGAAATGTTAATAGTGATGTTACAAAAGTTGTTCATGTGTTTGAACAACTCCTACATGATGCATGTTGAGTGTTTGGATGGTTTGTTTGGATAGAACTTTGCAAAGTGTGAGATGTTCAAAGATTTGGACTTCAAAACTCAAGAGTGAAGGATTTGTGGACAGTTATGGCTTTTTGAGAGTATGAAATAGCCTCTCTATTTATAGATAAGGTTTGAGACTTGAAATAGCTCAGATTTTGAAATCACATGTTATGGCTATCTTGCTTGTTTTTGAAGCAAGCTTGAAGAACATGTTTCTAATGTTTCTACCAAGCTATCTAAAGTGGTTGATCACTTTAAACATGTTTGTTCTGACTTGTAGGAGTTGAGTGTGATCAGAACAACAAGTTAGAGGCTCAAGAAATTGACTTTGTGATTAAAGTGAACTTTTCAAGAATGGATATGTTACTTTCTTCCAAAAATGGAATGATCAATTGGAAAAAAGTTAAAACACTTGGATCATAGTTTAATCAGTTGTGTAAACATTCAATTAGGGAGTGGTATATAAGTTTGAGGCCTCTAAAGTGAAGATTATTCAGCATAGCTAGGGTTTTGGTTCATTATTCATCACAAACTTGCCTTGTAAATCAAGTTTGAAACCCTAACTTCTTGCCTTTGATTCTCTTAGCTCAAGTATGATCTCAATGCGTTCTTGGACATTTTGGAAAGCTTGTAAGATCCTCTACAACCTTCATGTTTTATATTTTTTAAGAACCCAATTGGAACTTTATGAAAACTGGTCATGAAGTTCTGATAAAAACCTGACCAAACCTGCTGAAAATTTCTCTAAGTGTTTATACAAAAATGCCATGACTTCATGAATTTATAACTCAAAATCCAAGAACTTCTAGGACTTGAGCTGCAAAGAAAAATTGTAGATATCATCAAGATCTAAAACTTTCATGTTGAAAGTTTTCTTTGAATCAATTTGCATCTTGGTGAAAGAATGGCATGAAGTAATGAAATTATCATGTATTAAAAACAGAAAAATTTCTAAGTCTTGAAAAGTTTGACTTTTCACATTGACTTTTGACTTTCTTGATTTCTTGATAATCAAGCTTGATATTCTTAAATGTCTTGATGAATTTTGATCTTTGAAACTTAATGTTGACAAAAACGTTAATGTTTGACTTTTGGTGTATCAGTCGACTTTTCATAAGTTAACTAAATTTCAGCTATCAATCAATTGATCTTGAGAAATGAATTGATATATGCGATTAGGTCAAAATGATCCACTTGTATCCTTGAGACCATATTTCAAACCAATAGATCATGTATTAGGTCAAAAGTCAGTGATCAATCGTTCTCAATCAAAACACTAATATGTGGTCTTAGTGTTTTGAAGGTGATTTTGTTTGATCAATTCCTTGAGAATCCTTGAGTATTGGAGATCCTTTGTGAAATGTCTAAATAAAAGAGAGGGAAAATTTTTGGATACAACAACTGCCCCTGTTAATCTTCTTAAACCTAAAGAGTTAGATTGGCTAGTCCTCCATTCGTGACTTGAAGGTGGAAGATGATTGAACACTAAAGTGCCCAAAAATTTGCACTCGACTATGTGTTAGTTGATTATGTCGGGAATGGGCTTAAAATTCCATTTGAAGAAGTGATGAATAGTTTGTCAGAAATGGGATTACAGATGCAATCCAAAGTGATTTTCGAGGGAGAAGTATCAGAGTAAATCTTTGGTCGACTTATACTAACACTGCAGATGTCTTTTACCTGTCTTTAAATGGGAGAAATAAATCTAACCAAAATAGGTCTTGTGATGGTGACTTCACTGGGGAAACAAATCTAACCAGAAGAGGCCTTTTGATTGCCTATTATTAACTTTTAGAAGTAAATCCATGCCAGAAGACGACTGCTGATTTGTTAGCTTTTCCTGCAAGGAAGAGGGTTAGTTGCATGCATATGTATGCATGGCACAATGATATTCTTAAAATAAATGAGATTTTGATGTATGCATTTGTCATGTATGTAATATGACATATGAATGTGAAATATTGTTGAAGTGTATCTTTGTCTTGGAAAATAAATCCTTGACAAATGCTGGGGAGCTTTGGGAAGTTAAATCTCGGACTGTTGTTGGAGATGAAGAGTATGTGTATCTTCAAACCTTGTTTAGTGTGTTTCCTCTGGGGATTTCTGTTTTGTTGTTTGAGGAGAAATCCACTATGGAACATTGACTTTGCTTGAGGGAACTCTACGAGGAGCATTGATTTCTGCTTGGGGAATAGAGTTCAAGAATTTTAGTTGTCCATTGCTCTATGGGGGAACTATATCTTGATTGTAGAGGAATAAAGTTTAGCTGTTATCTGGTCAGATTCTAGGATTCACAACAAATTGTTAGGGGTAATAAAGTTGACTATTATTTGGTCGGATTCCATGATTTACAGAAACTCATTGGGGAAGATGAAATTAATTATTATCTGGTCGAGTTCCAGGTTTCACAGAAACCTGAAGAAGTTAAATTGTTATCTGGTTGGGTTCCAGGTTTCGCAGCTTAAACTTGAGGTTAACTGTTATCTGGTGGGGTCCAGGTTTCATCAATTTGAACTTGAGATTAACTGTTATCTGGTCGGGTCCAAGTTTCAGCAACTTAAACTGTTATCTGGTCGGGTCCAGGTTTCAGCAACTTGAACTATTATTTGGTCGGGTCCAGGTTTCAGCAACTTGAACTTGAGGTTAACTGTTATCTGGTCGGGTCCAGGTTTCAGCAACTTGAACTGTTATATGCTCGGGTCCAGGTTTCAGCAATTTGAACTTGAGGTTAAATATTATCTGGTCGAGTCCAGGTTTCAATAACTTGAACTGTTATCTAGTATGGTCCAGGTTTCAGCAATTTGAACTTGAGGTTAACTGCTATCTGGTCGGGTTTAGGTTTCAGCAACTTGAACTGTTATCTGGTCGGGTCCAGGTTTCAGTAACTTGAACTTGAGCTTAACTGTTATCTGGTCTGGTCCAGGTTTCAACAACTTGAACTGTTATCTGATCGGGTCCAACTTTCATCAATTTGAACTTGTGGTTAACTATTATCAGGTCGGGTCCAGGTTTCAGCAACTTGAAATGTTATCTGGTCGGGTCCAGGTTTCCGCAATTTGAACTTGAGGTTAACTCTTATCTGGTCGGGTCCAGGTTTCAGCAACTTGAATTGTTATCTGGTCGGGTCCAGGTTTCTGCAATTTGAACTTAAGGTTAACTGTTATCTGGTCAGGTCGAGGTTTCAGTAACTTGAACTGTTATCTGGTCGGTTCCATGTTTCAGCAACTTGATGTTAAGGTTAACTATTATCTGGCCGGCTCTAGCTTTCAGCAACTTGAAATGTTATCTGGTTGGGTCCAGGTTTCGTAGTGATCGAAGAAGTTAAACTATTATCTGGTCGGATTCCAGGCTTCCCAGATCCTAGTTAACTGTTATCTGGTCGGATTTCAGGTTTCGTAGTGATCGAAGAAGTTAAACTGTTATCTAGTCGGATTCCAGGCTTCACAACAAATCACAATTAACTGTCATCTGGTCGGATTCCATGTTTCGCAGTAACTTGCTAGAGATATGAAGTGGAACTGTTATCTTGTCAGATTCCAGGCTTCATAATAACTTTCGGGGATAGTAACAACTTCGTTGGGGATTCCAATGACTTTACCGAGGGTTAAGGGTTTTGTCCATTGATTTGTAATAGTCTAAGAAGCCACCTCAATCTAGGGAATTTGTAGTTTGTTGGGGATATAAACCCAGTTAAAGAGAATATTTTGACGATCTTCTAGGGAAGTGACATCTTTAGGTAGAACTCCGTAAGGCTTCTTTCTAAGACCAACTCAATTAGGGAGAGGGTTTTTTTTAGAGATTGGAATTCTGGCTGGGGATTGCATGAATCCGTCTCTGTGGGGAAAATCTTATTTTTGTGGGGATATCCCAAATCCTTAACGAGATGCTTGTTACTGTTTTTATGTATGCATTTGTTAAAAGTTTAATCATGTTCATATGCATATGTTCATTCAATTTTAGTCATTGAACACTTTTTCACTCAAAACAGAAAACACAAAATGTTTGTACTTTAAAGTATATTTGTATTGATGTTTGCCTATAAACAGGCATTTTTGTACAAGTAGACAGAGTTCCTAGTAATAAGAATTCTACGAAAGAATGAAAGGAATGCAAAATGAAAACACAAATAATAGCCATGTGGAAGTGATCTCATTGGGTTCCAAATCCGTTATTTCCCGCATGTCTTCAAACATCATCTCTTGCTGTTGAAAGAGGTCGATTGAATTGATCTTGGACCATTGAAATTAGACCTTGGTAATAAAGCTGGTTGTAGAGATCCAACGAGACATGGGCGTACACTTTAATCCCTAAATTTTTCTTGGACCGTCTTTTCGGGTTTTCAGTCCACCAGGATATCCATTTTTTCCCAAGCCTCCCTTTCAGGTTTTCGACTTGCCAGGTGTACAATCTTTTGTATATATCCCTAATTTTTTCCTGAACCTTCTTTGGTTCGCCGGGATGCCCTTATTTTTTCCTAGGTATGTCAACCTAGTGGGTCATTCTTTATGCGTAGTATTTTTTACTATGTCTGCATTCACAGGATGTGGGAAATCTTCGCCATCCATATTTGTTAGCATCATGGCACCACCAGAGAATACTTTCTTCAAAATAAATGGTCCTTCGTAAGTGGGAGTCCATTTACCCCTGGGATCGCCTTGTGGAAGAATGATGCACTTTATTACCAAATCACCAGGTTGATATACTCGAGGCTTGATCTTTTTGTTGAAAGCCTTGATCATACGTTTTTAATACATTTGACCATGACAATCAGCATCCAGTATCTTCTCATTAATCAAGTTCGACTGATCTAATCTTGTCTGAATCCATTCATCTTCACCTAAGCCCTCTTCTTTCATAATCCTTAGAGAAGGATTCTGAACTTGGACAGGTAGGATAGCTTCCATGCCATAGACTAAAGAGAAAGGGGTTGCCCCAGTTGATGTTCGAGCCGAAGTACGGTAGCCATGAAGAGCAAATGATAACATCTCATACTAGTCTATATAGGTTACCGTCATATTTTGCACAATCTTCTTGATATTTTTATTGGAAGCTTCCACTACGCCATTCATCTTGGGTCTGTACGGAGAAGAATTATGATGCTTGATTTTGAATTGAGTACAAAGTTCCATAATCATATCATTGTTGAGATTTGTTCCATTGTTAGTGATGATCCTTTTGGTGATATCGTAACGGAAAATGAGGTTATGCTTGATAAACCTGGCTACAATGTTCTTGGTAACTGAGGCATCTCAGGAAGCTTTGACCCACTTGGTAAAGTAATAAATGGTAACAAGGATGAAATGGTGTCCGTTGGAAGCAGTAGGTTTGATCTCTCCAATCATGTCAATGCCCCATATTGCAAACGGCCACGAAGCGGTCATGACATTCAAAGGAATTGGGGGTACATGGACCTTGTCAACATGGATTTGACACTTATGACAAGTCCTTGAGTGATGATGACAATCAATTTCCATTTTGGACCAATAGTAACCAGTTCTCAGGATTTTCTTAGCCATAGTGTGCCCACTATAGTGAGTCCCAAAGATTCCATCATGCATGTCTTCCATAATTTTCTCTACCTCCTTCTTGTCCACACACCAGAGTAGAGTAGAATCATGATTTCGCTTATACAGGATTCCATTGCTTAGCAATAATTTGGCTGAGAATCTTTGCAAGAATTTCTTATGATTGATGGAAGCTCCTTTAGGATACTCTTGTGCTTCAAGATATCTCATTACTTCATGATACCATGGTTTCTCTTCGTCAGTGTCAAGCTCACAGCAGTGTGCAGGTTTCTCAAATCTTTAGATTGTAATCATATGAGCTATGTTGTCCTAGTTGACCTTGAACATAGATGACATTGTTGTTAGGGAATCTGCCAACTGATTTTATTATCTTGGGAAATGTTCAAAAGTAACCTCCTCAAAGTATGGGATCAGAGTTAGCACATGCTCTTTGTTAGAAATTAGATTAGGATGTTTGGCATCCCACTCCCCCTTAACTTGACTGATTACTATAGCAGAATCTCCGTACACATTTAAGAACTTGATCCTTAGGTCCATAGCAGCTTTTAGTCCGAAGATGCGTGCTTCATATTCAGCCATGTTATTTTTAAAGTCGAAGCAAAGTCTAGAAGTCAAAGGTGTATGACAACCTCCGGGAGAAACAATCACAACACCAATTCCATTACCCAAAGTGTTGGAAGCCCCATAAAATACCATAGTCCATAAGGATCCTTGTTCAGGTCCGACATACGGTTCAAGCTTTTCGCAGTCAGTTATCAGCAGGATATTCTCATATGGGAATTCAAAGTTCATGGATTTGTATTCATCAACAGCTTGATGGGCCAAATGATCCGCCAACACACTTCCTTTGATTACTTTTTGTGTAATGTACTGGATGTCGTATTCGGTCAGAATCTTTTTCCATCTAGCTATTCGTCCGGCGAGAGCCGGCTTCTCGAAAATGTATTTGATAGGGTCCATCTTAGAAATCAACAAAGTTGTGTGAGTCAACATATATTATCTTAGCCTGCGGACATCCCATTCCAGAGCGCAATAAGTTTCCTCGAGCAATGCATATCTAGTTTCATAGTCGGTAAACTTTTTGCTCAGGTAGTATATTGCATGCTCTTTTCGGCCAATCTCGTCATGTTGGCCCAATAAACACCCCATTGAATTCTGTAATACAATTAAGTACATAATCATAGGTCTTCCTTCAATTGGATGCATCAGGATGAGAGGTTCTTGTAAATATTCCTTGATCTTATCAAAGGCTTCTTGGCAGTTGTTGTTCCAACTGACTACTTGATCTTTCTTCAAGAGCTTGAAGATTGTCTCACAAGTAGCAGTTAGGTGAGATATGTATCGAGAAATGTAGTTATGTTGACCCAAGAAACCTCTGACTTCCTTCTCAGAGTGGGGAGCTGGATTTTCTTGTATAGCTTTAACCTTCGCAGGATCAACTTCAATGCCTTTGCTACTAACGACAAAACCTAAGTGTTTTCCCGATCTTACTCCAAAAGTGCACTTGTTAGGATTCAACCTTAGCTTATACTTTTTCAACATTTCAAATAGCTTGTGTAATTGATCCAGGTGTTCTTCCTTAATCTACGACCTTGCAATCATATCATCCACATATACCTCTATCTCATGATGGATCATGTCATGGAATAGGGCTATCATAGCTCGTTGATAGGTTGCCCATGCATTCTTATAAATGAATGGCATGACCTTGTAGAATAAGGTACCACACTGTGTAATAAAGGTGGTCTTCTCCATGTCCTCGGGATCCATCTTGATTTGATTGTAGCCGGAGAAGCCATCCATTAAAGAGAAGACTTTGTGTTGAGCTGTGTTGTTGATCAAGACGTCAATATGCCGTAGTGAGAAATCATCTTTGGGCTGGCCCTATTCAAATCTCTATAGTCTACGCACATACAATCCTTTCCATCCTTCTTTGGTACGAGTACCACATTCGCCACCCATTGAGGATATGATGTCACATCCAGGAAACCTGCATCGAATTGCTTCATTACCCCAACTTTTATCTTTTCAGACATGTCAGGCTGCATACGACACACTTTTTGCTTGACTGAGGGACAATCTTCCTTTGTTGGTAGACGATGAACTACAATGTCAGTATCAAGTCCTGTCATATCTTCATACGACCAAGCAAACACTTCAACATAGTCATATAGTATCTGGACCAATCTTCCTTTGACACCGTCTTCCAAGTTGGCACTGATCTTGACCTTTTTATTGTCTTTCTCAGTACCTAGGTTGATCACTTCAATTGGTTCCTCATGCGGTTGAATGGCTTTTTCTTCTTGCATCAGAAGTCTGGCCAATTCCCCAGGTATTTCATAATCTTCTTCGCCTTCGTATTCATATTGGTTGATTGGATGTTCAAAGTCATAGATGGAAATAGAATAGTCGTTGGTAACAAGATCCAGAGTGGATGAAGATCTGCAAGTATGTGTGTGTGCATGCAAGATACATGGCTATTTTGAAAATGCAAATAAGAAAAAAAAGACAATGAGCACAAAATTTGAATGCAAAAGGTCCAATGTTTTTCATTAAATGATCATAGGCATATGTAAATTAACAAACCCTTAACAGATGGACCATGGTGCCCCGAGCAAGGCACATGGTTTAAAGTCATTGTTTGGAAATAAAATTACAGACAAAATTTCTTGAATTGACAAAATAGTAAATGGTAATTACTCCTTGATGAAGGAGATGAGAATGAAATCCTTTGCATGCTAGTTATTGAGCCCTTCTCCAGCAGTCAGGTAGATCCATTCATCAAAGTCGCAGTCATCCTCAGATTCTTCAATAGAATTCACTCCATGATTACTAATGCAAAGAGGTGGTTTTCCTATGCGAGCATGTCTGACCTCCTTTTGAGCTTTGACAGTGAAACCCAAACCGAACTTATCTGCTTTAAATGGAATGTCAGGGAGTTGTCCCCAAATTGTACTACTTCCGTCTTCAATCACAGCACGATCATATTTGAGGAAAGCCATCCTTGGAACATATTGAATAGCTTTTGGAACGTCAGAATAAGTTTTGGTGGCGGAAACCATGGGAGGAACCACTTAGAAAGCTTGGTAAGGCATTTCTATGAACTCACCATCCATCTCTACATACTTGAACGAATTTAGGTGGCTAACCATAAATTCTTCTTTACCATAAACAGTAACGATCTTTACCTTGACTGGATACTTCAATTTCTGGTGGAGGATGGACGTCACTGCTCCTGCCCCATGTATCCAAGGGCGTCCAAGTAAACAAGAGTAAGCGGGACAGATGTCTATCATGTAGAAAGTATAATTGAAAACTTGTGAACCAAAATTAATGGGGAGATCCACATCTCCAAGTACCATCCTATTAGATCCATCAAAAGCCCTTACAACTATGTCGCTTGGCTATAACACGAGACCTTCGCAATCTAACTGGTCCAAGGCACCCTTGGGTAGAACATTTAGAGAGGAACTGGTATCAACCAGGATATGGGATAGGGTAGTTCCTTTGCACTCAAAAGAGACATGTAAAGCCTTGTTATGATTCTTTCCAACTGGTGTCAAGTCGGCATCAGAGAACCCCAATCCATTATCGATAGTTAGACTCGCCACACAGTTTTCAAATTGATCAGTTGTAGTCTCTTGTGGAACATGCGCTTTCCTCAAAAATTTGATTAAAGCTTGGGCATGAGCATCAGAACAAAGCAACAAAGACAACATAGAGATTTTAGAGGGGGATTTCCCCAGCTTCTATATGTTGCACCCCAAAATTTTCTCTCTCATTTCTCAAAGGATCACCCTGGATCCTCAAATTTACTTCCAAGCCTTGAACTGCAAATTTTCCAAGAAAATCACTCACAAGGGCAAAATGGTCATTTTCACACTAAAAAGTCAAACTTTGACTTTTGGATCAAAATCAAATTTCAAGAATCATTTTTCATCAAGACATGTTGAACTATGAAGTTTGTTTCATCAAGAAATTCAAAAGTCAAAACTACTTTGAAGAAGTCAAAATTCTAAATACTTAGAATTTTTTCTAAGTGTTTAAGAAAATATGACAAGCTTATAACTTCTGACCAGATTATCACCATAACGCTCAACAAATTCTGGATATTCTCAAGACAGAGTTTGGTCAGAACTTCTGGGCAAGTTTTCACAAAAGTTCAGTCAGAGTTTGCCAGGGTAATTCAAAGAAGGTTAAGAAGTGTGCTGCAAGCTTCCTGGAAAGTCTGAGAGCTCCTTCAGAACATGTTGGAGCAAGGAGATACAAGGATCAAAAGTTGATTGATTATTCTAAACTATGCTGAAACTGAACCTCTGATCCAGATTTAAGCAATGATGTAGAATATCACGTTGCAGGATTTCTGGGTTGATCAATCTCATCATCATTTAATGCTCACAACCACTTTTGAGCTGTTATCCAAAGGATTTCCCCCACGTGTACCCCTACTTCCTTGGGAAGACAAACTTTTATGCAAAAGTATGCTAAGCCCATGTGCTGCTTCTACTTTTCCTTAATTCATGCTGACAAATCCAGCTTAGGCGCTGCTAACTATCCTACTTGGTGCATTGAACCACACTTGTTTAAGCTTACTTCAAGAGTAAGTCAGTGTCTAGCGTATGACATTGGTGCCACTTGACATCTCCAAACTACAAAACCTTTTCCTATAAATAGAACTCCATTGGCCATTGAGAAGAGGTCGGAAAATTTGAGAAAGAGGTGTGGAATTTGAGAAAGAAAAGCCCCGAACCCCTGCAAAAATTCCAAGAGGCCAAAAAGATTACAAACACAAAAATATAAAACCTTAGCATTTGATTCTTTCATTAAAACTCCATTTTTCCTCAAGTTGTTTCTTGGCCAAAACCACCCATACAGTTCCTGATATACATTCAAAAGCCATCCAAAATTCTATAGTCAAACACTAACACATTCTTCACCAATAACCACCTCAAAGGATCAGAACTTTATCCCTTGGTTGTTCCAGAATTTTCTAATCATTTACAACCCAAGTTGAAAGTTTCCAACCTGTTGAAAACATGAGGAAGCTGTTCAGAACACCACAAGTGGTCAGAACCAGATTCCAGCTTCTAGAGTATTTTCCAGCTGCAAGTTAAGTTTCTGTTGACTCTCACCATATTATTTAGGCATTGTCAGATTTTTCATATTTAACATAATGTAGATATTCTGATTCTGATGGTGTATATGTTCTGAGATTTCATGCATCAGCCTGCCTAAGTAGAGAGAATTCCAGTTCAGAGTTTCATAAAGAACTTAGGACTCAGAATTAGGATTAGCGAATTCATGTTTTCTTCTGATTTATGTTTCTGATATCTCTTGTTTCTAAAACATTATGAAACTTGTCATAATTGTTATATGTGCAACTTCAGTTCTGTTAAGAAATGACTAAGTTGCAGATGTTTTGACTAGCATGGAGAAGAGAGATGAAGTTCTATTAGTTGCATCAGAACTTCTGAAGACTTCTGAATTCTCAGAAGATCCAGAACTTCTGAACTTCCATATTTTACTAACGTTGTTTCTGTTTGTGCAGCACGTCAGAATCAGAACTTCTGACCTCTTCTGTTTCAGCATTTACGCTGTTTCTGTCTTCTTTCCTTTATTATTTTTTGCCATCATTTTTACTCTTCATTAATCAAAAAAACAAAAAATATTTTCTTAAACAAAACTTATTTCCTTTTTAAACGAAACAAACATTTTACATTTCCTGTACATTCTTGTCAATTCAATATGGTTGTAATATTAACTTAGGATTTAATTTGCAATCCCCATTCATAAATCTATACACCCCATCCCCCTAAATATTGTAATAGAGTAGGACTTTACATTTTTGCACTTTTATTGCTTTCATATATTGTTAGTAATTGGGGTGTGTATGGCAAGACTAAAACCAATGTTAGAAAACCCTAATTCAAGACATTTCGTATTTTGTATGGCAAGACTAAAACCAGTATGAGTCGATACATTCGCATTTTGTATCAACTCATGCAGTTCGTATCGATACATAATGATATGCATAGGCTCATAACCTTTTTTGCACATGATATGTGTCGACTCATAATATTTCGTGTCGACTCATACTGCTATTTTTCTTGTTCTATCATTGTTCTGCTGCATATATGGTTAGCTCTCAACACAGGGTTAGTGAAAATGAAGAACAATTATATGTTTAGCTTTAAGGAAATGATATCTACATTTTATCTTCACAAATGAATCATTAACGATGCTTTATATGAAGAGTATAAAACTTACCTTGAAGCTGAAATTTGTGTTTTGAGTTTGAACTGCTATATGGGATGTTTTTGAGCTTAGGAAATGGTAATAGTGATGTTACATAAGTTGTTCATGTGTTTGAACAACTCCTATATGATGTGTGGGGATTGTTTGGATGGTTTGTTTGGATAGAACTTTGCAAAGTGTGAGAGGTTCAAAGATTTGGACTTCAAAACTCAAGAGTGGAGGCTTTGTGGACAGTTATGGATTTTTGAGAGTATGAGATTTTGTGGGCTTGTCTACATAACAAAACTTTTGGGCCTTTATCTTGCAAATGGGCTTTATATTTATAGAGAAGGTTTGAGACTTGAAACAACTCAGATTTTGAAATCACATGTTATGGCTATCTTGCTTGTTTTTGAAGCAAGCATGAAGAACATGTTCCCAATGTTTGTACCAAGCTATCTAAAGTGGTTGATCAATTTAAACATGTTTGTTCTTACTTGTAGGAGTTGAGTGTGATCAGAAAAACAGTTAGAGGCTCAAGAAATTGACTTTGTAATTAAAGTGAACTTTTCAAGAATGGATATGTTTCTTTCTTCCAAAAATGGAATGATCAATTGGACAAAGGTTCAAACACTTGGATCATAGTTTAATCAGTTGTGTAAGCATTCAATTAAGGAGTGATATACAAGTTTGAGGCCTGTAAAGTGAAGATTATGCAGCATAGCTAGTGTTTTGGTTCATTATTCATCACAAATTTTCCTTGTAAATCAAGTTTGAAACTCTAACTTTTTGCCTTTGATTATCTTAGCTCAAGTATGATCTCAATGAGTACTTAGACATTTTGAAAGCTTGTAACATCCTCTACGACCTTCATGTTTTCTATTTTTGAAGAATCCAATTGGAACTTGATGAAAATTGGCTAAGAAGTTGGGATAAAAACCTGACCAAACCCGTTGAAAATTTCTCTAAGTGTTTATACAAAAATGCCATGACTTCATGAATTTATAACTCAAAATCCAAGCACTTCTAAGACTTGATCAGAAAACCAAAGTTGTAGATATCATCAAGATCTACAACTTTCATGTTGATAGTTTTCTTTGAATTATCTTGCATCTTGGTGATAAAATAGCATGAAGTAATGAAATTATCATGTATAAAAAACACTTAGAAAAAATTTCCATGTCTTGAAAAGTTTGACTTTTCACATTAACTTTTGACTTTCTTTATTTCATGATGATCAAGCTTGATATTCTTGAGTTTATTGATGAATTTTGATCTTTGAAACTTAATGTTGACCAAAAAGTCAAAGTTTGACTTTTGGTGTATCAGTCGACTTTTCATCAGTTGACTGAATTTCAGCTATCAATTAATTCATCTTGAGAAATGAATTGATATATGCGATTAGGTCAAAATAATTCACTTGAATCCTTGAGACCATAATTCAAACAAATAGATCGTGTATTAGGTTAAAAGTCAGTGATCAGTCGTTCTCAATTAAAACCCTAATTTGTGGTCTCAGTGTTTTGAAGGTGATTTTGTTTGATTAGTTCTTTGAGAATCCTTGAGCATTGGAGATCCATTGTGAAATGTCTTGAGAAAAGAGAGGGCAAATTTTGGGGTACAAAAATGAGCATGTTCCAAAGTTAGACGCCAAATACATTTAAAGGGCCTTGGATAAGATTATTGATTGTCTCAATCTTCACACCAAGTTGCTTCATAATATTGTCGAAAATCAAAACTGATGTTTAATTGGTAACATGCTACTTCTAATTCCATGTTTGGGATATTCCATTTTCTATATGATGATTTAATTGGTTATGAAAATGTATTTCAATTTTTTTTCATTTTTTTGTTCCTTTTCTTTTTGTTTTTTGTTCGTTCTATTTTAATTTTTTGGTTCGTTTTTACTTTTTGTTTTTATGTTCTTTCTCAAACTTTCCTATTTGTTTGTTCTGGAAATTTTTTTGTTCTTTTTTGTTTTAGTTCCTTCTCTTTTCGTTTATTTTTCTTTCTATTTTAGGTTTTTTGTTTGTCATTGCTAAAATACTTTTGGTTTTTTCTAGTTTGAGATGTGTAAATGCGAAAATGAACTAACAAAATATTTGTTATAATTATGGAATCAATTTTTATAGTACAAATGATCATTTTTATACGAAATGCTTTTTCGTTGCTTTTTTATTTTTTTCGTTCCTACGTTAAGGCTTCTTCGTTGCTTTTTTATTTTTATTTTTCTGTTCACTCTGAAACTATTGGTTTGTCGGTTGTGAAAAAGTTTCTCTATCTTTTTTTTGTCTTTTGTTCCTTTTCTTTTTGTTTTTTGTCGTTCTATTTTTGTTGTCTATTATTTCTTTTTGTTCTTATGTTCTCTCTAGAACTTTTTGTTTGTCTGTTCTAAAAATTTTTTCGTTCTTTTTTGTTTTTTAGTTCATTCTCTTTTTGTTTCTTTTTCGTAATATTTTAGGTTTATTGTTTGTCCTTTGAAAAATGTTAAAACACTTTTGATTTTTTCTAGTTTGAGATTGGGAAAATGCGAAAATTAACTAACAAAATATTAGTTATAGTTTTAGAATGAATTTTTTCTAGTAGAGATAATCACATTAGGTCTATATTCATTTGTGGTTTTTTGTTTGTTACATGCTTACTTATCTATAAATCACAATTAGTGTGTGAGACTTGTCATACCATATATCACGACTCTTGAAATGGTTTTATATTTTTAATCATAATTTTTTTATTCATATGAGGAGTCAGTATATTTTTCTATATTGTGTTTTTCTGTTTGATGCTTGCTCATCTGTACATTGCGATGAAAGGGTTTTATTGTCTGTAGGAATGATAGTTATTCTATTCCAATGAGGAATAAATATATTTTTATATATTCATTTGTGGTTTTCTGTTTGTTTACTACAACAATGGCCCTTAGATGGTCACACGCAGAGATTTAGGATTTGGTCACTGGAATGATGTTGAGAGGCATGCCTTATGATAGTTGCACACAAGCTCATTAGGATAGGATCAGGGAGGACTTCCAAATACTCCATCCAAGAAGCTGGAATGCTTTGCAAGACAAAGCATGCCATATGGCCGAGGCTCAAGGTCAATTAGACGTTGCTGCACATGTGGCTTTTGAGGCCCAAGTTGCTCTGGTCTGGGGCCAACAAGCATTGGTATGTACTCAAACAACCCATAATTTTTTTTTATTTTTAAACATTTTTTTCAAAAATTTATGTCTGAACTAGTAAGATACAAATAATAAAAATGTGTTTCGATAATTGTTTAGTTTCACACTGATATAATTCAACTGTATATGATACACATAATACTTTTATTACAGGTTCAATTAGAACGATGGAATATAAATCTATTTCCCAAGGTGATTGGGAAGGAGACTATGTTTTCCCTTCATATGTTTATCTCTTCAACTTTATAGTAGTTAGTAAACGAATCATCCTGGGACAACAATCATATTTAAAAAATGTGACAATATGGATAAACACATTCAGTTTGATCATTAATGGTTACAGGTTGTGACCAAATCATCTTGTTTCTTCATTACCCTTATGTATGTAGTTGTTGGTTATATGTCAGATTGTAATAGAAAGACACAGGTTGAATGTGAATTTCAATTGTCTTAATAACTATCATGAAATAATTTATGTGTGAATGTGGACAGAACCTGATCCTCTCATTGGCTAATATATAATGACATCTCTCATTATGTTATACTCAATAGTTACGAGGTTTTGCAATTCAAAAATTGTATTTTCTCTGGTTGTTAATCATTTTTGAAAACTAGTAAACATGTATTTTCTCTCCTAGGCTAATATATTCAGCCATCTCTCATTCTGTCATTATGTTATGTGGCTTAGCAATTAATAAATTGTATTGTCTCTGGTTGGTGATAATTTTTTGAAAACCAGTTAACATAGATTTTCTCTCTTAGGCAAATACATCCTGCCATCTCTCATTTTGTCATTTTGTTATGAGGTTTAACTATTCAAAAATAATAATTTTATAATTCAATATTGAGGTAATTCATCTGTTTTTGTATAACAACAATAGTAAATGGTGATGATGAAACGAAGAAGGAAAAGTAGATTTTTGAATATTAGCCTCTTTAACTTTAAGCAGAAAAATGTTTACTTTCTATTTCTTTGATGGACTTTTAGCTTCACTTATTTTCCAGGCGCTTCAGCAGGCGGAGACCCAACATGCGGCCTAGTAGAAAGAATCCCAACTGGCCCAACAGGCCATTGAGCATGTGAGGCAACTCGTTGCGCATCTGACAGCCAACCAAGCGACGCAAGAGAAGGCCCATGCCCAACAGGCCCACGTGGCCGAATAGGTCCTCGTGGCCAACCAGTTCCAACAGGGCCGTAAGCAACTGGCGGAGCAACATATAGATATATTTTCACTTTAATATATATTTTAATATTTTAAAATTAAATTTTACTAAAAACCGTTTATATTTTCTATGAAGGGTGATCTTTATGGGCATGTTCCAAAGTTGGACGCCAGAGACATTTAAGGGGCATTGAATAAGATTATTGATTGTCTCAATCTTCACACCAAGTTTCGCCATAATATTGATGAAAATCGAAATTGGTGTTTAATTGGTAACATGCTACTTCTAATTCCATGTTTGGGATATTCCATTTTTCTAGATGATGATTTAATTGGTTATGAAAATGTTTTTCAATCTTTTTTCATTTCTTTGTTCCTTTTCTTTTTGTGTTTTGTTCGTTCTATTTTAATTTTTTGGTTCATTCTTTCTTTTTGTTTTTCTGTTGTTTCTGAAACTTTCTTGTTTGTTTGTTTTTAAAAAAAATTCGTTCTTTTTTCGTTTTTTATTTCCTTCTCATTTCGTTTCTTTTTCGTTCTATTTTAGGTTTTTTGTTTGTCCATTGAAAAATGCTAAAATACTTTTGATTTTTTCTAGTTTGAGATGGGGAAATGCGAAAATGAACTAACAAAATATTAGTTATAATTATAAAATGAGTTTTTCTAGTAAAAATAATCTATTTTATACGATATGCTTCTTTGTTGCTTTTTTATTTTTTCGTTATTATGCTAATGCTTCTTCGTTGCTTTTTTATTTTCTCGTTCCTACTTTAATGCTTCTTCGTTTATTTTTATTTTTTATTTTTCTGTTCTCTCTGAAACTATTGGTTTGTCGGTTGTGAAAATTTATCTCTATCTTTTTCGTCTTTTGTTCCGTTTCTTTTTGTTTTTTGTTCGTTCTATTTTTGTTTATTGGTCTGTTCTTTCTTTTTGTTCTTATGTTCTCTCTAGAACTTTTTGTTTGTTTGTTCTAAAAACTTTTTCGTTCTTTTATGTTTTTTAGTTCATTCTCTTTTTGTTTCTTTTTCGTAATATTTTAGGTTTATTGTTTGTCCTCTGAAAAATGCTAAAACGCTTTTGGTTTTTCAAGTTTGAGATGGGGGAAATGTGAAAATGAACTAACAAACTAATAGTTATAATTTTAGAATGAGTTTTTATAGCACAAAAAATCATTTTAGGTTTATATCCATTTGTGTTTATTGTTTGTTTGTTTGATAATAGCTTATATGTAAATCCTAATTCGTGCGTGAGGCTTGTCTTACCATATATCATGACTCTTAAAATGGTTTTTTATTTTGAATCACAATTGTTTTATTCATATGAGGAGTCGATATATTTTTCTATATTGTGTTTTTCTGTTTGACGCTTGCTTATCTGTACATTGCATTGAAAGGATTTTATTGTTTGTGGGAATGTTAGTTGTTTTATTCCTTTGAGGAATCAATATATTTTTATATATTCATTTATGGTTTTCTATTTTTTTATTACAACAATGGCTCCTAGATGGTCTAACACAAAGAATCAGGCTTTGGTCATTGTAATGATGCTAAGAGGTGTGCTTTATGATAGTTGAACACATGCTCATTGGTATGGGATAAGAGAGAACTTTCAAATACTCCAGCTAAGGAGCTGGGAGGCTTTGCATGATAAAGCGCGCCATATGGCCGAGGCTCAAGGTCAACTAGACATTGCTGCACATGCGGCTTTTGAGGCCCAAGTTTGCTTTGGTCCTGGGCCAACAAGAATTGGTAAGTACTCAAACTACCATTAAAAATGTTTTTATATTTTTAATGTTTTTGTTTTCAAAAATTTATGTGTGAACTAGTAAGATACAAATAATATAAATGTGTTTCGATAATTGTTTAGTTTTACATTGATATGATTAAAATGTATATAATACAAATAATATTTTTTGTTACATGTTCAATTAGAACCATGGAATATAAATCAAATTACCAAGGTGATTGAGAAGGAGACATAGTCTAATGATTTCTCTTCATATGTTTATCTCTTCAACTTTATTCTAATTAGTCAACGAATCATCTTGGCACAACAATCAGATTTAAAAAATGTGACAATGTAGATTAACACATTCAGTTTTATCATTAATGGTTACAGATTGTGAACCAATCATCTTGTTTCATCATCGCCCATATGTATGTAGTTGTTGGTTATATGTCATATTGTAATATAAAGACACAAGTTGAATGTGAATTTCAATTGTCTTAATAACTATCATGAAGAAATTTATGTGTAAATGTGGACGAAACATGATCCTATCATTGGCTAATATATCATGTTATCTCTCATTATGTTATTCTCAATATTTATGAGGTTTCTAAATTCAAAAACTGTATTTTCTCTAGTTGGTTATCCTTTTATGAAAACTAGTAAACATGTATTTTCTCTCATAGGCTAATATATCCTGCCATCTCTCATTCTGTTATTCTGTTATGAGGCTTAGCAATTAAAAAATTGTATTGTCTCTGGTTGTTAATAATTTTTTGAAAACTAATAAACATAGATTTTCTCTCATAGGCTAATATATCCTGCCATCTCTACTTTTGTCATTCTGTTATGAGGTTTAGCAATTCCAAAAAATTAATTTTATAATTCAATACAGAGCTAATTCATTTATGTTTCTATAACAACAATAGTATTTGGTGACGATGAAAGAGAGAAAGAAAATTAGATTTTTGAACATTAGCCCCTCTACCATTTAGCAGAAAAATGTTTTACTTTTCATTTCTTTGTTAGAAATTTATCTTCAACTATTTTCCAGGCGCTTTAGCAGGCGGAGGCCTAACAGGCGGCCCAATAGAAAGAGGCCCAACAAGCCATCGAGCATGCACTGCAAATCGTGGCTCATCTGGTGGTTGAGCAGGCGGCACAAGAGGAGGCTCATGCCCAACAGTCCCTCGTGGACGAATAGGTCCTCGTGGATAACCTATTCCAACGAGGCCATAAATAGCTGGAGGAATAACAGGTAGACATATTTTCACTTTAATATATATCAAATCTTTTTAAAATTGAATTCTACTAAAAACCGTTTATATTTTATATGAAAGGTGATCATGATGGGCACGTTCCAAATTTGGATGTTAGAGACATTCAAGGGGCCTTGGATAAGATTATTAATTGTCTCAACCTTCACACCAAGTTGTTGCATAATATTGTCGAAAATCAGAATTGGTGTTTAATTGGTAACATGCTATAGCTATATCCATGTTTCGGATATTCCATTTTTCTAGACGATGATTTAATTGGTCCTGGAAATGTTTTTCAATCTTTTTTTTCATTTTTTTGTTCTTTTCTTTTTGTTTTTTGTTCGTTCTATTTTAATTTTTTGGTCCCTTCTTTCTTTTTGTTTATTGGTTCTTTTTGAAACTTTCTGTTTGTTTGTTCTAAAAATGTTTTTATTCTTTTTCAGTTTTTAGTTCCTTCTCTTTTCGTTTCTTTTAAGTTCGATTTTTGGTTTTTTGTTTGTCCTCTAAAAAATGTTAAAATGCTTTTGGTTTTTTCTAGTTTGAGATGGGGAAAAGGGGAAAATGAACCAACAAAATATTAGTTATAATTGTAGAATGAGTTTTTCTAATACAGATAATCATTTTTATACAAAAGGCTTCTTCGTTGCTTTTGGATTTTTTCGTTCCTACGTTCATGCTTCTTCGTTGCTTTTTGATTTTTTGTTTTTCCGTTCTCTTTGAAACTGTTGGTTTGTCGGTTCTGAAACTGTTTCTCTATCTTTTTTCGTCTTTTGTTCCTTTTATTAATTTTTTTTGTTTTTCTATTTTTTTTTTTGTTTTTTGGTTTGTTCTTTATTTTTGTTTTTCCGTTCTCTCTGGAACTTTTTGTTTCTTTGTTCTAAAAACTTTTTCTTTCTTTTTTGTTTTTTAGTTCATTCTCTTTTTGTTTCTTTTTTCGTTATATTTTAGGTTTTTTGTTTGTCCTTTGAAAAATGATAAAACAATTTTTGATTTTTCTAGTTTGAGATGGGGGAAATGCGAAAATGATTTAACAAAATATTATTTATAATTTTAGAATGCGTTTTTCTAGTACAAATAATCATATTAGGTCTATATCCATTTGTGATATTTTGTTTGTTTGATGCTTGCTTATGTGGAAATCGCAATTAATGTGTGAGGCTTGTCTTAGCATATATCATGTCTCTTGAAATGGTTTTATTTTTTTTAATCACAATTGTTTTATTCATATAAGGAGTCAGTATATTTTTCTATATTGTGTTTTTGTGTTTGAAGCTTGCTTATCTTTACATTGCATGGAAATGGTTTTATTGTCTGTAGGAATGACGGTTGTTCTATTCCTATGAGGAATCAATATATTTTTATATATTAATTTGTATTTTTTGGTTTGTTTACTACAACAATGGCCCCTAGATGGTCACGCACAGAGATTCGGGCTTTAGTCACTGGAATGATGCTATGAGGTATGTCTTATGATAGTTGCACACATGCTCATTGGGATGGTATCAAGGAGGACTTCCGAATACTCTACCCAATGAGCTTGAAAGCTTTATGCGACAAAGTGCGCCATACATCTGAGGCTCAAGGTCAATTAGACGTTGCTGCACATGCGGCTTTTGAGGCCCAAGTTGCTCTGGGCCAGGGCCAACAAGCATTGGTAAGTACTCAAACAACCCTTAAAAATATTTTTATATTTTTAATGTTTTTTCAAAAATTTATGTGTGAACTAGTAAGGTACAAATAATATAATGGTGTTTTGATAATTGTTTAGTTTCACATTGATATCATTCAAATGTGTACAATACAAATAATATTATTGTTACAAGTTTAATTGGAACCATGGGATATAAATCAAATTCCCAAGGTGATTTGGAAGGAGACATAGTCTAATGATTTCCCTTCATATGTTTATCTCTTCAACTTTATTGTAGTTAGCCAATTAATCATCTTAGCACAACAATCAGATATTAAAAATGTGACAGTATGGATAAACACATTCAATTTGATCATTAATAGTTACATAAGTTTTACTGTTTATCTTTCGACCCAAGGGGTATGCCATCTGATATTCTTCAAGGTATCTGAAGTATTATTGTGTATCTCTCATTCCCAGCAGGTCTACCATTGACGTGTATGCTTTGTTATCAACTTTGCTTCTTAAACCACTAGACACTATTTCAGTACAAACACTTTTTGAGAACCTTGTATTGGCACCGTTATCACGATACAAGAAATCACCATTCAATCACTCATCACAAACCCTTTCACCAGGAAAACTAAACAAATCTTCTTTCCCCAGCAGATATCACCCAAAAAAAATAACCCACCCACACTTTAGTTCCAGGATAAAATTCAGGTCTTCATATTTAATCTCCTTCTACCTCAAATGGTCTAAAGGCTAGCGCCAATGTCACTTATAGGTTTAAGACGATTAAATAGAGGCATGTGTCGTACCCCAAATTTGTCCTACCCTTTAATAAAATCATTTGGCTTATGAACCTTATTAATCATCATGTATACACTCTCCATTAGGTCATCTAACACATCATGCATTCATTAATCAATAAATTTAGCATGGGGTCAAGGGTTTTGAAAGATTAGAGCTTTTCTATTGCTTTAAGACTCTTGTCTTCGATCAAGGATGTTTCAATTGGTTTCTTCACCAATTAAGGTTGGAAGCTAGGGTTTTGGTTTCATAGTTATTATGAACTTCTCCTACATCGAGTTACAAGGCCTCATTGGTTAGAGGGTATGATTTATTTCCCTAGTCGAAGGAATCGGGTTTTGGATCTACAATCATCATGGACTTTCTTTCTCAATACTCGGGGTTTTGTTCATTATATGAGGTTTGGTCTTATTTTTAATTTGGATACAATGCATTCTATTAGTTATCATTCAAAAGCTTTGGACGTAGAATTTCTTAAGGATCATGAAGTGAGATGTTTCTTCTATGTGCTTGTAAGTATCATGTGGATCAAGGTTTATTTCCTTATTCATACGGCGGTAATAGAGATTCTTTTATGATGATTTCACTTTTCTATAAGTTTCTTGGTCAAATGACATCACTTGATCCCACTTGTGGATGGAAGCTCTAAAGGTACCACTATGTGAATCATCCTCACAAGGATTCGCCTTAGGTTGTCCATTAATGGAGGTGGGTATCACTTTGCTTGGGATACAAGTTTTGAGGGGCTTCATTCAAGAATAGGGCTTCGGGGCATGGAATTTCCAAAGATTTTCGCATGTAACATCACACAGTCTACTTACGTTGCTATATACACATTCGACAAAATATGTTGATTTGGATAAATGAATTTCATTAATTCAAGGTTGTTGTACATAGTTCACTAGTATAATTTGAGCTACAATTCTTATCTATGCAATTCACTTTGAGGACCAATTTACGTTTTGAAGGGAGAGATCAAGAAACTTATGGACATTTTATTGCCATTTTTCCAACTGCATGAGAGAAGTTTACAATTGAAGCTCATTTACATCACTACATCATCATAAAAAAGGTTTTACTTAATACAAAATCAAGAGAAAAATATGGATTGTTTTTAAAGAATAAACTTGATTTGAATATTTGGAGACTCGTCATTTGAATTCAAAGTTAACAAGGTGGAAAAGATCAATACATATTTAATAGGATTCCCGAGTTAACATGAAGTTTCACTACATCACTGCGTTTACATAAAAATTACAGAAAAAAACTATCCTAAACCTATGTTTCTTCATGAATCTCAAGCTTTCCTCAAATGTCCACCATGATTCCATTTGCCGTCATCCATTTTCACACATCAGGGCTTCTTCACTCCATGACAAAACTTATCCAAACCTGCATCAAGAAACCGATTCATACAACAATTCACAAACAAAATCAAAAGCAAATATTCAATAGTCATGCTTCAATTCATATCCAAACTTGCAAATCATAAAAAAAACACAGTCCAACTCAACCATATTGAGCAGCTCTAATAGAAGTTCACAAAGCCATTTTCAACTACAACCTAACTATATATATTTGAACATAATTGCAATTAACATGTTCACAACAACATTACCAATATACCAAGATAATTTCACATTTAATTAATTGTGCCCTGCACATGACTAAAATCGAAAATGAGTGGAATTTTAGACATAATGAAAAAAATGGAAAAGCATAAAATCATAACAATACTGAAGACAACATATTTAGGCCCTGGAGTCCATTTAACACTCTTCAAATCAAAATTACTTTCGCTCATGGAAAACTCACTGAGCTGAAGGATAACAGACCGAGTAACCTCAAAGTTAACTCTACTGTTAGCACTTTAACAGTTAACAGAATTTCTAATAATTTCTAACTGACACAAACTAACTCTCCCAACTTCATAACAGAATTATAACTGACTAGTAGCAAACCTCAAATCCACAGTTCATCTTCTAGCCAAAAATATTCAATCCAAGGGCCCTTATCCTCTCCTCTGTAACCGATTCTCAACCTTCAACTCTCTATATAACACCTTCATTCTTTACTATTCATCTCTCTCTGCCATTTTTCTTCCTCATCACCCTAACACAATAACTCCACTTTAAACCATCTTTACCTTTGTCATCCTCTAATCTTCAACCTTTCAACCCTCATTCTCTGCAATTCCCTCAACTCACCATATGCTCTTTCTTCACAAGCCATTGAATCTTCAAATTAAAGCCTCAATTAGTTGAGCATCAGCCATAACTACCACCTTCACCCTTCAGTTCCTTCATCTTCTCCGTTCTTAAATCCTCAAAACATTAAAAGATTGTACGATATCGCAACGAATCATTGCAGAACACACAACAGAAAATCAAAAGAAGGTATAAGAAGAAAGAACAAGAAGTGGATTAATATCTAGGATTTTAGAAGAATCAAGCCGATACTTATCGGAAGCATCTGCGATCAATCTTTATTTTTCGGTTTGTTTCGCTGCCGTGAAAAACCGCCGGAGTTCCCCGGTAGGAAAGTTGTTCTTATTCACCTTCTTGTTGTGTTATTTATATCGTGATGTAGCCTGTAGCATGTCGAGCAATAATCCCAATGTGCTGAGGTCCAATTGAGCACGAGGGCTATTCGATTTAGCTTTTAGGTTTTTAGGTTTTGCGATTTGATTAATTATGAACATAGGTGTTGTACTCCAAAATTTTACCTCTTTATTTTATCTCTAATTGGATTGTACTTCATCATCATATGCATACATTTATATCTTTGGGTCTATACTCATGGAATCAAGGCTTTTCTCTCCAAGAAAGAGATGCGAAGGATGATTGTTCTATTAAGCAGCATTGTGAAGCAAACTTGGAGTTTTTGGATTTTAAATGCACGCCGCACGTGTTCCAAACTATTAAATAAAAAAATGAATCCATCATCATATCAAGCTATTATATGTCTCGTCATTCTTTGATTTGCACAGAAAGTCAAGTGTTTCAATCAATTTGAGACAGTGTAGACAGAAATTTAGTATCTTGTAGTGTGAGCTAAGAAATTCATAATTTAAGGTCAAACAATGGTTTGGGAATGGTTCTTCAGTCTTTAGAACCTTCTTGAGACATTATCCAGTTCATCTGTTCAGGTCGAAGGGTAATTTTGTGAGGAAGATTTTTAAAAGCACAAAATACCTGAAATTGTGTTATATAGTGGATTTGCTGGTTTGCTGGTTTTCAAATGCTCAAAAATTCATAACTTATGACTAGAAAATCATATTTGAGTGGCTCTTATAGAATTTGAGGCGTCTTATTATTTCCTCCAATCTTCGTGTTCGGCTCGGAAGCCAATTCATTGAGGATGATCTCCGAATGTGCGAATACTTTGAAGAAATACCGTGAAATAGTGTGTTGAACTGCTATTTTTCAAATGTTTGAAAATTAATAACTTTCGCACGGTTTGACTATTTTGGATGGTTCTTTGGGTGAAAATTCCGTCTTGATTTTATCTTTAATTCGTATGTCCGGGTCAGAAGTTAATCCATTACAAAAGAGCTTCGAAAGTGTGAAATACCAAAGAAAATTGCACCCCGAAATGGTTATTTGCGGACCGTTTCTCGATATTGTAAAAGTTGTAACTCCCTCGATTTTTATCATATCAGAAAGATTCTTAAAGCGTGAGATCACCAATTTAATTGGCTACACTTTGCTTCAGGTCTCGAGTTCAGATTGTTCTTTAAAGGCTTCAATTTATGGCCCGCTTCTTAAAGTGCACATCAAAATAAGTTGAAAATTTCAAGAAAACAAAATAAATCCACTATTTATCATTGTTCTAAAAATGATAACTCGCTCCATTTTTATCGTATCGAGGCGATTCTTTCGGCTTGATGTCATAAATTTTTTCCCTGATGACTTTGTTCTAGGTCGCACGTCAGGATTCTGCAATGTATGTCATGAGTTTGGGGGTTCAATGTCGATTGGTACATGAAATAAGCCGAAAAATCAAAATTATGCAAACCTGACAAGACTTAGAGCCATTCCTATATAAGTTTGAAATTCAAATTTCAACACAACTTCACTCAAATCTCTCTAATCAAAACATAAATTCTCTCAACTTTCTCTCAATATCCCCAAGAACAATCAAGAACAAAATCAACAAAACGTGAAATTTTTTCATCCCTCTCCTCTAAATTTTTCGCTGCAAACCACCTACCACCGACCACCGTGAGCTACTCTGACCACCATCACGGTTCTCTCGTCCTACCATCACATCCCTCCACCAGCGATCTTCTGGCCCGCGCCTCCCTTCTCCGTCACGCGATTGCCGACTTACTCGCCTAACTCTAGTCAAGTTTCAGCGAAATCTCCTCCTCTCCAATCCACTTTATCTTCGGTAATTTCTTGAATCTTTTTGCATTAAAATTCTTATTGTTTAACTAATTTTAGGATAAGTGCTTATGTGATGTAATTTGAGTTGAATATTGTGACTTTTTGAGATGCTTGATTCTTGAATTGATAATGATGTTGAAGTATGGAATTGGTTGAATAATGACTTAATCAATATAGATCTTGATTTAATTGGTAAAATTAATGTTGATCTTTGAATACCAAATTTTGGATCTAAATGTTTGATTATGGAATTTTGATGAGAATTGATGTGGGTTTCATGCATAAAATTTTGGATCAATTTGATGGTGAATTAATTTTTTTGATGTTAAAATTCTTTGATTCGATTAATTTCATAAATACTTGAATAATTTATTTAAAGCTTGGAATCATTTCTTGAATGCGGATTTAATTGTTACAAAGTATTTGTAACCTCTAAGCGACGATACATGAATTAGTGATTAATTTATTGTATCCGTTTGTGAGTTTTAAACTCGTTTTCATCCGATTCCGATAAATGTTTATGTTACTTCCCGGACATTGAAATTATCTTGTAAATCGCTTTTGAAAAGTTGTTTGAGGGGTACTTGAGCATGTTAATGCGTTTATTAACCGTTGGTGTTGAATTATATCGTTTTCGACACGATTTTTCAGATGATTTTGTGATACAGCGCAATGTTGCCTGATTTGGTAAGTTGAGCATAATGCATGATTTAATTGATGGTTAATGTGCAAGGGAGTTTGGTTTGATGCTAGGGAGACATTTATGTCAAGTTTTGTCTATTTCGCACCTATTATTTGTACTGTTTATTAGATAACGGGAATGCTGCCCAGTTTTTATTGTTGGTGTTCCAATGCTTGTTTGGATTGTGTTTCTTCTCATTTTAATCATTATTTAATTTGTGATGTGGATACTTGATTCCTATTATGTTTCCTTGTTAATTTCCAACTCATTTTGTGACTTGTGAAAGTTTCCGAAGACTTTGTCATTTGACACACGATGTTTGGATTATTGTTTGGTTGTATAGGCTTGTCTTGTGTAGGGACTTTGACTTGATGCGATGGATTTTCCACACGTGATTTATTTTCGCATTTGCGATGTTGATTTTTATATTTGATATTATTTATGATTATTTCTTTGTTGCTTGGTGAAGCTTGCACGAAGTTTTCAGGATTTCTCTACTTTGCTTGCTTGCTATGAACTCTTGTTCGTTTGGTATTATTCTGATTCTGGTTTAATTTTCCGCATTCTCTTTTCTTTTCCTTGCCATGATAATTATGAATAGAGATTTATGACTGGGAGTCCCTACTTTAGGTGGGAAAATCTGTTTTAAAGACCTTTAGAAGGCACTTTTGTGTGCGCATATATTTGTGTTTGTTTGTGTTCAAAAGACCTCAACAAAGAAAAATCCCACTCCACTCCCATTTCCATTTTATTTTGTTCTTGCTATCGAGTTAAATAAGTGGAACAAAGGGTATGCAATCGACCCAGACGCTTTTGAAGGAAAATTGCGATTCAAAATGAAACGAAAGATTAAAATTTTCATTTAGTAATCCTTACGAATGGGTATGGTCAGTGATAGAAATCATTACCTCTTATGATGATTCAGACCTTTGATGTTATGATTACGAACGTTGATGAATAGAAACGTTTCTATCCCACACGAACAAATCACTTCCAGACACAATACTAACTGCTTACTAATGGAAACTTTGAGAGAGAGAGAGAGAGTGAGACAAAATATACGGCTAGAAATCAAGACCAAATTTTCATCAAGTAAAATGATTCAGCACAAGGGTTCTATTTATAGAACCACTTATGTGGGCTGCAAGCTAAAAGCCAAATTAAGGCTACAAGCTCAAAGCATAATTAAGCATACGGGTATCATACCTTATGATATACCGCATATTAGTTAAGCATGTGGTACCTTACCACATTCCATATTTCACTTAAGTGCAATGTACCTTACGGTGTTCCTTATTTACTCTATCTCTCATCAACACGTCCTTATATGTGCGGCCCTGTAGGTTTTCGTAATGTTGGCTATTATTTTAGATCACACATTTAATATAATAAACAATGAGCACTATCTAGCAACACATCACTGCTACCCAAGTCACGAAAATATCATGTGATCTGACAAAAACCTTTCTGTGATAATATTTGTGTGTAAAATTACTGTTTTGCCCTTATGTCTATATTGAACATAAGGCATAAATTGTGTCACCCTTGTCTAGTTCAATATTGGGCCCTTAGATATTTGTCCTGTTATGTAGGATTGACAAATTCCATATGGGTTACTCATGTCCCTCAGCATGCTTTGTGAAGTACCCATCAAATGTCTTTATGGTCATCCAATTATGGCTAACGTTTAATCAGCAATAAAGTACTTAACTCCACATCTAAGGTCCATAGTGGTTTTAGGTCGAAGGGTGGTATACACCATTATCACCATGAGAATAACTTATGACACCTTACACAACATTCTATGTAGTATTCTCATAACGGGTCAATCCATTATAAATATTACTCCTAATATTCATACCTATGTCAAGACTTGATAACTCCTTATCCATGATCTATGAGGTGTGATCATCAGTCTATCTTCATAATAATTTCAATGCTTTAATGTTATCCCACTTCACAATAAATCTAGACTACGAATATTTTAAGAATATTGTTCTTATTTTTAATGGGATCTCATGATTAAGTCACCCTTAATGTTTCATTAAACAAATGAACTATTCTAAGGACATCATTATTTTGGAAAAGCAAACATAATAAAGAAACGCCTTTTATTAAATAATTTGATACAAGTAACCAAAGTATTGGCCTCTAGGGCTTACACCAATAATCTCCCACTAGCACTAGAGCCAGTCAGGCTACCCCTAATACCCATAGATCTAGTATGGCCATCATTCTTCTGTTGTGAAAGAGGCTTTGTTAGTGGGTCAGTAACATCTTCAAGTGTAGGTACTCTACATATGTTCACATCTCCCTTATCAATTATCTCTCTAATGATGTGATAACGCCTAAGTATGTGTTTGGATCATTTGTGAGATCTATGATCATAAGCTTGTGCGATAGCACCATTGTTATCACTATAGAGATCAATGGGATCCACAATGCTCGGGACTATGTCAAGTTCACTAATGAACTTCTTGTTCCAAACATATTCCTTTGTTGTATTTGAAGCTACAATATACTCGACCTCAATTATAGAATCAATAACTGTATCTTGCTTTGAACTATTCCAGCTCACAGTGCCACCATTTAAGCAGAACACATAATCAGATTGTGTTCTAAAGTCATCCTTATCTATCTGGAAGCTAGCATCAGTGTATCCCATTACAGAAAGCTCTTCTTGACCTCCATATATCAAGAATGAGTCCTTAGTCCATCTCAAGTACTTAAGGATATTCTTGACAACTACCCAATGAGCATCACCGGGATTAGATTGTTACCTACTCATTGCACTTAAAGCATACGATACATCTGGTCGAGTACATAACATGTCATACATGATAGATCATATTGCAGATGCATATGGAATCTTAGTCATGCGATCCCTTTTTTCCTTGGTTGAAGGGGATTGTGTTTTTGATAAGCACAAGCCATGTTGCATAGGTATGAATCCTTTCTTGGAATCATGCATATTAAATCATCTCAACACCTTGTCTATGTATGTACTCTGACTTAGGCCAAGCATTTTTTGTGATCTATCTCTATAGATCCTGATTCCTAATATATAGGCTGCTTCTCCTAGGTCCTTCATAGAAAAGCATTTCCCCAACAAAGTCTTTACTTGTTGCAAAGTAGGGACATCATTTCCAATGAGTGATATGTCATCTATATATAATATCAAGAAAATAATCATGCTCCCACTAACCTTCTTGTAGACACAAAGCTCATCTTCATTCTTGATGAATCCATATTGTTTTATTATTTCATCAAAACAAAGATTCCAGCTTCTGGAAGCTGGCTTCAATCTATAGATTGATCGTTGTAACTTGTATATCTTTTGGGCTTCATGTGGTATGTCAAATCCTTAAAGTTGTGTCATGTACACATCTTCAAGAAGATTCCCATTAAGGAAAGCAGTTTTTACATCCATCTTCCATATTTCATAATCATGATATACAGCAATAGCAAGTAAAATCCGAACAGATTTCAGCATTGCAACTGGTGAAAAGGTTTCATCATAGTCAACCCCATGGATTTGTTTATAGCCTTTTGCAACAAGTCTTTCCTTATTGGTATGTACCTTACCATCCATATCAGTCTTCTTTTTAAAGACCCACTTGCATCCTATAGGGTTAACTCCTATAGGAGGTTCTACCAAGGTCCAAACATGGTTTGTGTACATGGAATCCATTTCAGATTTCATGGCTTCTAGCCACTTCTCAGACTCAGGACCAGTTATGGCCTCTTGGTAGATCACAGGCTCATCTTGATCCATGAGAAATACATCACCTTGATGACTTATGAGATATCCATATCTATCAGGTTGGTGACGTATCATGTTTGACCTACGATGGTCTTATTCTACTTGAGCAGGTTGTTCTTCCACAACTACTTGTGTTTCCGGCTCTAATTCCTCCATAGGTGTATCAATGCTTTTTTATTCTAGAATTTATTCAAGCTCTACCTTCCTCCCACTGATTCCTTTGGAAATAAAGTATTTTCTAAGAAACCTCCAGTTTGAGCGACAAACACTTTTCCCTCATAAGGATTGTAGAAGTAATATCCTCTTGTTCCTATGAGATTTGTCATTTCACATAAACTTCGCAACCCCAAATCTTCTTGTAAGACATATGTGGTTTCTTACCACTCCATATCTCATATGGTGTCTTCTTAACCTTTTTGGATGGAATATGGTTAACTGTGTAAGCTACCCTAAATCTTCATGTAAGACATATGTGGTTTCTTACCACTCCATATCTCATATGGTGTCTTCTCAACCTTTTTGGATGGAATACGGTTAAGTGTGTAAGCTGATGTCAATAGTGCATGTCCCCAAAAGGAGTTTGGAAGATCAGAGTGAATCATCATAGATCGGACCATGTCTAACAAGGTTCGATTTCTTCTCTCAGATACACCATTCCATTGTGGTTTTCTTGGAGGAGTGAGTTGGGATATAATCCCACATTCCTTTAGATGGTCATCAAACTCTAGGCTTAAATATTCATCGCCTCGATGTGATCGAAGAACTTTAATATTCTTACATAGTTGGTTTTGTGCTTCATTCTTAAATTCCTTAAACTTTTCAATGGTTACAGATTTGTGTTTCATTAAATACACATAACCATATCTACTGAAATCATCAATAAATGTGATGAAGTATTGAAAACCTCCTCTGGCTGGTATGTTCAATGGTCCGCATGCATCAGTATGTATGAGGGCTAAAAGATCGTTAGTCCTTTCACAATTTCTTGTGAATGGGGACTTTGTCATCTTTCCAATTAAACAAGACATTCATGTCTCATATGATTCATAATCAAAAGAGTCCAAGAGTCCATATGTATGGAGTTGGGAAATGCGTTTCTCATTTATGTGGCCTAAGCGACAAAGCCAAAGGTAACTTGGATTTATCTAATTATGTTTAATCCTTTTAGTATTAATGTTATAAATTGGAATTTCAAGATCAAGGACATACAATCTATTATTCATTTGTGCAGAAGCATAGAATATCATTCAAGTAAATGGAGCAAAAATTATTCTTTATTATGAATGAAAAACCAAACGTGTTCAAACAAGAAACAAAAATAGCACTCCTGCTAATAGCAGGTACATAATATAAATTCTCTAACTGAATTATTAAACGAATAGGTAAATTCAAAACATAAGTTCCTACGGCTAAAGCGGAAAGCTTTGCTGCATTGCCAACTCGTAGGTCCTTTTTACCTTTTGCCAAATCTCTACTCCTTTTAACCCCTACACATTGATACAAATATGAGAACCGTGTCCAGTATCTAATACCCATGATGAGAAAGTAGATAAATTAATTTCTATAACAAAAATACCTGAATTTGAAGTCTCTACTCCTTTCTTCTTATCTTCTAGGTACTTTGGGCAGTTTCTCTTCCAGTGTCTGGTCTTAATGCAATGGAAGCAAGTACCCTATTTTGGTATTCCTCCACTAGGCTTCAAATTAAGAACAATGGGTTTAGGTTTGGAAACTTCCTTACCTTTCCCTTTACCAACATGCTTGGTGGGCGTTTTGTTCAGCTTCTTTCAATTATGACCATCAGAATGGACTTCCCTTTTGACTTCACATTTTGCTCAACAGTTCTTAATATGCTTAGCAACTCTGGAATACTTTTGTCCATGTCATTCATGTTAAAATTCAAGAAAAATTTATTGAAGTTCTCTGGCAAAGATTGCAAGATCAAATCAGTTGCAAGTTCCTTTCCAAGGGGAAACCCTAACCGTTCAAGGTTCTCCACATACCCAATCATCTTGAGTACATGGGGACCTACAGGGGTTCCCTCAGCTAACTTGCTATTAAAAAGGGTCTTTGAAACCTGAAACCTCTCATTTCTTGCCTGCTCATGGTAGAGCATCTTCAGATGTCCGATCATATCAAACACTGACATGTTCTCATGTTGCTTTTACAACTATGAGTCCATGGTTTCTATCATAAGGCAAACGATTTCATTGGTATCATTGACATGCTTCTTATAAGAATCTCTTTCTGCCTTAGGTGCAAAACTAGGAGGTTCTATTTCAGGAACAGGTGTCTCCAAGACATACAACTTCTTATCATGCTTGGGGATAATCCTTAGATTTCGGTGCCAATCCAGAAAGTTTATCCCAGACAACTTTTCCTTATCAAGGATTGGTCGCAAAATTTTATTAGAGGTGTTTGTTGTCATGGTAATATACAAGAAAAATATGAAAAAATAAGTATCTTTAAAACAACATATTTAATTAGGCCTTTAATCAAACATGCTCCCACTATTTTACTCAAAACAAATGACCCTCATCATTTGATTCGGAAAATCCCATTGGAAGATTTTCTAGTTGGTCGAGATCTACATTTCACTTTGTTTTAAGTCAGCTTTAGGCTGATTACACAAAACTAGGTTATTTAGGTGGGAACTCCTTCCAATTGTATCTCATACAATTCTCGAATATTTTCAGTTGGGAGAATAACTCCTTATTCTAATCCATCATATGAATCATTCCCAACTCTTGCTTCTAAACATGTATAATCTTATTTGTTTAGTTATGTTTGACCCAATGTTTTAGAAATTGGATATTAGGTTTATCCCATCGCACCTTACTAATATAGAACATGCACCTCGCGTTAGGCGAAACCTACATTATTCGATACTATTCTTGATGAGTGCTAAAATTTGGAAAGAATAAACTTAATATTCCTTTTGAGGGAATTTGATATTAGTTTGATCTCATTAGCTTAACATGTAAATCATCTCTCACATGCATCAACATACAAACACATGCATCAACATACATATAAAAGGATACAGTTATGGCCCCTAGCGCAATTATTCTCCCAAGCCAATGAGAGAACCTAAGCTAACCTAATAACGATCTAAAATTCTCTAAGATAGATCTCCATGGGATAAATAAATACTTGATGGTTTCTTCATTGATTTTCATTTCTCTTCCTATGGGATAAATAAATACTTGATGGTGTCTTCATTGATTTTCTCTTGATGATTTTCCGCCGGTTGTTTCAGCTGGCGACTTCACTGGGGACACTTAGTGAGTCAGTCTTAGCTCTTATTTTCTTTTCTTTAGGTGTTTATTTCTTTTAGATGTATGACTTGTGCATATGTATATATGTTTATCTGTGTATATGTTTATATGTATATATGTGTGCATTCATCTACATCTGGATAATTGTTTCTATTATTTTGTACTCCTGTTGTGTTGTGTTGTTTCAATAGTAGGAGGGTGTTACATGAGGTAAAAGGCCCATTACCAAACCAATGTTCACATAGGTTAGAGAGGATACTCATTTTGAATCTCATGTTTCGTTGACACGTGTGAGGAGGCATGAGATACCACACTCAGACAAGGTTCTCTTGACAATGCCTTTGTCTAGCGCCCTTTTTGCAGAGACGAGGTATTAGAATAGAGGACTCCCGACTATGGTTGCAATTTGAAATCCTTTTCTAATTTGAATTACCTGTGAGGTAGGGTGGGAATTATTCTTACAGTTACAAATTTTAATCTGTGATACTTGGTTCTCTGGTATTTTGAAATGGTTCGGACCTTTGATCCTATTACATGTGATCGTGACTCTGTTATCCGCACATCAGTGGCTCAGTTTATGGAAGCCATGATCCCATAGCATTCATGAAACATTTTGTTAACTACATTTTGACATGCATGTTTTCTTATTTCCAGGATCTCTAGTCTTTGAGTCTTGTTGGTTAGGTCGCCTTTGAAGATGGATACCGAGAAGAGAGACAACCACAAATATCATATTGTTTACAAGTTCCATGTGCCAGTTCTTGATAATCTTCTCCTTCTAGCTAAGAGGTATCCTCTAGAGAATGTTGATACCTTTACGATAAATTATGGAAGAATTATGGTGTTTCTAAAGTCGCCTCTCAGTGAGTACCATAAGGATGCCCTCGAAGCTCTGTTTCAGTTTTATGATCGCGCACTGAGATGCTTCATGTTCCCTGACTATCTATTAGCACCGACTTTGGAAGAGTATTCCACCATCTTGGATATTCCTATTTTGCGTCAAGTACCTTTTCATACTTCTATGAAGAAACCTGATGATTCCCAAATGGCTACCACCCTTTATTTGAGCGAATCTCCTATAAAGGACAACTTCACGAAAAAAGGATTTGTGCATGGTTTTCATTTGAATTTCATGTTGAAGGAAGCTAATGCCAAGGCTTATAAGAAAGACAGTAAGGGTTTCAATTTTACCTTAGCTTGTTGTTTTTACGGGATAGTTTTGTTTCCCAATGAGATCAAGTTTGTTGAGGAGAATCTTGTTGCCATTTTCATGCAATAGAATCATGTGCCAACTCTCCTGGGAGATGCTTATCATTCTATTCACTCAAGAGGCTACTAGGGGAAAGGTGGAATTGTTCATTTTTATGCTCCATTGTTGTATCATTGGTTTGAAGGTCATCTTCCTTGTCACATAGCATTTGTTGATACTCAGCGTATGATGAAGTGGGCTCCAAGGCTGATAGGGCTCACCACCAAGGATATTGACTGGTATATACATGATTTGTCTAGGACCGAGAGTAAAGAAGTGATCTTCCACTGCGGAGAATTATTTAATGTACCTCTCATGGGTATAATAGGTGGAATTAACTATAATCTAAGTCTTTCTCGAAGACAGTTGGGATATGCTTTGAGAGGACCGCCTGAAAAGTAGCACATGTAGGAATACTTGTTCTATGATGTGCCTGACAGTATTGGATTGATGGATAGAGCTATCAAAGCTTGGAAAAGCATTCACTTTGAAGGAGAACAACATTTTGGTAAAAAAAGATCCCACATCATGTGCACCTTACATTCAGTGGATTAAAGAAAGAAACAACGATCGTTGTTAACCTTTTCCATAGAAAAGTCTTTGTACCCTCAAGAGCCAGATCAACCTGGTGTTGTACCAAAGGGAGAATATGAGCTAGTGCAAGCACATAATGGATAGTTTCTTGAAGAACGTGAGACTATGGAGGTAAAGTGTCTTGTGGCCACATAAGAGAAGACTCAACTAGCCCACCAACTAAAAAGGTTTAGGGGAGAGACATCAAGTGTTGAAAAAAGAGATCAAGGTTTGAACATAATTCGGTTTCTGTTGAAGATCACCAGAAAATTGTCGCTGAGATCGAAAACATATACAAACAGAAGTGTCGAGATTGAGATATCCTTAAAGCATCCAAAACTGACCTAGAGAAGAGGTAGAAGTCCAAGATTGAAGGGTTGAAGAAGAAACTTATAGACAAAGGTTCCCAGTTTGAATAAGAAAGCACCCAGAGGCTTGCAGTAGAGATTCAGCTCAAGGGGAGGAACATTCAACTACCACAACCCATAAAAGAAATTGCAAAGCTCAAAATTCAAATGGGAGGATAAGGATCCGCGAGTTATCTGTTGTCGGATGTTTAGATCTTATAATTTTTTGTTATCAAAAGGTCATCATCGGACTTGTTGATGGGATATTTCGTTTGCTATTGTGATACTCTTGGTACTGATCTTTGGACTATTTGTATTTCTTCTTATTCTGGTTTAATGAGAATCTAGATTTTTGGTGTTCACTATCTTGTCTCTCGCTCTCGCTTAAGAAATTGAATCAAAGCTCTAGGATCCTGGAAATATTTTAACATAGCATTACATGCACTCATGTATTCATAACACATCATGCATAAAAGGTTACTCCAACATGTCTTCTTACTTCTGATTTGTTTTTTTCCAGATATTGCTACTTTCAATTCTCACGGTTATAACACCAGAAATAATTCAAAGAGACAAAGGGAGCAAATACAAGCTGGTTTGATCAGTGGTTTTTCCACCATTATTTACAGTTGATTTTAGTTATAGTTTATTTACTTAGTTAAGTGTTTTAGTTCATTCTTCTATGTTTTATGTGTTGGTTGTGTATTTTGTTGTTTTCTGGCTCAGAGGAATAAAACCAGGAAAATCAGTGTGAAAAGTGCAGAATTCAGAGTTTCGGAGGAAGTCTCAAAAACCAAGCTAGAGGGTACCTAACACAGCGACCCGTGTCTCCTGAAACGGCCACCCGTGTCGCCTGACACGGGCCGTGTCAGGAGATGATGCCCAGCAGGCAAGTATGGGAGAAGAGACAGAGGCTGACACAGGTGCTTGTGTCAGGTGACATGGCCCGTGTCGGAAGGTCTGGGTGAGAGAGTTGTTGGTGCGATGGAAAGAGAATGACGCGGGTGCCTGTGTCAGGTGACATGGCCCGTGTCGGCCTATGACATTGATTTCATGATTTTTTCATACTTTTTCCATATGTTTAGTTGTGAGGGTGTTTTGGTTACTTCAAACCAACCTAGATGACTGGTGACTATTTAAATGAGTTTTCACAAGGAATAAAGGGACTTTTTGACAGAGAGAAGAATAGTTTACACGGCTGAAGATTAGAGAAGTCAAGGTTTTTGGAGAGCAGAAGATTTTCATGTGTGGAAGCAATTGAAGATCAAAGTTCATCCCAATCCTTGTAATTTCTATATTTTGTCTTGTGATTATTTCAATCAATATGAGTAGCTAAACCTCCAAATGCTAGGGGTGTTTCTGATTTACACCTGTAAATGATTTTGATTCCTAAATTTCTTTAATACAATAGTCTTCTTTATTCAATTTAATTGTACAATGTTTTTATGCTTTCTTGATCGGAAAAATTAGGATTAATTTATGGTTAACAACCAGCTGGATTGTGGTTGTTAATGTTTTTGTATAATTAGGCTATAGTAGATATCACCTAGGACTAGGGATACCCTGTATTTACCAGATTTAACCCTTGATAAAATAAAGACTTGACTCCATCATATATCTCTAAGGACTTAGGATTTAGGATATATGGTTAAAGGTTTTCCCACTAAGGACTTAGGGCAAGATAAACTAAGGGTTGGTAATTGAAGGATATGAACTTGTTGAAGAGATTAAGATTCAAGGTTGTTACAAGGCAAATTATACACCATACCCTAGCATGCTCCTGATATCTGTAAAAAATCCCTAATTTACATTCTGCTTATTTTTTTACTTCTGCTAAGTGAAAATATCAAAACCGAAACCCCAAATTAAGTTTTTGTTTAATTGAACGTGAATTGAACTCGACAATTGCATGCAGTCCTTCAAATCGATATTCGGGGAATTTCCCATTATTACTGCAAGGCAAAAATATCAAACTTTCTATTTTTATCATCATGTTTTTGGAGTCTTTTCTAGGGACTGCCTAGTTATTGATTATAATTTAAGTTCAATTAGAATTTTGTTGGTCTCTATTGTACCCCAAAAAATTTCCTATTCATTGTAATCTTAATTGGCATATTTTTCGTTATTATATGCATATATGCATTTCATGGGATCAACGCTATCTGATCAACAAGCAAGCAAGTCATAATTTCATCGGTTTTAATGTGTGTCAGTGCACTCAAAATTGTAGAGAAATTGGGTATTTCAGTGAATTTGAGACAGTATGTCATTGTAATCGACTGTCGACTCATCGTCTTGCGGATATTAAAAAATTCGTAACTCCGATTTGGTTCATCATCTCAAAATGGTTTGTTTTACATCAAAAGAATCGTCTTGATGTGTACTCCATTTTGTATGTGCCGATAAAGAGTCAATTCCTTAGGGAAAGCCTCCAAATAAATGGACTTTTTGGAGGTGTACAAGTGAAAATATTGTGAAAAAGTATGCTGAAGGTGCAATTTTCTCACACTATAAAAATTCATAACTCGAAGACTGTTCATCATTTTGAGACCGTTCTGGTGGCCAAAATTTCGTCTAGATGTCCTATACATTTTTTCTCTCACGGCCAGAAGCGAGTTCTATTCAGAAAGTCTCCTAATATATGGATTTATCAAGTATGTTTGCATAGGAAAATTATGAGAGATGTTCACCCATTTCATATTAAAAAAATCATAACTCGATCGATTTTTATCGTATTGAGCTGGTTTCGATGGCAATTGTTCACAAATTGAGTTGGATAAATATTAGTTCAGTTTTTCAATTCAAATGGTATCCTGAAGGCCTTAATTTTTGGTCCAAACCACGCGCAACACATTGAAAATCCTGAACCAAGAAGTATTTTCATTTGAGACGAAACTTCAAAAAAATCATAACGAAATCATCGTTCGTCCGAATAAGCTCGTTCTTTCGGTAACGCGTCATGAATCAATATCATTCAGAATAATTTTTATTCTTTGTTTGTTTCCTTTTCTTTTTTAACAAACTTCAAACATCTTTCCAACAAATCAAAATAACTCCTTTTGAGTTGATTTTTTGCACACTATTTATTTATATGTTTTATTTTATGAATATATAAAAATATCATAAAAAATATTTCATTTTCATAATTATTAACCAAAACCTTTCTTTAACAAAATCAAGACAACTTCATTTTATTTTTATTCATATCTTGTATATTATTTTAATTCTTGTACATTTATTCACCTTCAATATGGTTGTAATAAATAATTAGGATTTAATTTCTTACAATCCCCATTTATACATTTATATCCCTATCCCCAAGTGATGTAATAACGTAGTAAATTTACTTTCTGCAATTTTTTGCTTTCATAAAATGCAAGTAATTAGGTTGTGTATGGCAAGTTAAAATTAATAAGTAGCCAACCTAAATTTAAGATTAAATGCATGCAATCAAACACACTATTTAACCACATGCACCTCTAGGATAATCTCACTTGTTGCCTCGGAAAATAGTCATGTCCCTCGAATATGGGGGTTTTAGCAAAGACCCTCGATAAAAAGATCGTAGTCCCTCGATGTCCCTCAATGTTGCCTTCGGTAAACGATTTAGTCCCTATACGAAAATAACTAAAATGTATCATAGGTTACCTTCTCTGACTATACAAATGACCCACGCCCGTCCCTTCATATCCAACGATGGGGCTTCTTATCAATCAATGGTAAGATAGCAACATCTAAAGGAGGAGGAAAAGAACAAAGACCTTTTGAGTAGGTAGGGCGCTCGTAGTTGCTTGCTTGCTCACAACTAAAAATAATTTTCACATCAACACTTTCATTTGAAATATTGTCAAAAGTCAAAACACTTTGTACGCATTCTTATAGAGATGAGAATCATTACAAAGGCACTTTTCAAAATAACTTTCAAAAACATCTTCCACAACAAAACATCTCTTTGAACTATTTTGAAAACCAACACTTTGTACGCCTACTTATAGAGACGAGAATCATTACAAAGATATTTTCAAAATATTTTCAAACCCACATCACAAAGCACATTTTCAAACAAAGCAAGTGATCTAGCTAGAAAATAAGAGCCCATAGCTAACTACAGATGAAAAGGGTGCTAATATCTTCCATTTTCATAACCTACCCCCCGAACTCAAGAAATAAATCTCAAAGGTCTTTCCTGTTCTTTTCACCCTTTCCTTATTGGATAAAAGAAAATTCGGCGGTGACTCTTTCTATCTGCAATAATTGCGATCAAACGCAAAACAACCAAGTCAGTTCTCCAATCATATTAGAGAATTGGCGACTCTACTGGGGAGAAACTTAAAAGTGGGGTTACCTTAGAGTTATATCACCTTTACTTACTTTCCTTGTTTGACTTGTTTGCTTTACATTTATGGGTCCTTGTTTGGGTTATTGTTAAAGATCCTACACCTGGATTTGGGGCACCTTTTTAGGTAAGTAGCAATAAATCATGGAGGATGTACGGTGTAGACCGATATGGACGAAGTGATAGCTATGTTAGCATGATACTCTGGCTTGTACTAATGTTCCTTGAGTCATTTAAGGATAACATTAGGCTTCCTTATAGTATCATTAAGCGCTAACTGACCTTAGAACCTTTAATTGAACAAACTTGGTCATTAGGAAGTAGTGAGATAGCCGACTTTGGTTCTGACCGAAGATTGGTTGATACTCGATGCTACGCTCATTGAGATCGGACTTTTGGGATATCTCAGCCACAAGAAAAGATTGATTGAGCTGTGACAATGCCTAAAAGAAAGGTTGGTGATATTGAGATCCCTTACAACCAGGTTACTTTCTAGGACAGGTTAAGCCAACTAAACTTCAAAAGGGTACTTACCTATAAACTCCAATGAAGCCTAAACCTAAGGACTTGTCTGCATTGTGTGTATATGATTATTTGTACATAAAGACTTGCTTTCTTTTCATACTTGTACATAACATCATGACATCATACCATAGCATTTTCAATAACCATTTCAAGGATGTCAAGGTCCTATGATGCAGGGTCATGTTGAACCGGACGCCTATCAAGGGGCAAGAGGATTCATTCTCCTCTAATAAAACGCTGTCAAAGACCAAAGTACGATAACTTGAGTCAAGGGCTTTGACCCACTTGAAATGGTGAGCTGGATTCTCGTGGAAGTACATCCACCGATACAAAGTTCTCCAATCAAAGTTGTGATCAGAGTTCAACTTCTAATATCTTCTTGTGTTTACCCCACGAGATCCTTGATAACATGCATCCACATACCATGCATCATAACAAGTTTTCCCCACACAGTTTTCCTTATCTTTCTACTGTTTATTTCAGTAAGATGGATATGGAACAAACACTGAAGGATCTTCAAGCACAGGATGCTCAATTCTAAAAAATTTTCCTGGCTATGCCTAAGGGGAAAGAGGACCTGAATACCCTCATTCTAAAAGACAAGAAGAATTCGCAAGCTCTAGAATTCGCAACTCCGTCAACTGAGGGAGACGATCAGACAATAGAAGGGGACCACAATCTGGGGTCTAACGAAGAAGAGGCTGACTATGATGAAAAACAATATGCTCCTGCTATTGTACCCCAAAATTTGCCCTCCCATATTCTTCAAGATTTGCCAAGATCAAGGTTCAAAATCTCTCAAGGGTTGCACAGTCCAATGGCCTCCTAACACAGTCAAAATTAGGGTTTTGGTTCTGGCAAAGAAATTGAAGTTACCAAGGGTCCAAACAAGTCCCACATGCCTATATACATTGTCAAGCATTCATATGTCAAGTTTCAAGACTCACAGCATCAAATTGCACAGTCAAAAACCCTAAATGCTTCACAGTCAACTGCAGGGGCAAAATGGTCATTTGACAGTCAAAAGTCAAAATTTTTGGTCAACATCTTATTTTGAAGCCACAAACATCATTTGATCAATTCTTGATCATGATTCTCAAAGCATGGCTCAAAAAGTCTCAAGATGCAAAAGTTTCTATTTTGCGATAGTTGAAAAAGTCAACTGCAAATTGACCAAGGCATAACTTCTTCATGATTTATCAGAAAAATTCCATCCAAAGGTCATTTTGAAGAGAATGACATTTTCTACAACTCATCTTCACACTTCAAGTCCAAGAAATGCTCTCACAAAAAGTTATCAATTTCAACATTATAGGTCATTTTCAAAAGTCAACAAAAAGGAACTTTAAGTCAAAGACCATAACTTGGGATTGGTAAATATAAATGACATGGGACCAAAAGCATTGGTTAGGGGACTTCAAGACCTTTCCAAAATGTCCAAGAACATGATCAAAGCTTCAAAATTGAGCAAGATATGCCTTGTAGAAGTTGGGAAATTTTTGGGAATTTTGAAAAGTCAACTTTGCTTCAAATGCCTCAAAATTGCTAATGGGCCCCAATTTCTTCCATGAATCATTACCCAAAGGCTATGCACGACCCATTAAGCTAAAAGGGAGTTATTTTCTTATTTTTAATTACTTAATTGAATTTTTAATCTTATTAATTCATTTAATTAAATTTAATTATGAGAAAAATACTAAACAATGGTTTTAAATCTTTTTTGTGCAGCAAATCCTTCCATAATGAGCTAAATATTTCGTGTACCTTCTCAAGAGACAAAATCTTTCATGATTGGCAATAGTTTCATGGCAAAAAGATTGAAATTGATATCATTGAAAATCAAATCTCCAAATCATCAATGCATGGATTATGGGCTGGTTTTTTAACCTAATTCTATTCACTTACTTATGCACAACTGAAACCTAAGGCATTGGACACAAGAAGCTGCGCAGAAAATCAATAACCAACTTGCAATTTTGGCCAAAAAACATTGAAACTATTTTCATACCTAGAGTACGATTCAAAGCCTAAAAGCTATTCCAATACATTGCTGGACCACCTAGGAAGCATTTGCAATCAAAACCAAGTCTCCAGACCTCCAGAATCGGTAGAACGACATCACACTTTTCTTGAAATTTTCCATAATCGTGTTTCAATTTTCATGCATTGTTCATGTATTTTAATTGTTTATTAACACTAACCATGATGTTCTGAAGCTAATGGTACCTTTCAATTGAAGTATGACTGCCTGAATAAGAATTCACCATTAACGATCGCTAGGGTTTCAGAGCTCCAGATTTGGGGCTTTATACATATGGAAAAATTGAAACACCACACCTATGCCATTAAATTCGTTGCAACTAGACGAAGCTATTCATAACCTCGCGCTCAATTTATGATAAACTATGTGCTAATCGCTATTTTCTAGCATTTGTTTTTGTGGGGGTTTAAAACCCCCACTATTTGCTTTTATTTACAGGAAAAAAGGAAGAAGACGTTGAGTTGTTTGAACGTGGTTGGATGGTTTGAATGATTGGCGCGTTTTTTGATTGTTCAGCATAATATTACTTTTTCTATTATATTATTCATGTTCCATTATGATAACAAAGAAACGCGCTAGTCTGGATGGTAGATGAGGTGGCTTGCAGGTACTGGGACCTGGGTTTGATTCCCAGGTCCCCCTCTTATATTTCATATTTTTCTCCATAACATGTTTCCACGCAGCGCTTCATCCAAGGTTCACCATACGCCTCCACCTGCTGGCTTGCCACATATGCATGATGATCCATCTGAAGGCTATGAATGGAGGTCCACCATGTACCTCAGTCAATGCTCATGCACACGCGCTGAAAAGTCAAACGGGCTTCTTGCATTCATGGGGCAGAATTACTCCAATAAAACCTCCAAATTGGGTCAGACACCCCCATTGTTTGTATTCTTTTTTTTTAATCTCCTTTTCTTTTCTTCTAATTATTTTAATTGTTTTCTTTTAATTCACAAAATATAATTTTCATAATAAAAATTAGACATCAAAATATGTTAATTAATTTACTTATTAAATATTTTTTGTAAATAAATCTTAATAATCAATTTAGTTTAATTTAGGTTTTAAAATTTAAATCTTTTTCTTCAATAAATTAAAATATGTAGAAATTAGGGTTTCTAGCATTTTTATCCTTTTTCTTAATAAATAATTTTTTCTTATTATCATTATTATTAATTATTAATTATTTTGTAAGTACCCATGTAATTAATTAATTAGTAAATTAGGTTAAAACTTTAATTTTTTTTCATTAATAATTAAAACAACTTAGAATTAGGGTTTCTTTTAATTTTAATTTTAATTTTCTTTATTTTCATTAAATACAAAAAAAAACATAAAGACATTTTTTTTCTTAATTAAATAATTAATTAGCTTTTTAATTTCATTTAATTTCTCAAAAGGGTCCAACGCCCTCGAACGTTCTATTCTTTCGCGCATTTATTTTATTTTATTGTGAATATTATGTAATTGCTCAAGCCTTGTAATAGTAATTAGGAATTTATTCATTTTCCGCATTTTTATTAAAAAACGGGTCTTTGTTAATTTGGCGATGTATAGACCCGCGCCTTGTAATAGCGTAGGATTTTACTTTCCGCACTTTTAAACTGCTAAACTTCGCATGAAAGAATGAATGCCTAAATTAAAAACAATGCGTAGCTCACCAAATGCATGATCAAAGACAAATATTAACATGAAAATAACACACAAATTCACACACCACTCTTAGGGTACGCCTCACTGTTGCCTTGCCCTCGAAACGTGGTCGTCGAGTATAGGACGTTTTAGTAAGTCCTCATGTCCATGATCTATGGCATGGGGGTAGCTTCTAAGGTGTCCTACTGTTGCTCTGGTGACCACACTGTCCCTACAAACGAATTGACCCGAACATCTCCAACGGTGGTGCTACCTACCTCTCAATGGTGGGATGGCACTACCTTAGGGACATTTACACAGCCTAATTCCTTAGGGTAGGTATATGACTCATGGATACTTGCTCTATTCAAAAAACAAATCAAAACATATTTTCACACTTACACTTTCAAAAAAGCTTTCAAAACAATTTTTCAAACACTCTTGAGGACTGATACAAGAATCCATCTGAAATCTTTTAAACGAAACTTTTTCAAACCCACTCACACTTTGAAAAGCAAACATTTTGAAAACACAAATGAGCAAGTATCTAAGAGCCCATGGATAACCATGGATAGAAAGGGTGCTAACACCTTCCCTTTCTATAAATCTACCTCCCGAACCGAGAGACGATCTCATAAGGAATTTTGCTGTGCTTTTGTCCTGTCCATGTTGGAGAAAATAAAAGACGGTGGCGACTCTTGCTTCCGCGATATTTCGCGAACCAGCATTAAAAAGTCAGTTCCAGATCCACCGATCACAGAACTGGCGACTCTGTTGGGGAATATCTTTTAAAGTGAGGTGTACCTTAGGACTAAGATCACTTGTGTTTTCAATTGTCTGAATTGTTTGCTTTAAATTGTGGGCCTGTCTTGGGAGTTCTATAGATCCTAACCCGGATCTGGGGATACCTTCTTAGAAAGTCGCAACAAGGCTGTGAGGGAAATGTGCGGGGTATACGACATGGTTGAAGCAGTCTGCTACGTTGATGTGGCACTTTGGTGTGTACCGGTAACCCTTGAGTTCAGTCAAGGAGAGTACGGGGCCGCCGCGTGGTGTCGTGAAGCATCAACTGACCTTAGGAACCTTAATTGAACCATCTTAGCCTCTTTAGGGTAGTGAGATAACTTACTTTGGTGCAGTCCGAGGTTGGTTGATACTCGATACTACACTCAATTGAGGGTTGTTTTCTTGGAATATTTCGGTCGCCAGTTCAGTGGCTAAATCGAAACGATGAACAATGAAAACAATCCAATGATATTGGGACCCTTAGAACCCGGTTACTTATGATAGGACAGGTTGAGCCCACCAACTTCAAGAGGGTAATACCTAGACCCCATGCTGGCCTAAACTCTAAGGGCTGTGGTGTGACTTGTGTGCCTTATCATGTTTGCTTCTTGTGAATATTTGTGGTGTGTTTTATCATAGCATCATGACATCATACAACATCATATGCATTGACTAACCATTTCAGGGGTTCGAACCTTCATCTTTGTTCTTGTTTTGTAGGACATGGAAACTGTTCGCAGAAAGACCATTCAGATCAGCCTTGTAAGGATCCCTCCTCAGCTTAAGGAACTTGTATCCAGGATTCCCGAGAGTTCTTCTTTCAGTGAGAGACATGGAAGACTCATCAGCTTGGTCAACACCAACATTGAGGAAGACATGATAAAGGTCCTCTTCCAGTTCTTTGACCCTCTGCACCACTGTTTTACTTTCCTGGATTATCAACTGGTGCCTACATTGGAAGAGTTCTCCCGGCTTCTGAAGATCCCTATCCTTAGTCAACTACCCTACAACGGTACGGAAAAGGAACCCAAACTTGAAGAGATTGCTAAAGCACTACGCCTACAACCGTCTGACATCAAGGGACATTGGGAAGTTAGAAGTGGTATCAAAGGGTTCTTAGCCAGGTTTCTGTTTGAGAAGGCCCAAGAATGTTGGAACTCCCTTGACCTACAAGCCTTTGAAGAAGTTGTGGCCCTCCTTGTCTATGGATTGGTTTTGTTCCCGAATCCCGATCAGCTTATAGATATCAGTGCTGTCCAGGTCTTCATGTCCAGGAATCCTATACCTACGTTGCTTGGGGACATCCTTCACTCATGTTACACTCGAACCATGAGAAAAAGAGGTGTTCTTATGTGCTGCACTCCTCTCCTGGGAAGGTGGTTTATTTCGCACCTTCCACAATCAGTCTTGAAGAATGAGCGGGGTTTGAGATGGTCACAATGATTGATGACTCTTACACATGCAGATATACATTGGTGCTCTCGGTCCAAAGAGGATGTCACTATCATTGATCGTTGCGGGGAGTACCCTAATGTTCCTTTACTTGGAATCAGAGGAGGTATTACTTACAACCTGTGTCTATCTTTGAGACAGTTTGGTTATGCTCGGAGGGATGGCCCTCATGACATGTTAATTCCTGACATAGTTTTTAACTCCGACAACGATGCACAAGGACTTCGCCAGAGATTTATCAGAGCTTGGAGGATGCCAAGTAGGGTAGACAGCAAGACACTGGGGCATAGGAATTCCATCCCGTTGGAGCCTTATCTCAAGTGGGTACGAGCCCGCTCCCAGAAGTTAGTGATGCCTTATCCTCACGTTCTCCCTGTGTTCAAAGAGCCAGTTTTGGAAGGAGAGGTGTCCTACATCATTCAGCATCCTGATATGCCTACATCCTGGGAAGAAATGCAGAAGAGCTGGATCCAGCTTAAGGAAGAACGAAATTCTCTTGAGTCCAGTCTACATGCTAGTGAGAAGAAGGTCTTGGAGCTCACCCGCCTACTGCACGAGGAAAAGACTCTCAACACCTACATTGCTCCAAAGAGGATGCGCAGTGTCTTTTAGGATTGATTTGCTTTTGTAATGTTTGCCTATGAGGCCTTGATGTACTAAACAATTATTTCTTAATAATAACGTGTGTTCCTTTTTTTCTACAACAAATTTAAACTTTCGAACCCTTGAATTCATTGCATAAACACATATCATGCATCATGTGCATAGCCGAACTCTTCTTTTCAGGTTGCTTAATGTTCTTCGCTGTTTATTTCAGCATCATGAACCCTGAATCATCCACCGAGCAGTCTATCAAGGCCCTTCAGGCTCAGAACGCCCAATTCCAAGAGCTGATTATGAGTTTGGCCCAAGGTCAGGAGGAACTGAAGGCTCTGCTGGTCAAGAAGAAGAAGAAGAGAACTGTTCTATTCAACACGGGCCGAAGGTTTGGTAACACACTGCAGAATAAGGTTGATCAAGCTGGTTCTTCTGTAGGAAAAGGCAGTCCCCAGGGGGGAAGGGCTCCAAGTCCGGTGGTCTCTGACAACGAGACTTATTTTAATGAGGAACAGTATCCTCCAGCTGAAGACAGGTACAAGCAGTTGGAAGATCGTCTGAATGCCATGGAAATTCAACAAGTGCCTGGTTTGGTTTTCGGAGACTTGGGTTTATCTTCTGGTGTGATCATCCCGCACAAGTTTAAAGCACCATCTTTCGCAAAGTATGACGGGGCGTCCTGCCCTAAGTTACATCTCAGATCTTATGTGCGGAAGATTCAGCCGTATACAGTGGACAAGAACTTGTGGATCCACTTCTTCCAGGAGAGTCTTTCAGGGACTCATCTCGAATGGTTCTATCAGCTGGATGGAACCAAGGTTCGTAACTGAGAGGAGTTGGCTACTTCTTTCTACAAGAAGTATCAATATAATGCCGACCTCGCTCCTACACGTACCCAACTCCAGGGTATGTCGCTAGGATCGGGAGAAGGTTTTAAAGAGTATGCGCAGAAATGGAGGGATCTGGCTGGCAGGGTGCAGCCACCATTAACCGACCGTGAATTGGTAGATATGTTCTTGGGGACCCTATCTGGGCCGTTCTTCAATCATCTCATTGGAAATTCGTCCGCAGGGTTCACAGATCTCATTCTGACAGGGGAAAGGATAGAAGCTGGCATGAAATCAGGGAAAATTCAGAAAGGTGCATCCTCAAGTTCTGAGAAGAAACCCTTTAAAAAAGAGGCCAGCGCTGTGTATGGGCCTAGGAGGCAAGATAAACCAGAGCGCCACCAAGCTGTCAACGCGGTGGTAATTGCTAAGCCTGCTGCCGCTCCTCGACAACCTAACCAACCAAGGGATGAGATACCCAGAAGAGAATTCACTCGGCTGAGTATGAACTTGTCACAAATCTTGCCGCAATTGCTATCGACCAACTTGGTGACCGTCAGAGAGGCTCCGAAGGTTGTGAACACTACATCTCCTAAGTATAATCCAAATGCCCGCTGTGCTTATCACTCCGATAGCCAGGGGCATTCTACTGATGACTGCTGGGCCCTAAGGAATAAGGTTCAAGACCTTATCGATGCGAAGGAGATACAGTTTGAAGCACCTGAGAGACCAGATGTGGTGACTGCTCCTATGCCCCAGCATGGAGTAAATGCTATTGATGAAGACTTGTATGCAGTTTCTGTGAATGATGTGGCTACCCTTCTATTGACTGTTAAGAGGAATCTGTTGCTAGCCGGTTTATTTCCGGGTTGTAGCAAGGGTTGCCTTCTGTATGCTATTACCTCTACTGGTTGTCTATTGCTGAAGTTAGGCATCCAAAGCCTGATGGATAGCAAAGAAATTTTGTTCAAGAAGACCGCTGTTCCTTTTGTTCCCTCTGAAGAAGTATCTGTCGTCACAATTTTCAACAATCCAATCAAGGCTCCCCCGAGGAAGCCAGTCAAGATCATGTCTGTTGCACCCATCATTATTACTGTTCCGGGGCCTCTCCCCTATGAATCTGACAAGGCTGTCCCATGGCACTATAGGGCAGATGTATATGTACTTAGAGTGAAGCAGGAGTTAAACACCGGTACCAGCATCAGCAATATCACCGGTCCAGCTAAAGTTACTCGCAGTGGCAGGCTCTTCTCGCCTGACATTGCGCCACCAGTTATCCGAAGACCTCTCTTTATAACACCTGCAAGTGCGCCTGTTTCCACTTCTGATCCAGTTTCTACCCCTGCTGCCGAGTCATCTAATACTCGGGGCAAACAGATTGATGATGAGCCTGCCCGGATGGAGGCACCAAAGTCTGTGAATGTTGAAGCCTCCCAGCAAGAGATGGAGGAAATTCTTAAGATAATCAAGAAGAGTGACTTCAATGTCGTTGAACAGCTGGGGCATACCCCCTCCAAGATCTCTATGCTCTCATTGCTGCTGTGCTCAGAGGCCCATGCCAAGGCCCTGATTTCATTTCTGAAGACAGCCCACGTGCCACAAGAGACCTCTGCAGATCAATTCACTGACTGTGTGGCCAATTTGACAGCTGACAATGGTTTAGGTTTCTCGAATGCTGATCTTACCGCCAAAGGAAAAAACCACAATGATGCCCTGCATGTCTCCATTGAATGCAGGGGAACTACTCTTGCGCACGTGTTGGTGGACACCGGTTCTTCCCTGAATGTGTTGCCCAAGAAGGCCTTAGACCGGTTGGATTGTGAGGGCCTGGAGTTGAAACCTAGTAACATCATTGTCCGAGCCTTTGACGGGTCGAAGAGGATGGTTCATGGTGAGGTAGACATTCCTATTCGTGTGGGTTCTCAAGTATTCGACTCAACTTTCTATGTGATGGATATTCGTCCATCTTATTCCTGTTTGCCGGGTCGACCTTGGATTCACAAAGCTGGGGCAGTGACCTCCACTCTACACCAGAAGCTCAAGTACCCTGTCAGAGGGAAGATCGTTACTGTGCAGGGGGAGGAAGAATACATGGTCAGTCATCTGAATTCCTTCCGGTATATTGAGATGGACGGGGAGTTTATTGAAACCCCCTTTCAACATTTTGAAGAGGTACCTCAAACATTGGCAGCAGCAGAAGCAGTAACTAAAGAGGGTTCTCCTTTGAAGATGGCCTCCTTAAAGGACGCCCGAGCTGTAATTGAGAAAGGTGAATGTGCTAACTGGGGCAGGATCCCTGATTTTACTCCTATAACTGACAAGTTTGGGCTGGGTTTTACTGCAGAGGCTCAGAGGGCTGTGCGCAAGGCAAGGACCGGAAGACCTCCCGTGATCATCACCAACCCGGGAGTGAATGCTATTGGGGATGAAGACGAAGTGGAAGAATCAGAGTTCGATAGATGGATCTACCCGACGGCCGACAGTGGACCTAGCAATTGGACTGCAAAAGACAACATACCTGTTACTTTTGTTACGTAGTAATGAATTCCTTTGTTTCTTTAATTTGTAATGAACGATAAACTGAAACTTTTATGGCCCGGTGTCTTACCCGGGGCACCGTGGCTTCATTTATGAGGGCTTATTACTTGTCATTTCCATATATCATGAATAAAGACATTGGACGTTTTTTCGCATTTCAAATCTTGTGCTCCCTTTCTTTCTTTCTTTCTTTATATCTTGCAAAACAACTATATTTACACACACTCACCTATACAGGTTTCAATCCACTCTGGATCTTACTGGTAACGACTCTGCTACTGCCAGTTATGACTTCGAAAATCCGATCAACTTAGCCGAAGACGAAGGTGAAGATGATTGCGAAGTGACTGGTGAGCTTGCAAGACTATTACTCCAGGAAGAGAGGGCCATTCAGCCACACGAAGAGCTAGTGGAAACAGTAAATCTGGGTACTGAGGCAGATAGAAAGGAGGTTAATATTAGTGCCAATCTAGAGCTCAGCGTGAAACAACGGTTGACTCATATGTTGCATGATTATGTGGAGATCTTTGCCTGGTCTTACGAAGACATGCCTGGGTTGGATACTGACATTGTGGTCCATCATTTGCCTACCAAGGAAGATTTTCCTCCGGTTAAACAAAAGGTCTACCGTATGCGTCCAGAGATGTCCGAGAAGATCAAAGCTGAGGTTATGAAGCAATTTGATGCCGGGTTTCTAGCAGTGACTTCCTACCCTCAGTGGGTTGCCAACATAGTTCCGGTACCAAAGAAAGATGGTAATGTCAGAATGTGTGTCGATTACATGGATTTAAACAGGGCCAACCCCAAGGATGACTTCCCCTTACCTCACATTGACGTTCTTGTTGACGATACTGCTCAGCACAAAGTGTTCTCCTTCATGGATGGCTTTTCAGGTTATAATCAGATCAAGATGGCTCCTGAAGACATGGAAAAGACTACCTTTGTTACTCAGTGGGGCACCTTCTGCTACAAGGTCATGCCATTCAGGTTGAAAAATGCTGGGGCAACCTACCAACGTGCCATGGTTGCTTTGTTTCATGACATGATCCATCATGAGATTGAAGTGTATGTCGACGACATGATTGCAAGGTCCCAAACTGAGGAGGAACACCTTGACTATCTACAGAAGTTGTTTGACCGACTGAAATTGTACAAGCTGAGGTTGAACCCGAACAAATGCACCTTTGGGGTGAGATCTGGAAAGTTGCTAGGCTTCGTCGTAAGTGACAAAGGTATTCAAGTGGACCCTGCCAAGGTTAAAGCCATTCAAGAGATGCCAGTTCCAAAGACAGAGAAAGAAGTCAGAGGCTTTCTAGGACGTCTGAATTACATTGCTCGATTCATCTCGCATCTAACTGCCACCTGTGAACCAATCTTCAAACTGCTGAAGAAAGATCAGGTGGTACGTTGGAATAATGAATGTCAGGCCGCTTTTGACAAAATCAAAGAGTACCTCCAAGAACCACCCATTCTTATGCCACCAGTTGAAGGGAGACCTCTGATACTATACCTAACCGTACTTGACAACTCAATGGGGTGTGTGCTGGGGCAGCATGACGAGTCTGGCCGAAAAGAGCACGCCATTTATTACCTTAGCAAAAAGTTTACCGACTGTGAGACCCGATACTCACTGCTCGAGAAAACTTGCTGCGCTTTGGTATGGGCTGCTCGCCGGCTGAGACAGTATATGCTGACTCACACTATCTTGTTGATTTCAAAGATGGATCCAATAAAGTACATATTCGAGAAGCCTGCTCTGTCTGGGAGAATAGAAAGATGGCAAATGATCTTGACAGAATACGACATCCAGTACACGACTCAGAAAGCCATCAAAGGAAGTGTATTGGCAGACCACTTGGCACATCAGGCAGTAGACGACTATCAATCAATGAACTTCGAGTTTCCAGACGAGAGCATCATGATAGTAACTGATTGTGAAGTACCTGGACCGGATGAAGGACCTGAGGAAGGATCCCGATGGTCTATGCACTTTGACGGAGCCTCCAACGCTTTGGGTAATGGTATCGGCGCTGTGATCATATCCCCTCAAGGCACTCATACTCCACTCACTACCCGGCTATGTTTCAACTGCACCAACAACATGGCGGAGTATGAGGCATGCATCATGGGACTTCAAGCTGAGATTGACTTAAGGATCAAGTTTCTGAGTGTCTTCGGAGATTCCGCTCTCGTGATCAATCAGATCAAAGGCGAGTGGGATACGAAACATCCGAATCTTATTCCTTACAAAGAATGTGTGTTGACATTAATCCCCCATTTCACAGAGATAACTTTTGAACATTTCCCAAGAGAGGAGAATCAGTTGGCGGACGCGTTGGCTACGATGTCTTCCATGTTCAAAGTCAAGTGGGACAATGAGGCTCCCCGGATCATTATCTAGAAGTTGGACGAACCGGCATACTGTTGTGATCTTGAGGCTGAGGTAGTAACTGAGAAACCTTGGTATCATGAGGTGAAGAGGTACCTGGAAGCTCAAGAATACCCTGAAGGTGCATCTGTCAACGACAAGAAGTTTTTGAGAAGGTTTGCAGCAAAATTCTTCCTTAGCAACGGCATTCTATACAAGCGAAACCATGATTCAACCTTACTGCATTGTGTGGATAAGACTGAAGCAGAAAAGATCATGGCAGAACTGCATGAAGGTACCTTTGGAACACATTCCAGCGGACACACCATGGCAAAGAAGATCCTTCGGGCAGTATATTTCTGGTCCACAATGGAAGCTGATTGTTACCAACACTCTCGGACATGTCATAAGTGCCAGATATATGCAGATAAGGTGCACGTTCCTCCAGTTCCTCTGAATGTCTTGACTGCACCTTGGCCTTTCGCAATGTGGGGCATAGATATGATCGGTGAGATTAAACCTACGGCATCCAACGGGCATCGCTTCATCCTTGTAGCAATTGATTAATTTACAAAGTGGGTTGAAGAAACTTCCTATGCCACTGTAACCAAGAACGTTGTGGCACGGTTCATTCGGCATAATTTGATCTGTCGATACGGCGTCCCGGAAAGGATTATTACGGACAACGGTACCAATCTTAATAACAAGATGATCACTGAGCTCTGCGAGCAATTCAAGATACATCACCACAACTCTTCTCCTTACCGGCCGAAGATAAATGGGGCTGTCGAAGCACCTAATAAGAATATCAAAAAGATTGTGCAGAAGATGACAGTGACTTATAAAGATTGGCACGAGATGTTACCGTTCGCTCTTCATGGGTACCGTACCTCAGCAAGAACGTCAACCGGGGCAACTCCTTTTTCCTTGGTCTACGGCATGGAGGCAGTCTTACCGATTGAAGTGCAGATACCCTCTCTCCGGATAATAAAGGATGCAGATCTGAACGAAGATGACTGGATCCAGACTCGACTTGATAAATTAAATCTAATTGACGAAAAGAGACTTACTGCTATATGTCATGGTCAAACGTATCAAAAGCGGATGATCAGAGCATTTAACAAGAAAGTCAGACCACAAGAGTATCAAGTTGGGGATCTGGTAATCAAGCGTATCATCCTTCCTCAGAGTGATTCCAGGGGCAAATGGACCCCTACGTACGAAGGGCCATTTGTGGTTAAACATGTGTTCTCAGGAGGAGCCATGATTCTGACCACCATGGATGGTGACGACCTTCCTCACCCCGCCAATGCACACATAGTAAAAAGATACTACGCATGATAAAAGACCCGCTAGGTTGACATACCTAGGCAAAAATTAGGGCTTCCCGCGAACCAAAAGGGTTCGGGCAAAATGAGGGATGAAATGAAAAAAATCTGTACACCCGGCAAGTTGAAAACCTGAAAAGGCGGCTTGGGAAAAAATGGGTATCCCGGTGGACTGAAAACCCGAAAGGGCGGTCCAGGCAAAAGTTAGGGATTAAAGCGTAATACTATGTCTCATTGGATCACTTTGCATCCAGAATCCGGTATCAACTGTCAAGTTCAAACGACATCGATCAATCAGCTTCATCTTCAACTGAGCAGCAAAGTGATGAGACGCTCGAAGATATAAAGGCGATAGCAGAGTTGAAACCCAGTGGGATTATTCTTTTCACATAGCTGTTTTGCTTTCCCTTTTCACAAATTGAATAAACTCTTTGGTTCGGCGGTGTTCTCTTACTAGGACGTCAGCCTCTTGTACATAAACGCCTATTTACAGGCAATTCAAAAATCAATACAAGTTCACTTTTCAAACAAATTGCCAATTGTTTTTCCTTTTTGTTTTGCGAAGAACGTCCAAGGTTCAATTTGTGATATATGCATTTGACACTAACTGCTAACTCATAAATATTTGCATACGAAACAAAGGATTAATTACAGGTAACATTAGAAACAGGGGCAATAATGAGTTGTCTAAGCGATCTAATTACTCTGTCCATCAAAGTACCATGGTAAGTTCAGCTGAAGAACATAACCAAGATATCTTAATTCCCCAGAGAGTGAGCCAGCAAGTCAACATACTCTCCCCAAGCAAAGTTATACTGTCAGTCTTAAGGAAATTGGGTATCCCCAGCAGATCTCAACATTCCTCAGCAGAGTATTCAAGCATTCTTAACAAGCATCCCCGACAGTCTTGATCTAAGATTGTTCCCCGGCGGTATACAGACATTCAGTGGAGCCACTTCCCTAGTATATTTCAAAAAAATTTCCCAGGAGAGTCCAGTCCAAAAGTTTCCCCAGGAAAGTGGAATCCATCTCCCCAGCAGGAAGCTTATCCCCAGTAGATTCTGGAAGCTTATCCCCTGTAGAGCACGAACGCGTCCCCCGGACTTTCCTATTCAAAGGTTATTTCCCCACCAGGGTATAACTGGGTTATCCTCAGCCAAAAGCCATGGAAAGATCGTCCTCGGCGAAGTCTTCCTATCCCCAGCGAAGTTCATCAATTCCTTCAACATAACTCAACAATGGTATCCCCCGCGGAGTTATCATCAACACCTCAGCAAGATACCTCTCTTTCCCCACAGAGCATTCCCCGCAGAGTAATCTATTCGCCAAGTTTATTCCCCAACGGAGTCATCTTCTCCTACAGGTTCATTCTTGCAACAATCATCCCCAGCGGAAACAACGAAGCTCTATTCTCCCACATTAGCCCAGGATTTAACTTCCCGGCACCCGTCAAAGATTTACTTTCCTAGACAAAAACATACATTCATCGCATTATAGCATGCACATACGCATCATGAACGTACAATCTCATTTATTCTGAGAACATCACGCATGTCATACATCATGACATCGCATACGACTAACGTTTTGTCTTTTCAGGACAAAGGTTAATACAAAGATAATTGCTATCAATAGTCGTGATTCCAGATCCGATTCCTGTATCTCGCCAGGGTGTATCTGTTGACGACCAACATTACCAGACTCGATTCCTGTATCTTGCCAGGGCACCTCTGAAGGGTTCGAAGATCCGATTCCTGTATCTCGCCAGGGTGTATCTGTTGACGACTAACATTACCAGACTTGATTCCTGTATCTCGCCAGGGCACGTCTGAAGGGTTCGAAGATCCGATTCCTGTATCTCGCCAGGGTGTATCTGTTGACGACCAACATTACCAGACTCGATTCCTGTATCTTGCCAGGGCACGTCTGAAGGGTTCGAAGATCCGATTCCTGTATCTCGCCAGGGTGTATCTGTTGATGACCAACATTACCAGACTCGATTCATGTATCTTGCCAGGGCACGTCTGAAGGGTTCGAAGATTCGATTCCTGTATCTCGCCAGGGTGTATCTGTTGACGACTAACATTACCAGACTCGATTCCTGTATCTCGCCAGGGCACGTCTGAAGGGTTCGAAGATCCGATTCCTGTATCTCGCCAGGGTGTATCTGTTGACGACAAACATTACCAGACTCGATTCCTGTATCTTGCCAGGGCACCTCTGAAGGGTTCGAAGATCCGATTCCTGTATCTCGCTAGGGTGTATCTGTTGACGACTAACATTACCAGACTCGATTCCTGTATCTCGCCAGGGAACGTCTGAAGGGTTCGAAGATCCGATTCCTGTATCTCGCCAGGGTGTATCTGTTGACGACCAACATTACCAGACTCGATTCCTGTATCTTGCTAGGGCACGTCTGAAGAGTTCGAAGATCCGATTCCTGTATCTCGCCAGGGTGTATCTGTTGACAACTAACATTACCAGACTCGATTCCTGTATCTTGCCAGGGCACGTCTGAAGAGTTTGAGGAGCCGATTCCTGTATCCTGCCAGGGTGTATCTGTTGACGACTAACATTACCAGACTCGATTCCTGTATCTTGCCAGGGCACGTCTGAAGAGTTCGAAGATTCGATTCCTGTATCTTGCCAGGGTGTATCTATTGACGACTATATTCTCCGGACTCGATTCCTGTATCTTGCCAGGGCACGTCTGAAGATTTTAAAGATTCGATTCCTGTATCTGGCCAGGGCACATCTATATAAAGAATTTGAAGATCAACTCTTGTAACAGGCCAGGTAATTATTTTTCTTTCTCAGGTACGCAAGTTCTCGCTAAGGAATCTCTTACGCGATCGACAACCTCCTGATAGCATCTGTAAGCCCATCTCTCCTCTTATCCATCAGTCTCCAAATGGCATCTGTAAGCTCATTCCCACCATCACATTGCTGACACTCTACTATGTGAGTGCAAATTTCTGGGCACTCTAGTGTTCAATCATCTTCCACCTTCGGATTACGAAAGGCACGCACGCCAATCTACATCCTCAGGTCTAAGAAGATTGAACAGGGGCAACTGTTGTACCCCAAAATTTGCCCTCCCATATTCTTCAAGATTTGCCAAGATCAAGGTTCAAAATATCTCAAGGGTTGCACAGTTCAATGGCCTCCTAACACAGTCAAAATTAGGGTTTTGGTTCTGGCAAAGAAATTGAAGTTACCAAGGGTCCAAACAAGTCCCACATGCCTATATACATTGTCAAGCATTCATATGTCAAGTTTCAAGACTCACAGCATCAAATTGCACAGTCAAAAACCCTAAATGCTTCACAGTCAACTACAGGGGCAAAATGGTCATTTGACAGTCAAAAGTCAAAATTTTTGGTCAACATCTTATTTCGAAGCCACAAACATCATTTGATCAATTCTTGATCATGATTCTCAAAGCATGGCTCAAAAAGTCTCAAGATGCAAAAGTTTCTATTTTGGGACAGTTGAAAAAGTCAACTGCAAATTGACCAAGGCATAACTTCTTCATGGTTTATCAGAAAAATTCCATCCAAAGATCATTTTGAAGAGAATGAAATTTTCTACAACTCATCTTCACACTTCAAGTCCAAGAAATTCTCTCACAAAACGTTATCAATTTCAACATTATAGGTCATTTTCAAAAGTCAACAAAAAGGCACTTTAAGTCAAAGACCATAACTTGAGATTGGTAAATCCAAATAACATGGGACCAAAGGAATTTGTTAGAGGACTTCAAGACCTTTCCAAAATGTCCAAGAACATGATCAAAGCTTCAAAATTGAGCAAGATATGCCTTGTAGAAGTTGGGCAATTTTGGGAATTTTGAAAAGTCAACTTTGCTTCAAATGCCTCAAAATTGCTAATGGGCTCCAATTTCTTCCATGAATCATTACCCAAAGGCTATGCACGACCCATTAAGCTAAAAGGGAGTTATTTTCTTATTTTTAATTAATTAATTGAATTTTTAATCTTATTAATTCATTTAATTAAATTTAATTATGAGAAAAATACTAAACAATGGTTTTAAATCTTTTTTGTGCAGCAAATCCTTCCATTATGAGCTAAATATTTCGTGTACCTTCTCAAGAGACAAAATCTTTCATGATTGGCAATAGTTTCATGGCAAAAATATTGAAATTGAAATCATTGAAAATCAAATCTCCAAATCATCAATGCATGGATTATGGGCTGGTTTTTTAACCTAATTCTATTCACTTACTTATGCACAACTGAAACCTAAGGCATTGGACACAAGAAGCTGCACAGAAAATCAATAACCAACTTGCAATTTTGGCCAAAAAACCTTGAAACTGTTTTCATACCTAGAGTACGATTCAAAGCCTAAAAGCTATTCCAATACATTGTTGGACCACCTAGGAAGAATTTGCAATCAAAACCAAGTCTCCAGACCTCCAGAATCGGTAGAACGACATCACACTTTTCTTGAAATTTTCCATAATCGTGTTTCAATTTTCATGCATTGTTCATGTATTTTAATTATTGATTAACACTAACCATGATGTTCTGAAGCTAATGGTACCTTTCAATTGAAGTATGGCTGCCTGAATAAGAATTCACCATTAACGATCGCTAGGGTTTCAGAGCTCCAGATTTGGGGCTTTATACATATGGAAAAATTGAAACACCACACCTATGCCATTAAATTCGTTGCAACTAGACGAAGCTATTCATAACCCCGCGCTCAATTTATGATAAACTATGTGCTAATCGCTATTTTCTAGCATTTGTTTTTGTGGGGGTTTAAAACCCCCGCTATTTGCTCTTATTTACAGGAAAAAAGGAAGAAGACGCTGAGTTGTTTGAATGTGGTTGGATGGTTTGAATGATTGGCGCATTTTTTGATTGTTCAGCATAATATTACTTTTTCTATTATATTATTCATGTTCCACTATGTTAACAAAGAAGCGCGCTAGTCTGGGTGGTGGATGAGGTGGCTTGCAGGTACTGGGACCTGGGTTCGATTCCCAGGTCCCCCTCTTATATTTCATATTTTTCTCCATAACATGTTTCCACGCAGCGGTTCATCCAAGGTTCACCATACGCCTCCACCTGCTGGCTTGCCACATATGCATGATGATCCATCTGAAGGCTATGAATGGAGGTCTACCATGTACCTCAGTCAATGCTCATGCACACGCGCTGAAAAGTCAAACGGGCTTCTTGCATTCTTGGGTCAGAATTACTCCAATAAAACCTCCAAATTGGGTCAGACACCCCCATTGTTTGTATTCTTTTTTTTTAATCTCCTTTTCTTTTCTTCTAATTATTTTAATTGTTTTCTTTTAATTCACAAAATATAATTTTCATAATAAAAATCAGACATCAAAATATGTTAATTAATTTACTTATTAAATATTTTTTGTAAATAAATCTTAATAATCAATTTAGTTTAATTTAGGTTTTAAAATTTAAATCTTTTTCTTCAATAAATTAAAATATGTAGAAATTAGGGTTTCTAGCATTTTTATCCTTTTTCTTAATAAATAATTTTTTCTTATTATCATTATTATTAATTATTAATTATTTTGTAAGTACCCATGTAATTAATTAATTAGTAAATTAGGTTAAAACTTTAATTTTTTTTTCATTAATAATTAAAACAACTTAGAATTAGGGTTTCTTTTAATTTTAATTTTTATTTTCTTTATTTTCATTAAATACAAAAAAAAACATAAAGACATTTCTTTTCTTAATTAAATAATTAATTAGCTTTTTAATTTCATTTAATTTCTCAAAAGGGTCCAACGCCCTCGAACGTTCTATTCTTTCGCGCATTTATTTTATTTTATTGTGAATATTATGTAATTGCTCAAGCCTTGTAATAGTAATTAGGAATTTATTTATTTTCCGCATTTTTATTAAAAAACGGGTCTTTGTTAATTTGGCGATGTATAGACCCGCGCCTTGTAATAGCGTAGGATTTTACTTTCCGCACTTTTAAACTGCTAAACTTCGCATGAAAGAATGAATGCCTAAATTAAAAACAATGCGCAGCTCACCAAATGCATGATCAAAGACAAATATTAACATGAAAATAACACACAAATTCACACACCATTCTTAGGGTACGCCTCACTGTTGCCTTGCCCTCGAAACGTGGTCTTCGAGTATAGGACGTTTTAGTAAGTCCTCATGTCCATGATCTATGGCATGGGGGTAGCTTCTAAGGTGTCCTACTGTTGCTCTGGTGACCACACTGTCCCTACAAACGAATTGACCCGAACACCTCCAACGGTGGTGCTACCTACCTCTCAATGGTGGGATGGCACTACCTTAGGGACATTTACACAACCTAATTCCTTAGGGTAGGTAGATGACTCATGGATACTTGCTCTATTCAAAAAACAAATCAAAACATCTTTTCACACTTACACTTTCAAAAAAGCTTTCAAAAAAATTTTTCAAACACTCTTGAGGACTGATACAAGAGTCGATCTGAAATCTTTTAAACGAAACTTTTTCAAACCCACTCACACTTTGAAAAGCAAACATTTTGAAAACACAAATGAGAAAGTATCTAAGAGCCCATGGATAACCATGGATAAAAAGGGTGCTAACACCTTCCCTTTCTATAAATCTACCTCCCGAACCGAGAGACGATCTCATAAGGAATTTTGCTGTGCTTTTGTCCTGTCCATGTTGGAGAAAATAAAAGACGGTGGCGACTCTTGCTTCCGCGACATTTCGCGAACCAGCGTTAAACAGTCAGTTCCAGATCCACCGATCACACCTGCGGACGACAAATATAAACAGCTAGAGGATCGTCTAAACGCCATGGAAATTTTGATGCTACCTGGTATGGATTTTGAAGATTTGGGTTTGGTTTCTGGAGTGGTCATCCCACCAAAATTCAAGATTCTTGCTTTTGCCAAGTATGATTGGGTCTCTTGTCCTAAGATGCATCTGAGATCTTATGTCCGCAAGATTCAGCCACACACCACTGATCAGAAACTCTGGGTCCATTTCTTCCAAGAGAGTCTAGCTGGGACTCAAATTGAATGGTTCTATCAATTGGAAGGTTCTCTCATCCACACATGGGAGGATCTAGCTACTGCTTTCTACAAGCAGGACCAATATAATGCTGATCTTGCACCAACTCGAGTGTAGTTGCAGAATATGACCATGGGTTCCCACGAGGGCTTCAAAGAATATGCCCAAAAGTGGAGAGACCTGGCTGGTAGGGTGAAACCATCCTTAACTTATAGGGAGCTGATTGACATCTTTATGGGAACTTTGACTGGACCTTTCTTCAATCACCTATCAGAAGCTCCTTGGCCGGGTTCACCGAGCTAATAGTGACAGGTGAAAGAGTATAGGCTGGAATTAAGAGCGGTAAAATTCAAAGGATTGCATCTTTAAGTGCAGGGAAACAACCTTTCATGGGGAAGAAAGAGTCAAATGTTGTGTACGATCAAAAGGGTCGTAATAAGAGAAACCACGATAAACATGTGGGGGCAGTCCTGATCTCCAGTCTTGTGTCGTTGCAACAACAACAACAAGGAAATCAATGATGGCAAGACGAGCCCAAGAGACAATTTACCAACATCAACATGCCAATGTCTCAAGCATTGCAACACATATTGAGGATGAATGTGATTATGTTGATAGGACCTCACCCAAAACCTAAAACTTCTTCTCCTAACTACAATCCTGATGCAACATGCACTTATCATTATGGAAGTCCTGGGCAAGATACTAAAGATTATTGGGCACTGAAATACAAGATTCAAAACATGATTGACGCCAAGGAGATTGAGTTTGACCCTCTAGAGGCTCCCAACGTGATCACTGCTCCCATGCCAAATCATTGAGAGCGTCCATTTCAATTTTGAATTTGTAATTGTAATCTCTTTTGTTGTTCAAACACTTATCTACTAATGTTAAACTTTGGTTACTTTCATTAATGTATTGCATATGTTTGTTTTGAATTAATGCATTCGTTTTCATTGTATTTAAACTATGCTTTTTACTCCCTTTATGATATTCAACTATTGTTTTTAAAAGTTGCAAGCCTTTAAAGGGAGGATGATGAAAATAATGCCATATCTCATACAATATGCTTTTAGACAGACCTTACTGATGATGTACAGGCGTTCTTTCAAATCCTAAACACTGGAGTTATAAGGAAGATAATCCCTAGTCAACCCATTTGAGCCTAAGAAGTAGGAGTTTTGTTTTTCGCACAAATTGAAACCTTTAATCAAAACCTGGGGCAGGGTAGTTTCTCAGTTAATTCAAATGCGTGTTCAGTCGCAAGATTTCACTTCATAAACAACGAATGACATCAAGAACATCCTTCTGAATCCAAAGACGGTGATGGTTCCCTATCAAACAGGAAGTCATTATCTCTAAAAAGGAAAATCTAAATAAGTCAAAACCTACGAAGGAGACTTAAGAAAAAAATGGGGGCATCCCGCTGGCTGTAATCTCAAAACAAGAACAGTCAGGCGAAAATCAGGAATAATAAATCAAAAAAAGAGGTCACTATAAATCCTCGACAACATAAAAAAGTTTCAAAGATGACTTCCTTCCGACAAACTTAACTTGTCCAAACCATCACCAAAACGCCATTCCAGATTCAATTGGAATCCAAACAGACAATTAACTGAGTTTAGGACTGAAGAACATCATGAAGAACGGGCGGGTACAAATAAACTTTGAGCCTTATCCTTTGTTTCCTTAAACCGTGAACCAGGACATGCTACAACCCCTCAAAATTCCTAATTGAAGCATGAGTTAGTTCAAAAGAATATTGTTACAAAAGGTATCCTGACTCCTGTAAGGCTTATTGTAAATCTCGAGTCTAATTCACATTCTTACAAAACTCTTTATTTGTTAAAACTGCATTTTCAAAACATAAAGACAAGCATAAACTTTGTATTGTTTGAATAACATTGTTTGCATATGGCTAATTGTTTGACAACAGAGAAATTCACACGACGAATATCCAGTGAATAAAAATTCTCAAGTAACAGAATCAATTCAAGTGGGAAGACACTTCCAATGATAAATCTCATATAATCAAGGGGGCATGACATGTCACTGTCCCAATTGTCTGGGGGAAGTCAAGTCAAGATTCCAAGAAATCTCTCAAGAAATGATGAATAACCAGGGGCATGTCTGTATCTGAATCACTTGGGGCATTGAAGATGAATTCCAACAAAGGGTTACGTACGACCAAGCAAACATTTTCTGGCAGTACTACAACACTTAATACTAGGGGCAGTGACAAATTTCCCTCAAAGTCCTTTTCATAGGGTGATCCCTAGTCAAGTCCCCACGGAGTCATCTTTATAAGGTTATCCCCACATAATAATCTTCACGAATTAGGGTAGGAATCTCTCCAGGCCAAATCCATGGATATCCCCACAAGGTTAGATCCAGGCAATCCTCAGCCAGAGTTTCAATCTCTGGAAAATCGTCTTCCCAACTGAGTTGGTCTCAAGAAGAATCCTCAAGGAGTTCTTCCAAAGAAAACACCTCCCCAGTAGTTTGTCAAATATTCTCTTCAAAAAGGGTTTATATCCCCAACAAACTATAGATTCCCTAGCTTGAATTTTCCTCTCAGACTATCACAAGTCAAGGGACCACAACCCCTCTTCACCAGTAGACTTTTCTACAATCCCGAGTAAGTTGCTACAAAGCCTGGAAGTAAACCAGATAACAGTTAACTTCTTTATCCCAAACAAGTTATTAATTTCCTTTCTCTCTAATCAAGATATAACTCCTCAGTAGAGAAACGAACAACTAAAACTCCTGAACTCTTTTCTCCAAGCAGTAATCAACATTCTCCACAGATTTTTCTTCTCAAGCAAAGTCATAGTCCCCCAGCGGATTTCTCCCCAAACAACAAAACAGGAATCCCCAGTGGAAGCATTCTAAAACAAGGTCTGAAGATGTGCATACTCATCATCCCAAACAGTAGTCCGGGATTTCATCTCCCAAGGTTCACCAGCATTTGTTAAGGATTTATTTTTCCAGATATAGAGACACTTCAATAAAATTTCACATTCATACATCATATTACATACATGATAAGTGCATACAACATAATCTCATTTATTTTGAGAACATCATCAAGCCATGCATACATCTGCATGCAACTAACCCTCTTCCTTGCAGGAAAAGTCAATGAAATCAAAGACCCCTTCCGGTTAGATTTATTTCTTCCAGATTAGAGACAGGCGAAATCAAGACCTCTTCTGGTTAGATTCATTTCTTCCAGATTAAAGACAGGCGAATCAAAGACCTCTTCTGATTAGATTCATTTCTTCTAGATTAAATACAGGCGAATCAAAAACCTCTTTTATTTAGATTCATTTCTTCCAGATTAAAGACAGGACAACTATCTACATGAGTAGATTGAAGATTAACTCCAGAAACAAGTCGGGGAAACTATCTTTCTTTCTAAATTAGGTCAAAGATTAATTCCTGAAACAAGACAGGGCAACTATCTCTATGACCAATAAAAGCAGGTTCCATATTAATACCTGAAACAAAGATATGACAACTATCTGTGGACAGTTGATTGTAGAATAATTCTTGAAACAAAGACAGGAAAACTATCTGTTGACAGATGATTATAGATTAATACCTGAAACAAGACAGGAAAACTATCTACAATAACAAATGATGTTTTACATGGACTCATCCTGAAGCAACCCTACCCAGGTTCCTTCTCATTTCCAGATGAAGTTTTACACGGACTCATCCTGAAGCAACCTTACCCAGGTTCCTTCTCATTTCCAGATGAAGTTTTACACGGACTCATCCTGAACAACCCTACCCAGTTTCCTTCTCATGTCTAGAAGAAGTTTTACACTGACTCATCCTGAAGCAACCCTACCCAGGTTCCTTCTCATTCACAGGTGAAGTTTTACACGGACTCATCCTAAAGCAACCCTACCCAGGTTCCTTCTCATTTCCAAATGAATTTTTACACGGACTCATCTTGAAGCAATCCTACCCAGGTTCCTTCTCATTTCCAGATGAAGTTTTACACTGACTCATCTTGAAGCAACCCTACCAAGGTTCCTTCTCATTTCTAGGTGATGTTTTACACGGGCTCATCTTGAAGCAACCCTACCCAGGTTCCTTCTCATTTCCAGATGAAGTTTTACACGGACTCATCCTGAAGCAACCCTACCCAGGTTCCTTCTCATTCCCAGATGAAGTTTTACACGGACTCATCCTGAAGCAACCCTACCCGAGTTCCTTCTCATTTATAGATGAAGTTTTACACTGACTCATCCTGAAGCAACCCTACCCAGTTTCCTTCTCAATTCCAGATGAATTTTTACAGTGACTCATCCTGAAGCAACCTGTTGTACCCCAAAATTTTCCCTCCCATATTTCTGAACACATTTCAAATGAGGTCCTCAAATTGCTCAAGGAAGTCCAAGGGTTGACCAGACACATTCTCTCCTATGGCAGTCTACCTCAAATTAGGGTTTCATGTTGCATCAAGATACTTGAGACCAAGGGATCCCAAATGCTCACCATTGTCCTAATGTGTTCTCAAGATCATCCTTGTCAAGTTTCAATCCTTGCAGAGGAAGTTTGCTCAGTCAATTGCTCAAAGGCATGAAAATCGACTATGCAAGGGAAAAAGTCAACTGTGGCCCACATACAGTCAAACTTCAATAATTTTGGTCAACATTCTAATTTTTAAGTATTATTCATCATTTGATCAAGAGTTGATCATGATTCATCAATGATTGCTCACAATTCACCAAAACCCAAAAGTTGCTAAATTAGGGTTTTGTAGGAAAAGTCAACTCAACTTTGACCAAGCATAACTTTCTCATAATTTATGAGAAATGACCCATCCAAAGCTCATTTTTAAGAGGATGAAATTCCCTAAAATTCACCTTCAGCTCCCAAGTTCAAAATATTCACTCACATGAAGTTATGAATTTGGACATTATAGGTCATTTTGAAAAGTCAACAAAAACACCTTTTTTGTCAAAGCTTCATACAAGAACATGGAAGACTCAATTGAGATGAGACAAAAGGGGTTTCTTAGAGGACATCTCAAGGTTTCTAAAAAGTCCAAGAACACCTTCATATAGTCAAAATTGAAGAAGTTATGCATTGGTGAAGTTGACCTTTTTTGTAAAATTGTCAAAAGTCAAAAATGCCTCAAATGGAAATTTTTTTCAAATGGCCCCAACTTTTTGCACTTGTTTTGAGTTTTTAACATGGTCCACGAGCCCTAACTCTTCCCATTTGTCTTTATTTTATTTTTTCCATTTATTATGATTTTTTATTTCAATTAAATCAATTTAAATCAAAATAAATCATGGAAATATCAAAATCATTTAAGTCTTGAGATTTGGTGCATATTTCTGGTCCCTTGTACAACTAGCAAGAGGATCAAATCGTGTAAGGCATGGTTGTGCATAAAAAGATTGGTTTTGACTTATTTTGGAAAGATCTTCATGAGAATCAAATCATGATCAAACACCATAATTGACAAAGTTTGAAAGCACATTTGTAACCCTAATTTGATCATTGGTATATAGTGGACAAGTGTAGACCAAAAACACAAGGTTTAGAGGCGTGTAAGAGGAAGAACAAAATTGAAAAAATCAAGTAAAAATGGTGATCTGTTTTCATATTTCCAGGCAGTTTCAAGACTCTCAAGCCATCTCTTTCATTTCCTAGGCATACAAGGAAGCTATACCAATCAAAAGCAAGCGTCTTCGTGCCCAGAATCCGGTTCCACGACCCCCACGGTTTGTCACTATTTTCAAAATTGAATCTCTTCATTATTGCATCTTTATCATGTTTCAATGACATATTTGTAATCCCTAATGTGTTTGCAAGCTAATGGTAACAATTAATTGCATTTTTGTTAGCTATATTGAAATCAACCATGGCTAGGGTTCTTTGTCTCGTTTTAGGATCTTTTGGAACATGCAAAATTGGTCCACAAGAAGGGCACCATGATGCTCACAAGGTCAAGGAGATTTGATCCAGAACAATAGATTTCATTTATTGTGCCTGTATGTGATTTTGAAATGTGCAGGGGTTATAGCTACGGACCTTTGTCCGTAGGTAAAAGTCTATAACTTTTACCAACGAAGAGAGGAAGAAGAAGACCTGTGTGGAACCACCCTATTCGCTTGTTTGAAATCTGGCGTGTGTTTGGTAACTAGCGTTGCAGGTATGAGGTCAGGGGTTCGACCCCTGCCTCCAAACATTTGCAATTTTTCTTAAATGTTCTTCACAAATCCTATATCCCACGCATCATGAATCCTACCATGTGCCCTCAGGATTCAACCATTATATCTCCATAAGGCCAGATCTGAAGGCCATCATTGGAGGATCATAGTGCACCTTGGTCAATGTACAACATGGAAACATAGAGGTCAACATGGACCAAGGTTCTTGGGCCCAGAAAATTGCTAATGACACCCCTCCAACTGCTGCTTATCAGACCCTTTTTCTTTTTCTTTTCTTTTATATTTCCTTTATTTAATTCATTTAATTATTTTACTAACACGAAAATTAATTCTTTCTTACAAAAAATGCATAAAATCAATTTCATCAAATTAGATTTAGCTTTTTTTTTTATTTTTTACCAAAATTAATTTAATTAGTTTATTTAATTTTAGGATAACTTTAATTTGTCTTTGTGAATAAATTAAAATAAATTAGAAACTAGGGTTTTTGTTTAATTCAAATTCTATTTTCTTTTCTTAAAAATAACCAAAACACAAAAATATGTCAAAAATAATTTAATTTTCTTAATTTAATTTAATTAGAAATTAGGTTTGTATTTATTTAATTTAAAACCTTATTTTCTTAAAATAAAATAATCAAAACAACCAAAAATAATTCTTCTCGTAATTAGGTTAGACGGGGTCAAAACCCTATTTTTTTCTCTCGTTCTCGATTCATCGCGTGCTTATTTATTTTTACAATATTAATGTAACTGCTCATGGCATGTAATAGTTCAATTAGGACTTTTTTTCGTTTATTTATCGTTTTGACGGGTTTTTGGCTATGTAATTAATCCCTACCCGAAGCCTTGTAATAGCGTAGCTTTATTTTCCGCATTTTTATTTTCGCAAATATTAACTGTTAGATGTATGATAATAGGGTTGCATGACAAGAATGTATGTTAAAATTAAAACAGTTAGCAAACCCTAAATGTGCAAAGATAATAACTTGAAATTGAATCACTCGCACATGCGCACTCCTAGGGTATACTCCCACTTCGGTTGCCTTCGGTAAACAATCATTAAGTATAGGGTGTTTTAGTGGTCGTCCTCTTGTCTAAACAAAGATCAAAAGTCCGTTCGGAAAGGTTGCCTCAGAAATATTGCCTCGAATATGATCTTAAGACACTAGGGTTATTACTAAGATATCCTAACATTGCTTTAGTGACCGTACGTCCCTGTCGAATTGACCCTTACAAACTCCAACGACGGTGCTACCTACTCATTAATAGTGGGATAGCGCTGTCTAAAGGAAACAAGAACAGAAACATTCTTTTTTTTTCTGAGTAAGTAGATGCTAGTAGGTACTTGCTCAAAACAAACTTTTTCACACTTACACTTTTCAAACAAAGTTTTCAAAAACACTTCGTAACACTCTTGAAGACAAAAGCAAGGGTTAGAACAAAGTAAAAACAAAAACTTTTCAAAAAAACACAAACACGGAAGCAATTTTTAAAAATGATGAGCAAATACCTAAGAGCCCATGGAAAACCACGAATAGAAAGGGTGCTAATACCTTCCCTTTCTATAATCTACCCCCCGTACTCAAAATCTCGAAAAAAGGAATTTTTCTATGCTTTTTTCCTTTACAATTGGATAAAATAAAAGTCGGTGGCGACTCTTGCTTACCGCGACATTTTGCAAACACAAACGCAAAACACAAACCAGCATTTTCCTAAAACAGTTTGGTTCTGCCACCGTATCACACAACCCTACCCAGGTTTCTTATCATTCCCAGATGAATTTTTACACAGACTCATCCTGAAGCAACCCTACCCAGGTTCCTTCTCATTTCCAGATGAAGTTTTACACTGACTCATCCTGAAGCAAACTTACCCAGGTTCCTTCTTATTTCCATATGAAGTTTTACATGGACTCGTCCTGAAGCAACCCTACCCAGGTTCCTTCTCATTTTTAGGTGAAGTTTTACACGGACTCATCCTGAAGCAACCCTACCCAGGTTCCTTCTCATTTCCAGGTGAAGTTTTACACAGACTCATGCTGAAGCAACCCTACCCAGGTTCCTTCTCATATCCGAATGAAGTTTTACGCAGACTCATCCTGAAGCAACCCTACCCAGGTTCCTTCTCATTTCCTGGTGAAGTTTTACACGAACTCATCCTGAAGCAACCCTACCCAGGTTCTTTCTCATATCCAGATGAAGTTTTACGCAGACTCATCTTGAAGCAACCCTACCCATGTTCCTTCTCATTTCCAGATGAAGTTTTACACTGACTCATCCTGAAGCAACCCTACACATGTTCCTTCTCATTTCTAGATGAAGTTTTACATGGATTCATCCTAAAGCAACCCTACCCAGACACAATTTCATACGGGTTTATCCTGAAGCAATTTTACACAGATCCTTCTAATGCATTTCCAGACCTGGCTTAACACAGGCCCATTCCAGCATATCATTCAGAGTTAAATCAGCCAAAGATATATTCTGATACTCCTCCTAGTTACAGTCAAGCTTAGGCTTGGTTTAATTTCTATCAACAATCACCTTTGAATGGAATCTATAAGCCCATCTCAGACAACTCTCCGTTATCTCTCCAAATGGAATCTTTAAGCCCATTCACTACACAATCAACCACCACTTCATCGAGTGCAAATTTCTGGGCACTCTAGTGTTCAATCATCTTCCACCTTCAAGTCACGAATGGGGGACTTGCCAATGTAACTCTTCAGGTTTAAGAAGATTGAACAGGGGCAACTGTTGTACCCTAAAATTTTCCCTCTCAATTTCTCAAGATATTTCTCACAAAGATTTGCAAAAGCTCAAGTTTGCATAAGTACAAAGCAGATCGGAAGGAGTAACTGCAGACAATAGTTCAAATTTAAAATCTAGCAAATGGCCTATTTCAATGCAAGCTTGATTCACCAGCTTTCGATTGGGCATCTGGCCTCCTTCAAACTTTCTTCAAATTCCCAAGCTTCGATTGAGGAAATAGGCTCTTGCATGCTTGCTTCATACAAGCTTCGATTGAATAAATGGTTATCTTCATGCTATCTTGGACTGGGCATTGTTTCCCTTTGAAACAACATCCTTCGATTCAGAAGACAAGGGCCTCATGTTGGTGTCCTTTGATTCAAAAGTTAGTGGCTTCTTACTGGCTTCTTTCAATTACGAAGGCAATGAACTTCTGAAAGCTTCCTTCGATTTAGAAGGAAATGGCATTCTAAAGGCTTCCTTTGATTCAAAGCAGGGACCTCCTGCAAGCAAGCTTCGATAGCACCATTGGCCCCTTACATGTTTGCCTTTGATTCATAAAGTAGGAGCCTCCTGCATGCAACCTTTCGATTTGACATTGTCTCTTCATTCAAACCTTTGTTTGAGTAATGGCCTCTTGTATGTTTGCTTGGAGTCACAAAGCAGTAACCTCCCGCAGGCAAGCTTCGATTGGACAGGGATTACCTTCTCACAAAGCTTCGATAGGAGTATAGGTTTCCTTCGAAGCAACACACTTCAAATCCAACTATGAATCTTTCGAGCAAGCTTAGATGAAGAACATTGATCAAATCTTATAGACTTATCCTCTAAATCTCACTTATCAGGCTATGTTGCTTCCAAATCTTTACATGATCAGGGGCTTACACAAGTTTGTGATACATTACACAATGATTCGAAGTTTATCCACTAGATAATACCATTCTTGGATGAAATGGCAAAAAAACTAAGTACCATTTTTTCATTAAGAGTACTTTAATCACAAAGTTAGCTCCCAATCTGATTTTTCTCTGAACACAAGCAATGTCGAAAGCATAAGTCAAATCTTTTGCCCCCAACATACATTAGGCCCCTACTTGTACTTGAAACTTGGGAACCGCGAAAATTGGCTAAACTTGTTTTCATTTTAAACCAAACCATGGTTTGTTATCCTACAAACCAGGTTACCCAATCATATCTAACCTTTTATCTATAAATAGAGAAAACATTTTCAAGTTGAATGAGATTTTTTGGGTGGGAAAATCATGAAACTCTCAAACTCTCAAACACTCTCAAACATTCAAACTCTAAAACTCTCACAAAAAATCTCAGATCCTTTCATGCATTAGTGAAACCTTCGATTTACTCCCCAACTGCCAGATAACCAACCTTCAATTCATTCCCTAACACCACTATCACACACCAACCTTTGATTTCCTCATAACTACAACATACCAACCTTTCGATTCAAGAAGAGAAGTGGTCCCATTAGCTTAAGGAAGGTTCCAACGAAGCTCAATCCATCATCAAGTCTGAGTCATATAGAGGTCCTTCGATTTGCACTTCAAGAGGTAAGTTTCCTCTAAAGTTGGAACTCTCCATTTAAATATCATTTATACATACAAATAAAAGAAAAAATGTAGACATCATATTTAGGTAGTTAAGCTTGCTTTTAGCTTCGATTATCACTGCCTGTATGTTGAGAATCTCAACTCTGACTAGTTAGCCTTTGATTTTGGTGCCAAACAAGCTTGTACTAACCCCTAGCTGTTGTACCCCAATTTTCCCCCCTAAGATCCCTTCATCATACCATGTTGATTCATTCACAATAAGATCATATTAGGATTCTTGGTTCCCCTCCCTATATTTAGCTTTTCTCTTTGAGGAATCACCAAGCACCTTGACTTGTGTTCTTTTGTGATCATGAATATTTTTGTCTTGATTTCTCCTCTTAATTAATAAAATGCAATGTTGGTTTGTCTTGCTTGTTACTAATATAGGTAAAGGCAATGAGATTTAACAAGTTGCTCCTTGGGTTCATGAGTTTATTTCCATGCCCTAGTCAATAAAGCTTGAGAAGTTCAAACCTCACCATTGGATTTGTTTTGGAAGGAATGGCATGGCAAGGTTATTTTGGTTCACCATATTTCAAGGTTATAAAATTTGGTTCAAAAACACAAGGGACTGATTGAAGAAGTTGTCAAGTTTGGACAAAGCTTTGTTCCCATTGGTCACAAATGCATATTTCTCTCAATTCTCAATATATGGAAGTGGTTTTTATTTCTATGAGTTCTCATGATCATCCTCAACAACTTATATTTACAAATCATTTGTGTTGGTACAAGAAGTTTGTTCAAAATTGTCAAAATTCCTCAAGGCATGTTTCTTTATCTAGGAGCTAAGGTTTTGAACTTCAAATAAATATATCTTGCTCATCTTTTGGTATTTTTGAGTGATTCCAAAGACATCCTTATCTTCAAAGGTTTATCAACAAATCACTTCAAAAGTTCCAAGGAGTTTTCATGTGGAAGAAACTTGATGAAGAAGAAAGATTACAAGTCCTCTAAATGAACCCCCATTTTCCTATGTGTGACTTCAAATGATCATAAATTGGTCAAATTTTATCACCTTGATCCCATTATTTTTTGATAATGATCTTGAGGAAGTGAAATTTATTCCTTCTTTTATGTGCAAAGTGAGAAAATGGATGCAAGTTTCCTTAAAGATACAAAAGATTATATGTCATTTTATGAAATTTTGCAAACTTCAACAAGTCATAACTCTCTCAATTTTTGGATATTTTGAATGGTTCAAGTCTCAAAATGTCATTCAAGAGGTCTATTTCATGCCATCTGTTTTGGTAAAGAGCAAATTCCAAGTGGAATGCTATATTTGTATGCAAGACATTATAAGTCATGTTTGAAGAAAAACGTGAAATATTTCTAAGTATGGAAAGTCAACATTTTTTCCAACTTTGACTCGTTAACACTTTCAGGTCAAGCATCCATTTGTCTCCATTCTTTTCACATTGCAAAGATTGTAGCCTCATCTTTATAAAGCATCAAGAATCATGCCCTAAGACCCCTTGAGCTGAGAATTCCATTGGTCAGAAGTTGGCAATTTGAAAATGAATTTTTCACCAAGTCAGAAGTTTGAAATCCTTGATTTAGCTTCTAAAAACTTTGTTTATGTGAGGTTTTTCTTCTGAACATGTTTAGTGAACTTCCAGAAGTGATTAGCATAGCAAAATGCGCGTTTTGGATGAATTTTGATCAAATTAGAAGTCACACTTTTTTTGTTTGCAACTTCTTACGATTTCCCTCCAAACTTCATCATTTCACATGCTTGGACATTCCATTTGATTCCATATAAATAGAGGGTCATCCCCCATTCATTTCCTCAAGCTTGGATAGCCAGAATCACCCTGCCAAACTTGTTCCATAACTCAAAATTCAGCAACTTCGAAATCCATATACAAGCCTTTTCAATCCAATTTTTCCATCAATTCACCTTCCTTGATCTTCCCTGAATCTAACCATATAATTACATTCAATAATCGTGCCCTATGTTGCTCCATAGAAGTCCAGTTTCAGAGCTCTGCAACTCAATTTCAATAGGTAGATTCCTTCATCAATTCTTTAAAACTTTGTTATCATTGTGATGCTCTCATTGCCCTGGTTCTAGTTGTAACACTTGTTTTTTACTGGAAACACATTTTGACCATGAAATTTCAAATCCCTTTTCAAAACGTTCCTTCCAAATTCCTTGAGATACAATTTCTAAATTTGTCGCGAGGGTGTGGTTGTCTTTGCCTTGAAGAGAATAAACGAATGACATAGGTCTCGTGCTCTAATTTTACAGATTGAGCAAATTGGTTTTGGGACTGGCTGGAGGTTGAAGATGACCAACGTGTCATCCTTCAACCAATGAAACATCGCCATTTGGATTTTTTGAATTTCTGATTTACATTTGATTCAGTGCTATGATACGGTGGCAGAACCGACTGTTAATACTGGTTTGTGTTTTGTATTCGCAAATGTCGCGGTAAGCAAAAGTCGCCACCGAATTTTATTTTATCCAATCAGGAAATGGAAAAAGAACAGAAAAAACCTTTTTCGAGATATTTCTGAGTACAAGGGGGTAGATTATAGAAAGGGAAAGTGTTAGCACCCTTTCTGTCAATGGTTTTCCATGGGCTCTTAGGTACTTGATCATTTTAAAATTGCTTGTGTGTGTGTGTTTGTTTTGAAAAAAAGTTTACTTCGTGATAACCCTTGTATCAGTTCTCAAGGGTGTGACGAAGTTGTTTTGAAAATTGTTTTGAAAAAGTGTTTGTGTGAAAAGTTTTGTTTGATTGATTGAGCAAGTACTTAAGAGTTAATCTACCTACTCAAAAAAAGTCTGTTCATTTTCCTTTTGACAGCTCTATCCCATTATTAAGGAATAGGTAGCACCGTCGTTGGAGTTTTTAGGGACATTCGAAGGGACAGATACGGTCACAAAAGCAATGTTAGGGAATTTTAATAACCCTCCTAAAGCCTTAAAGATCTTTTCTGAGGCAACATCTGAATGGTTCATTTTTAGATCTTTCGAGGCTAGGGGACGACCGCTAATAAACCACATACTTTATGACCTTTTAATCGAAGGCAACCGAATTGGAGTAAACTCTAGGAGTGAGCATGTGCGAGTGAATTTTTTCAGTTAATTTTTCTTTGCACATTTAGGGTTTTCTACCGTATTAATTTCAGATAGTGTTTCCATAGAATCCTATTAGCATACATCTAACAGTTTATAATTGCGGAAATTAAAATGCGGAAAGTTTAAAGTTCTAGCTATTACATGGCTTTCGCAAATACAAAATTATTTTTGAATGAAAAATAAAAGACATAATTAAAACCTAATTAAAGCTATTACAACCTCGGAGCAGTTACAAAAATAACAAAAAGTAATTAAATTGCGCGCGACGAATTAAATGCGAGGATAAATATGAAACCTAAAAATCTAATCGAGAAAAATATTTACGTTATTTTTTGAAGAAAAAATTAATTATATACAAAATTAAACCCTAATTTATAATTGATTTTAATTAAAAAAATAAAGAGTTAAATTATCCTAATTTTTAATTAAATTAATTAATTGAAGAAAATAACTATTTTATGAAAAAATGATTTTTGGTATTTTTTGTGATTTCATGATTTAATAATAAAAAGGAATAATTTGATGTTATTTTTAAAAAAGAAAATAGTTAGAAAACTAATTAAAAAAAGAATTAAATTCAAAAGATGAGAAAAGGGCATGTATTGAAGAAATCAG